>OY723394.1:8887753-9370253 GCA_963210295.1 Ophion ellenae
ACCAAGGGGAGAAGTTGATAAATCTCCTGAATAACAACAATCTATAACACCAAGCAAACTCCATTTGGAATCGCACCTTAAAAAAAAATCATTCAATTCGGTATAGCACGCGCTGGTTTCACCCGAACCTCACTCGTGGTGCGAGCGATCAAGGTCCTCATAGATACGGTGATCCATGCAAACAGCCGATATCCTGTGTACGGATGGTCTACCTCATCGGTACAGTACAAGCATCGGTTACGTATCTCCTGATGCACCTGGCTAAACGATCCAAGAAGGAAACGTCAACGGATACAGTGACTGGTCAAGAACTTCATCAACTCGTGTCGGCCCCTCCAGCTGAACCAGGGCCAGGACCAATGCTGCAACACATGATCTGTACCCTGAAATCTCCGATCACCCACAAAGCAATCAATGCTTCAAACCGCGTTCCTTCCCTTAACTTCGCACGAGGAGACTTACGATAGGGGTCCAAGGGTCAAGTCTTACGTCCATAGGTCGAGTTCCCGACTCAAGAGGGGACAATCCTTTATACCTGCTATTGTGTCCCAGTTCAAAAGTGCCCTTCGCTCGAATCAGACGCGTCGCGCTCTGTGCCTAATTTTCAGTGCGCTCTTGAAAACGTCGCCAGTTACAGAAAAATAAACCGATTGACGATTTTCAAAATGGATTCGAAAGGGGAAAGTAAGTAGAATATCATCATGTAATGAAAAATTTGTAATAATGATGTATGTGATATCACTTAACGAATGATTTTTCCAAAAATTAACGTAGTTAATTAACGCAGAAAATTGCTACTGAAAATTGCAAACACGTAGAGAAAAGTTGAATTATCAACAATTATCAAGAATTACCAATAGCATTACTGCGTCACCGCTATTGGTAGAAGCTTTTGTGAAGAAAAAAAATGCATTTTTCTCGATTTCGACCAATTAAAACACAAAATATGGAGAAGTGATTCAGATAAAAGTTGTATGGTTTCAAATTATCTCTTCAGGGGTGTACTCACGTTGTGTGGGCCCAGTGCCCCACGTGGGCCCAGTGAGGCCCAAATAGATTGTTTTTATCATCACCCTCAGTTTTTATAGCGGATTTAGATTTGACGCTTCAAAAGTGAAACATTTTGTATCAAGTCACTTTCTGCTAGGCCTATTCCAGAAGGCCTAAAATTTTAGCGGAAAATAACCTCTGAAAAATGTATATTTTAAAGTGTCTAATCGAAATCGATGATAGAAAATGAGGATTTTTTTTCATTTCCTCATGGTTTTCATAGCATTTCACAATATTATAGTCATATATAATATTGTGAAATGAGTAATAGTGAGTATGGCTGAATATGTTATTGCTTATTCATATGTATTATACTTTATCATTTTAGAATCTCCCGACGATGATCCTGCAGCACCTGGATTGACGAGAAAATATATTTTCGCACTCATGAAAAATAATTTGAATCGTGGTGCAGCTTCACCATATCCGGAAATTGAACAGTTCATGTCAGAGAAACTACAACGACCTTTTACTCTGTCGGATGTCGCAAAACTTGCAATGCGCGCATTATTGTCCCAATTTAATGAAAAGTGGAAGCAAGCTTCGAGGCACGAAGACAGATTTTTCGACAAATATTTCCCATAGCTCAGTATGTTTGTTCCCCTGGAAAAAATCCAAGAAGCTTCAATACAGTCCAGCAGCATGGGTCGGCCTTCTTTAGGATTTGCTGAAGCTAATGTGCGCTCAAAACGGAGGAAAACTGAAGATTTGCGTGCAACTAGAAGTACCGAAGAACTGTCTTATGCGGCTCAAATGAGCCTTCGAACAGCTCGTAGATTTGATGCCGCAGAAGTTGTTCAAGATGTGACGCTGGGAAGCCCATCAAGAGCTCAAAAGTATATACAATCTTTGGAATCGATTTCAGAGATTCCTTATACTCCTGATAAAGCCTTATTGCTTGTAGTTGAACTTGATATGTCAAAATCTGACTATCAGAAACTTCGGAATCCAACCAGGGAACAGTGCTGTAAGTTATTTCCGTCGTATAATGTAATACATCAAGCTAAGCTTCAATGTTATCCACCGAAATCAGACATTAGCGTTACAGAATGTAGTGCTGAAGTGAAACTGCAGTCTTTGCTGGATCATACAATTCAGAGAATCTTGTTGATTCAAGACGAAGTTACTAAAAGCTTATGTAAAGAAAGTGTTCGCAACTTGAATTTAATTTGTAAGTGGGGTTGCGATGGCACTTATGGCCAAAATGCATATAAACAAAGATTTACAGATGATGATGGAAATAAGTTTAATGCTAACATATTCTTTACGTCGCTTATTCCATCGCAGTCGATATCAGTTGACTAAGAAAAAAAAATACCCTTGGTGTGTGGAAAAATCCCAGGCCATCGTCTACCCATTTTTGTCGGCCAATTAGAATTCAATTTTTGCATGAAAATACTGAAGCCACAATGAGCGAAATGGAATTTATTGAACAGCAGGAAAGTAACATTGGCCCTTACGAGACTGTCATTGACGGAAAAGACATAACCGTTTTTTTCAAACTTGCATTCACCATGATAGATGGCAAAGTTTGCAATGCAATCACAAGCAATGCTTCTGCTCAACGTTGCTATTTATGTCAAGCAACATCAAAAGACTTCAACGATATCGATGCGATGTTGAAAAGAAAAATCAATGAAGATTTTCTACAGTTTGGGGTATCGACTCTGCATGCGTGGGTTCGCTTGTTCGAATGTTGTTTGCATGTAGGGTATAAACTTGAAATTGAAAAGTGGCAAGCGCGTACTGCAAATGATAAAGAAATTATAAAAAACCGAAAAGCAAGTATCCAAAAAGGTTTGCGCATACGATTGGGTCTTATAGTTGATCAACCAAAGCCCGGATTTGGTAGCTCCAATGACGGAAATACTGCTCGACGATTTTTTGAAGATTCAACCACTTCTGCTTCGATTACGGGGGTAAATGAAGATCTGATCAAACGATTTTACGTTATATTGCAAACACTTTCGAGTGGTCATGAGATTGATATAATCAGATTTTAAGATTATGCCGTGCAAACAGCTCGCGACTACGTGAAGTTGTATCCGTGGTTTTATATGCCGACTTCAATGCATAACATTTTGATTCATAGCGCAGCGATTATAAAGTCTGCAATATTACTAATTGGAAAAATGTCCGAAGACGCCCAAGAGTCTACCAATAAATACATGAAAAAGAATAGATCAGATTTTTTACGAAAATGGAAGACGTTTTTTCACGCCTACTATTGACGTCTGATCCATACATTTCTAGCCTGCGCAAATTACCTGGCAATAATATTAAATCGTTGCTACCAGAAGCAATCCAGTTATTGACTGCTCCAAGCGTCTCAACAAATGCAGGGAGCTCGGGCAATGCGTCGTCAGTTCAATTCACTAACTGTGAATCAGATTCTTCTGGTGACAATGAATAAAGTTGTATGCAATCGAATGTATCACGATGACTGACCAGTTATTCGGAATGTGGAATTTTTCCCGTCAGTTACTTGTTTTCATAAGCGAATACATATTCATTAACAAATATAATGCTAATTTCTACACTTTGAATACGTTATTTAATCACAATACTTTGTATCAACCTAATTTTAGGGAAAACCTTTGCAATGTGACATAAACATCACGCCTTTTCTACACAAGTCGGACATATTGAATCCGCCATTTTATACACCCAAATTTTGACTTCCGATTCGTAATCAGCAACCCCAAAAAACCCCGGGTACAGACTTTTACCTCGATTCATTTTTCTTTAAATTTTTTGCCGTACTGGATCTGCCATTTTGTTTTTAGAAATGTTGACTTCAGATTCGTAATCAGCAATCCCAAAAATCCTCGGGTACAGATTTTCACCGCGATTCAATTCGTTTTTCATTAAATTTTTTGCCGTAGTGGATCCGCCATACTGTTTTTCAAAATTTTGCCTTCTGATTCGTAATCAGCAACCCCAAAAATCCCCGAGTACAGACTTTCACCTCGATTCAATTCGTTTTTCATTAAATTTGTTGCCGTACTGGATCCGCCATTTTGTTTTTCGAAATTTTCACTTTCGATTAGTAATCAGCGACCCCAAAAACCCGCGAGTACAAACTTTCACACGAATTGAAAACTTGTCAGACTTTTGGCCGTCGGTTTGGGTTTCCGTCCCACTGTGGATTGCAACACCCGATGAATCTGATCGAGCGAGACGCTCAATCCAAAAGGGGGGAGGTGTCACATCCTGCAACGTAGTCGCTGAACTTTCCCTATATCCCCTCTAATCCATGCGAGTCTGACAAATACATGGTTCTAGGACCGATTTCTCCGAAAAGTCGTAAAGCAAAAAATATACTCAACAGCGAACCAGAATGCTCGAAGATCACCCACCAATAGACCCGAACATTGTCTCGATTTTAACCCATACGGGAACCAAGGATAGACTCCGGAAAAAAGAAGGGCTCCGGAAAAATCCACTTGATCCGGTCATGAAGTCGAGAGCGCGTCGAAATTCGAATGTACGTGCAAGGCCCGCAACGCGGCTAGTTACTACGTTCTCGCGAGGCGACTCGGCACCGAGGTCCCAGACTTCACGTAAACAAATCCAACCGCGTGCTTCCCCACGGAAAACTCGCAGGAGGGGGACTTCTATGTCCCCCGCTTTATTGTAATTATTTTATTGTAATTTCCATTCGCGATCTGCGAGTTTCACAAACATTAGAATCTGTGTCATCGAACATCTGTATCCGTCTCGCTCACTCCATCTGCGAGCGCTTCTGGCCCATCGGCAAAGGGCCCTTAGTTTTAAGACCGTTACCCGACACCGAAGTTAGTGGGTCAACACCGAGACGCACCAATGTAAGCGACCACTCTTTTATATTTTGTTTTCAGTTTGTATCTTCAAAAATTATAGGATTAACCCATACGGTTGATTCTAATAAATTACGAGTCAATCGAACACAAGTCTCACAATCATTATCTGAATAATTGGATCATCCACGTAATCCCTTTAAAATCCCCCCCCCCCCCTCCTCCACGTCCCTCTTTACCCTCATCTTGTGCTATTGCGCTAGGCGTAGGCAAGAAAGAGGGATACCACATACACACACACGCACGCACGCAATAACAGGGTAATTATTCGAAAAATGATTTCCACCCGAGAGGAGGATGGGAGGTGGGGGGGTTTATATATTTTGACCCCCTGAACACGATGGTGGAGAGAAATTGCGGCGGTCACCTCCCTATAAAAAGTTATGGGGTTTTGAAAAATAATAGACATACCTCATACGATTCGCATATGTACACGTATCCCCACCCCGGAGGAGGGTGAAAGGTTTATAGATTTTGATCCTCTGAACACGATGGTGGAGAAAAATCGCGGCGGTCACCTCCCTATACAAAGTTATGGGGTTTTGAAAAATAATACACACACACACACACTCACACACACACACACACACACACAAACCAGCTGAACCTCAACCAGTGTGAAGCAGCACAGGACCTGCTCATGCAGACTGTGCGCGAGCTGAAGCCTGACTTGGCGATACTCTCGGAACGATATGGACATCTAGACACGCAACCTTGGGAATCTGACGCAAGAGGGAAGGCCGCAATTTGGTCCTGCGGAAAACTTCCATTTCAGGATCTTGCGAGTCGGACGGAAACTGGTTTTGTGAGAATAAAAGTCAAAGGAGTTCATTTCTACAGTTGTTACGCACCGCCTAGTCTGACGACTTATGAGTTTGAGAATTTTCTCGACAACTTAGTCGCAGACGCTAAACAACGCTTCCCGGTAGCCATAGCCGGATATTACAACGCGTGGGCTGCGGAATGGGGTAGTAAAGTGACGAACAGGAAGGGCCAAGCTCTGCTTGAGGCTATGTCCTTATTGGATGTAGTACTACTTAATGCAGGTACAAAGCCCACTTTTGTTAAAGGTGAAGCCTCCTCTATAGTGGACCTCACTTTTGTAAGTAGTAGCCTGGCAAGAGGAAACCAGTGCCACTGGGTAGTCAGTGATATCTACACTCACAGTGATAATCAAGCGATTCTCTGGGAGATTCGCGGTGACTTCAGCAGAACAGCGAAGGCACGGAAGGCAAACGGGAAGGGCTGGAAAGCGAAAATGTTTGACGCGGACTTGTTTCGTGAAACTTTTGACACCAGCCCGTTCGCAGCGGAAAGTGCAACCGAGAAGGTCGAGGTGGTCATGCAGAGGGTCACCGAAGCATGCGATGCCACAATGCCACGGAAACGTAATGTCGGCTTCCGACCCGCAGTACACTGGTGGAGCGAACAAATTGCCGGCCTCCGAAGGGAGTGTCATCGAACTCGCTGCCTAGCGCAACGAGCTCGAGGCAAACGCTCGTTCCCCGATTTGGAAGAACAGCACAGGAAGGCGCGCTTGAAGCTTAAAAAGGCTATCAAGCAGAGTAAAGCTGAAAGCTGGGGCGAACTGATCAGCGAGGTGGAAGATGCTCCCTGGGGCAGGCCGTACAAAGTAGTAATGACTCGGCTGAAAAGCCAGCCAATGCCATCGCCTATGGACGCAGCTCTGCTGGAAAAGATTGTTTCACATCTGTTCCCTGAGCAACCCGAGGAGGACTATCAGCTCGAAGAGGACGTCGATGAAGACATCCCAGCCATTACTGAAGAAGAGCTTCTTACGGCGATTGCCAGGGTGGGCAACAATAAAGCCCCCGGCATGGATGAGATACCCAACATCGCACTCAAGGCAGCTATCAAGTTGGCACCGGCAATATTCCTGGGCATGTACAATGCGTGTCTCAAGGAAGGAATCTTCCCGGACAAGTGGAAGTGGCAGAAGCTAGTGCTCCTCCCGAAAGGGAAAAAGCCACCGGACGAACCTTCATCCTATCGTCCGCTCTGTATGCTGGATACCGCGGGAAAGATCTTCGAGAGCATCATCCATAACAGAATTGAGAAGGTTTGGCTTCAGAAAAGAGCGCTCTACTCAGGATGCCATTAATACAATGGTGAAGCAGGCGCAGGAGTCGACTGCGGGGAAACGATGGGCAAGAGGGTCCAAGAAGTACTGCGCAGTTGTCGCTCTCGACGTCAAAAACGCTTTCAACTCGGCGATATGGAAGTGTATCATGGATGCCCTAAAAACATTAGGTGTACCATGGTACCTACGGAGAATAGTGGCGAGTTACCTATGCAATAGGTGGCTCATGTACGACACAGAGGATGGACCAAAGACGTATAGGGTGACTGGAGGAGTTCCTCAGGGCTCTGTACTTGGACCGCTTCTTCGGATCATCATGTACAATGATCTGCTGCTATTAAAATTGCCGAAAGGAGTGTCCATCGTAGCGTTCGCAGATGACGCGGCGCTGATTGTCATCGCCAAATTCCTGGAGCAAATCACCGCACTCTTCGGCGAAGCTTTCGCCAAGATAAAGGAATGGATGTCTTCTGTTGGACTGCATCTTGCAGCCCACAAAACAGAAGTACTCCTCGTATCCAGCAGGAAGGTGATGGAAACGGTGACGCTCAGGGTTGGAAACTCCGAAATCACATCCCAACCGTTCATTCGGTACCTGGGTGTGATTCTCGACGCGAGGCTGAACTTCAAAGATCAAACCGAGCAGATCAGCAGAAAGGCCGCTGGGGGGGGCTACCACACTGGCGCGACTCATGCCTAATGTTGGTGGCCCCAGACAGAAGAGGAGGAAACTGCTGTCATCAGTGACGACCTCAGTGCTCACCTATGGCATACCCATATGGGCTGATGCACTGAAAATCCAGGAGTACCGCAGGAAGGCTGCAGCAACGTATCGCGTCAGTGCCTTGAGGGTAGCCTGTGCGTTTCGCACTGTCTCCGAGGACGCTATCAACGTTATCGCGGGAATGTTGCCCATTGAGGTGCTTGCCGAGGAGCGTAGATCGATGTACCAGCAGAAGGGAGCTAGAAACCCCAGTTATGCAAGGACAGAAGCGAGAGCAACCAGTCTCAACCAGTGGCAGACGATGTGGGATGCTTCTCCCAAGGAAGGTGGACACATCGACTAATCCCGAAGGTGGAGATATGGGTGAACCGTCTACACAGGGAGCTCAACTATTATCTCACTCAAGTGATCTCAGGACACGGCTGTTTTCGGGCTTATCTCTATAAGTTTAATTATGAAGATTCCCCGAACTGCCCAGCATGTGTAGCAGTCGAGGAAAACGCTGAACATGCATTGTTCCAATGCCCGCGTTTTAGTGCCTCCCGCGCGATAGTCGAGGATCAGCTGGAGACACGCACCACCCCGGACAACCTGGTTGAGTTGATGCTGAAGTCAGCAGACGCATGGACAGCGGTATCGGCTTATGCTGCCGCAGTAATGAAGGAGTTGCGACGTGCAGAACGTGCGAGGAAGAAGACGACGCCGGAAGACCAGGCAGTCATAGATTAAATCAGCGACACGAACCCCTATACCACTCATAACATCTGCCGACACACGGCAATTATTTGCTACGGTGCGGAGGCATTTTCCCGCTAAACCTCTTTAAAAAAAAACACACAAACACATACACACACACACACACACACGCACGCAGGCACGCACGCACACGCACACGCACGTGCACACACACACAAACAGACACGTGCACGCACGCACGCGCGCGCACACACACACACACACGCACACACACAAACACACACACACCTACACACGCACGCACGCACGCGCACACACACACACACACAGACGCACACACACACAAACACACACACACACGCACGCATGCACAGACGCACACACACAAACACAGATTGAAAAAGTAAGTAATAAATTTTGAACTTCAACACTCCATAACTTTTTATAGGGGGGTGACCGCCGCGATTTCTCTCCACCATAGTGTTTAGGGGGTCAAAATCTATAAAACCCACCTCCCACTTCCCTCGCTGGTGGGGGTCACTTTCCGGATAATTACCGTTGTATCACTTCCTCACACTCGTAAGTATATGTATTCAAGAATAATCAAATAAAATGTATTGTTACGGCGTTGATCGGTCATTTCGGCCGAATCCTTCCTTGGAAGGTTAAGGTGAATCGTGTCAGATATCGGGTGATTTCTGAATGCCTGAGGATTTGCTTGAGGTAAGATTATCGTCCAGTTATAAATATGAATCTTAGTTTTGCGTTCAGCATAAAACATTATAGTTTTATGCTAATTTTAACGAGTTTTTATGCATGACGACTACTGGTTCAGCAATGTGAACACTCTGTCGATTGATCGCCATGACTGTCGGTAACTGGGACAAGGTTGTCATAAACAAATCTCTTGAAATATATATTAGTGTATAAAAAAGCAGAAAATAAATATTGTATTCGTAATCGGCATTGTCTGAAGAATCCACGGACCACTAATCGTCAAACACATATTCGCGATAGAAAAAATATATACATATAAATAAATATTGCCGATTAGTGGGTCATGACCATGTCGATAACTGGGTACGTCTTGAACACAGATGTACACCACTCGATGGAAAAAATATTTAAAATTATTGTATGATACAATAATCGTTTATAATTATTGAAAATTAATGCAATTTATAGGTCTTACGTCATAGCCATAATCAGTTTTATTTCTGAAATTGATTGAGTTTGTTCTTTTACATCTGTCACTTGTAATTGGTTGGTTAAAAAAAGGATTTCAAAAGGATTTCCTTTTGAGTGGTATGTGTTTCTGGTCTCGGATTGAAAATAAATATAATTTTTCTCCGCATTTACAGCAATTGCTCCAGCACTGAAATACGCAGAAGACCAAATGAGGGACGCTTCGAAATCGGTAAGAGAAGGTGGCATGTCAATACGCCATGCGAGTATCAAGTACAAAGCACCTCGGACTACGTTGTCGGACTAATTGAAAGATAAAGTGCCAGAAGGACGCAAAATAGGACCTGCGACGGTTCTATCAGTTGCTGAAGAAGAGCAATTTGTCAAGTGGATCATCGTACTCGGAAAAGCCGGTTTCCCAGTATCAAATCATTTACATGTGAACAATATCAATACAGTGTGACCATTTTTATTAACGCTGCTGGTGAACAAACTCCTTTCGTTAACAACGGACCCGGAAGACACTGGTATCAAGCCTTCGTGAGACGGCACCCTGAGATTTCGACACGATCACCTCAGAACCTTGGCCAACCTCGAGCTTCGGTAACAGGGGAGAAGATAAGGAACTGGTTCAAGGAGATTGAGCTGTACAAAGTGGAAAACAATTTCATCGACGTTATCAAAGATCCTCTACGAATCTTTAACTGCGATGAAACCGCATTCTTTTTCAGTCCGAAGTGTAAGGAGTCAGGAATGTTCCGGGCGAATAATAACAACTCGCCATAAACGCAATTCGTACGAGAATTTATTAGGGCTTACAAAGGTACGTCTCGGCTCTTCGGGCTCCGAGCTCAAACTCCTCGATCGGCAGGAGTCTCTCGCGTTTCTCGAGCATCCGCGTTACGGATGCTCCGCCAGAGAAAAGTAGTTCCTCTTTCCAAGAATCAGGCCTCACAGTTCGGCGGTCCTGGCAGTAATCCGACCCGGATTTACAGTTACTACTCGGATCGTCATACATTATTTTATTTTCTTTATTTCTCTATACTCGTTTCAACGCTTGAAATCGAGCGCGTCCTAATAACTACACAAACATACAAACTATACGCCGCTCTACGACGTGGCTTCGTTCGGACACCACGGCTTCATATTGGAAACGTCCCATACTCCACGATATGGTCTCTGAGTAACCTGGAGTCCTTCGACGTCGGCTACGACGTATCTATTATTGCGCAAAACTTTTGTCACTCGGTAGGGTCCCTTAAACCGCGGAATGAGCTTTTTGGCCACTCCCGGTGAGCTCTCAAAGTTTTTTAACATCACGTAATCGTCGATCTCATACGCGTGTGGCTTTTTCCTTCCCGAATCAAAATACTTCTTGTTATACGCTTGGGCTTTTTCATTTTTCCTCGCTGCTTCTGCCCGCATTGCCTCAAGATCGCGCGCATGAGTTTCCGCACTCTCTTCCAGGTAACTTTCGATCGCATCGGGGACCTTTCCGCGTTGGTTTACCCCGAATAGAAGCTTACTAGGGGTTTCACCCGTACTCTTGCTAGCCGTGTTATTTATAGCGTATTCCACGTCGCGAAGTACCCTGTACCAGTGGCGCCCAGACGCATCGTCAGTCAATTTCGAAAGCATTGGACCCAATACCCTGTTAACCCTTTCTACTTGCCCGTTCGCTTTCGGCGAGCCCGTTCCCAAGAACTAACACACTCGCGGCGGATAATGCACAATAAGCGCCGGTGACTTTTCTCGAATTCCCGATCATCGATAAATTCTACATCGATGGTCGCCTCCAGGCGAGGTGACGTCACGTCGTCCTTGCTTGGTTCACGTATATACCTACGTGACTACCCGAATTTCATACGCGGGGCACACGCCAAAAGCACCACCATGCGTACCACGCAATGGATCACGTGGCCTCGAAACTAGAAATTTCTCGAGCGTTCTGCTCAACGGTTTGTTTTTTGGTGTTTTTTTTTTTTTTTTTTTTGCCGCGATTGCCGTTTTCAGACGCACACTTTAATCACCGAAGTAAGTTTCAGAACACGTAGTTAATCCCACTTCTGATTTTGTAAGGAGTCAGGAATGTTCCGGGCGAATAATAACAACTCGCCATAAACGCAATTCGTACGAGAATTTATTAGGGCTTACAAAGGTACGTCTCGGCTCTTCGGGCTCCGAGCTCAAACTCCTCGATCGGCAGGAGTCTCTCGCGTTTCTCGAGCATCCGCGTTACGGATGCTCCGCCAGAGAAAAGTAGTTCCTCTTTCCAAGAATCAGGCCTCACAGAAGAGCATCCAAGTTTTGGTAAAGAAAGGTGAAAAGCGGTATATAAGTTCATCAACAGTGGCGACAAAGAGTGCATTACGGCTTTGTTGACAGGAACCACTGCAGGCGAATTGGCCCCGCCGATGGTCATGATCAAATGCAAGAGAATGCCAGCACTTATAGTGGCTATGCCGGAATCTTGGGGTCTTGGCAAATCTGACAATGGGTGGAAGGCAACTGAAAGTTTCTATGAATTTATCGCTAATGTTACGTCCTAGCACTCTCGCCCTCCAAATATTCATATCTGGTACGAATTGTAATAATTATTAAGATTTTTTCCTCGCGCTAAACGCCCTCATTTATGTTATTCTTGGGGTACATATTAATGAGAACGACCCATATATGGTCAATTTTGCTCAGAAAGCCCGTTATATAAAATATTCGTTAATATATCTTTAAATTTAGTACGCGTATATCTACCCGTATACTTTAGGGACAAACAGTTCCCATCATAACTTTAGCGTTAAGCTTACCCGTAACTTCAGGGACGAGCACATGGGTGCTCGGATTAACTTTACGAATAGTCTCATATACACGTACATATCCATTTGCCTGTACACTTCTGGGACACGCACATGGGTCCCCGGAGTACCATATCATAATGTCTCATATATACATACATATACACGTACCTGCATGCTTTAGGAACATCTACGAGAGTCCCTGGAGTACCTCCTATAATAATTCCGCATGTCTATTTCCATGCATACTTTAGGGACATAAGTCCTCAAACTAACTTCAATGAATATATATAGATATATATTTATATATATATATATATATATATATATATATATATATACATACTCTAGGACCTCAGAGTCCTCATATACCATTCGTATACTCATATGCATACTTCGAAGGCATTAGTCCTCGGAATAACGTTAGTGAATATCTATACATGTATAAATATACATATACATATACGTACTCCATACACTTCAGGGACATATAGCCGAGCCTCGGGGCTATAATCAATACATATCTACTTTCATGCACACTTCGGAGACATAATCTTAATACCTATACTTACATGTATAATTCGGGGACATTCACGAGTCCCCGAACTAGTGTCCAACATATATATGTATATTCGTGTTGACCATAATACAGTGGTCCTAGAAATAAGAAATATTGTCATATCTATAATATGTATATATTGGGGACGCGAGTCCTCGAATAACCCACGAAACTGTTCCCAAGCGGTCAGCTTCATCGCGAGTTTTCTCACAGACCTCCTCGGAGCTTGGTCACCACATAGTCAGCACATCCTGCCGATAACGAAAAATATTCATTTCATTGCTCATGTACAACTCGAGAAAAATAACGTTATCAGTGCTAATATTCGATTACATGGGGACCGAGCTCGAGAGCGAGGGTAATGACGCCAAGCCCTTTGTCTCAGAGGCAATGAAGGCGAGGGTACATATTGCGCTTCGAGAGCTAGCCAGTCAGTTCCGTCCGGTCTCTCCAACAGCGCGCATCGCACAGTCGACGCTCTGAAAACCAGTACATTTATTGTATTTTATTTTATATTCTTTTCGAGTTTACCCTGGTCTCTTCGTCAGTGTAACTATAAGTCTCTGTAAAACCGGTATTAATTGTTCAAATCATAATAAAAAGTAAAAGGAAACTTAACAAGTCAAACACTGCAACAAATAAATTTACGAAACATAAATTATTGTCTTTACTGAATGTAACTACCCTTATTTATGTGTAAAATACACAATTGTTTATATCACTTTCGATTTCTTCGCGCTATTAAAACCACGCGGAATACGGCGACCGCGCAAAAGTGTAACATTTTCCGAGCAAATAATTAAAATATATTTGTCTCCCGTTCGTGCGTGTAAACACGCAACGAACAAATCATCGTAGTGCATTTATTTCTCTCTATCTTCCTCTCGCTCACGCCATTTTTCCTAACGCACGTATTCGTCCCACTCATAAATTCATACCTGTCCAAAATTGGACAAATCTCGAAGTGCTTTTTATTAGGCTTGGGGAAGTTGACGCACGAACACGCTACATCTGCTGACTCGCCGTAATCTGGCAGTTCAGCGACTGGCACGGTTAACCCGGTGCTTAGTCTTCGGACGTCGATTTCCCTCGACCTTGATATTTGTATTCGCGGCTGGCCGTCAATCGCCGTAACCGGGCGGAGGTGGAGCCCGACGCGAGTCGGCGGTGCCGTAAACTGGCACGCACTAGACTCGCTCAGCGAACCAAATTTAATTTCATATTAATCTGTACCTAGGCGTTAGACGAATACGTTTCCGGATACATTCGCTAAGCAAATAAAATACCACATCCGTCCAAAATCGGACGTTTACCCAGGGTATTTTACGAGGAAATCGGACGGGGTGCCGCGCGAACACGCCATACCCGCCGACCCGCCGTAATTCGGTAGGTCAGCGACTGGCACGGTCACACCGGTGCTTAGTATTCGGGCGTCGGTTTCCGATATTCTCAACATTTGTTCTCGCGGCTGGCCGCCAATCGCCGTAACCGGGCGGAGGTGGAGCCAGACGTAGTGAGTCGACGGTGCCGTAACCTGGCACGTTTTGCACTCACTCAGCGGATCAAATAATTATAAAATCTATATATGTATTGAGACGTATAGGTCCGTATCGCGAACCCGGGCACAAGGTCAAAAGGGTAACCGAGTTGAGAGAGAGAAGCGTACCGATCATGACAAAAAACAAGGTCAAATAGCTTAGACCGACAAAAAAACCGGTAACCACCTAATTAAATTAAGGGTAGAAGGAGAGGGAAGGAAAAACCGGTAAATACCGGATAAACCAACTAATCAAATTAAGGGAAATAGAAGAGAAGAGGAACAAGAAGCGGCGAAATATGCGAATAAAAGGACAGGAATTTTTGAGGAAAGACACTCTTTCTCTGGCAGGGAAGTCGATCGGTACCAAGCACATGAAAACTGACCCTCGGGGAAGGAAAGTGTGGAAGGAGGAAAATCGAAAGAACAGTGGAAAGGTGGAGTCGCTAGAGTCATAAAGTACTCTTAATTACCTAAAAACCTTGGCCGTACTCAGCCGTCGTTAATACTGACCGCAAGGGAAGGAACGCGTGGAGGATAGAGGGTCAAGGGGAAAGAAATTGAGAAGGGTAGAAAGATTAACCTAAAGCAACACAACTAAAAGGTGGAGTCGCTAGAGTCATAAAGTACTCTCAATTACCTAAAAACCTTGGCCGTACTCAGCCGTCGTTAATACTGACCGCAAGGGAAGGAACGCGGGTTGGATAGAGGGTCAAGGGGAAAGAAATTGAGAAGGGCTGAAAGATTAACCTCAAGCAACACAACTAAAAGGTGGAGTCGCTAGGGTCATAAAGTACTCTCAATTACCTAAAAACCTTGGCCGTACTCAGCCGTCGTTAATACTGACCGCAAGGGAAGGAACGCGCGGTGGATGGAGGGTCAAGGGGAAAGAAATTGAGAAGGGTTGAAAGATTAACAAAAAACAAAATATCAAAGAAAAAAATAGTTGAGAGTGAGAACAAAACATAGGCATAAGAACAAATTAAGATTATAAACAAAAGAATGGCAGTTATCGAAAATCAAACACAAAAATCGCATTAGGCGACAATAAGAGAT
Organism: Ophion ellenae; assembly: GCA_963210295.1. Taxonomy (NCBI): domain Eukaryota; kingdom Metazoa; phylum Arthropoda; class Insecta; order Hymenoptera; family Ichneumonidae; genus Ophion; species Ophion ellenae. Next base: position 8,903,293 of record OY723394.1, read on the forward strand.
GAGGAGGTGACTAGGCAAGCGAATCTGTTCAGACACACAGACAAACACACACAAAGACACTATCATTAAGAGCAAAATCGAAATTGGTATCAGGAACATAGAAAGGACGAGGAGATAGCTCGCGAAATTCTGTAAACAAAAAAAAGGGTTGCCGAGACTCGGAGAGTCTCGACACCGTAGACCGGTACGTGGCGACATCTCCCGGCGCGATAGATAAGCGAGCAATTATCGACGCGTGATAGTCGATCGCGATCCAGTAAATTGATCGGGAGAGCGCACCGATAGCTACGATACGGTGAGTAGGGAAGGGGCAGTAGTAGCGTCATAGGGCGATAGGGCACGCTGACCGAGCGTCCCGACTCACCGCGCCACGAGCGGGAGCGCGTCGTAACGCTATACACCCTAGGAGTTTCCCGTATAGGGAGAAGGACAGCGCCACGAGCGGGAGCGCGTCACAACTGAACGCGCCATACAGAAAGGGAGAAGGACAGCGCCACGAGCGGGAGCGCGTCATAACTTAACGCGCCGTGGAGAAAGAGAGAGGGACAGCGCCGCAAGCAAGAGCACCGAACAACTAAATACGTTCAAAGCATAGAGAGAAGCAAGAAAGAGGGGGAACTCATATCGATCGATGATAAGCGTAGACACTAAGCACACTTATCACGCGAGATATCAACATTACCGACCGAGTAGGGCGTGGCGAGAACTACGAAACGGCATGCTATACTTATAGAAAGCGCTCTTTTATTATATAATCTCAACGAAAGCGTAGAAAGCAGTTTTTTATTGTTATTTTCATTTTTATATCGAGCCAAACTTATTGAATAAATTTCGTTTGTTGCAAAATACCAAAACACCTGAGTCTCAATTAATTTCTTCCCTGTTCGAGTCCCGAACCAATACATTTAAATGTAACGAACTTCGACCCGTTACATTTTCGCGCCCAACGTGGGGCTCGAACAAAAGAAAGAAAGACTCATCCAAAGGTGTAAAAACTCAAAAAAACAAAGAAAACCGAATAAAATAAAATAGAGTCAAAACAATAAAACAAAATAAATTAGAATGGCGCAATCAAATAACGAAAACTCTCTTCATTGGGAATCGACCACGGCAGATGGATTATTAGAGGAGGCCCCTGAAGGGATCGATAAAATATTGGAAGATTATCAGCGATCGGACCCAGGGAAGAAGAAATTCCAAATGAAGCGACATTCAATGTCAGCCAAGGCACGGTCGACCTTGAAGGGATAGAAACTGAGGATAGCGAACTCACGAAGGCCCTGATAAAAGCGATGAATAACATCCGCACCGAACAACGGAGGGGACGGGTAACCACTCAAGCGGAGATTAAGCAGCAGGAGGATAAATGCATCGTAAGGTCGCGCCAGCTACATGAAGAAATTAACAAGAAAATAGGGAATGAAGTCCATAAAATCGAAGAACGCACCGAACGAAAAATTGTAAATGCGCAGAAAATCATAGAACAAAGCCACAGTCAATTACGAAGAGAAAATGAGGAAAAGATCGAGGATTTTGACACCCGAATCGAAGCCATCCGGTGAACAATATCTCAGCTCCTCCATTGGTCGAAAGTCGATGGGGAAGTCGTCACCGAACACTCAATAACAGAGTGTGAAAAAAACATCCGAGCACAAAATTCGAATACGATGTGGAATACAACATGGGGAACGGGATTGAACGTGAGCCAAGCATACGCAGCAAAGCCAAAACCACCAATATACAATGGCGACGGAAGGGAACGACCTATGCGCTTTTTGCGGGACTTCAAGGAGTTCTGGCGAATTACCGGAAACACGGATCTCCACTACCTTATCAGCCAATCGTTAAAAGAAACGGCAAAAGATTGGTGGAAGATAATCGAGGACAGAGTTCAAACCATCAACGACTTCGAGGAAAAATTTTGCGGGCGTTACTGGAGCCAGGAAATCCAGGACAAGGTCCGTCGAAACTTAGAGTTCGGGGCGTACGAGTGGGATGGACACCGGATGACTCGTACCGAGTATGCAACCCAAATATTCGGAAACGCTCAACGCTAGAAGAACACTGCCGCGTCGACAAGAACCCATCGGCGCAACGTGGCAGCAAAACAATCCATGGAAAGGCCAACAATTTGGAACAGTTGCCGGACCACAACCGATGGGATTGAACCAGCCATGGCGGCCAGGGAATCCAGGGTATCATGGACCACCACCACCGTTCCAAAATCATCGACAAGAAAATAGAATGTTGAGAAATTACGACGCGATGCCAGCGCCGTTCACGAGACAGCAACCCTGGCAACACGGGTACGGGAATGTAAGACCTCCCCTAAATCCAGTGGCATCTGTATGGAATCCCAGTCAGCAAGCAGGATTCACGCCAGTGGGAGTACCGCCTCGAGTGAATCCAGAGGCACAAAATTCCCAGACACAAAGTGGATACCCGGCCGGGCAAAAACAGAACCAGGGAAACGAATAGAAGTTGCGGCCGAATCGATGGCAATCATCAATGTCGAGGAGTCATCACGAGGCGCAACGGACAACGAAGAATTCCAAGAGGCCATGGAAGAAGCGAGGCAACGAATGAAAAGAAATTTGGAAAAAAAGAGCGAAAAAGGAAGAAGAAAGGCGGAGCGGAAGTGCATGACACAAGTCCCTTAGGAATGATTATGATGCCAGTGCAGCAAGGGGCAAGCGCCCTGAACGAACAAATGACAGCAGCAATAACGGAGCATCAGAAGGAACAAAACAGCAACGAAGAGATGGAGGAAACCACGGCAGCAAAAAGTAGCCGAAATAAGACCGGAAACAACAAGAAAATAAAGAGAATAGGAACGAACACATACGAGCACCCGAGGGATTTCCTCATGGAAAATCCAGGGCAGACGAGAAGAATATATCCACGATGCCCAACGCTGCCGATCAGCCTGGAAGGAATAACCGTCGAGATACTGATAGATAGCGGGAGCGAGGTCTCCTGTATGTCGGAAGAATTCTTTTTCCAAAGGGAAAAGGAGTTCAAGAAGTGTCTCAGAATACCCGTAACAAGCACCGAGGCTATTGGAGCATTCGGGGGTAAATCCGATCGCATTAAGCAGCAAATCATGATTGAGGCAGGACTGTACCAGGCGAAGGGCAGCATACAAATGTTAATAATCCCAAGAATGAGCAGAAATGCTATACTGGGTATTGACGGAATGCTCGAGCTACAAGTAAAGGTAGACGCGAGGGACGGAACCATAACAGTAAAAAACGAGATAGTCGCCGAGCTGGATGAAGGGAGGTGGATCTGGCAGCGGAAAAAACTCCAAGAGCGATCACCGATCCCCGTGGCCACAATAAAAAACCACAGAGAAGACGAGCTAACTCAAGAAGAGATAAGTCGGAAAATAGAACAATGTGCAAACTTATCAGAAGAAATGAAGCATAATTTTGGAAGACTAATGCAAAATTATCGACACATCTTCAACAGGAGACTCGGACGAATGCACGCATATACCTACAAATTACTTCTGAAAAACCCAGAACCCTACGTGCATCGGTCATATCTGGTCCCGATGCAATATCGAGGAAAAGTGCAGCAAGAAATTGACAAGATGCTGGGCTAAGGCATAATTGAACGAGCAAAAAGCCGTTTCATAAACCCGCTCGTCACGGTAGTCAAGAAGGACGGGTCAATTCGGCTATGTCTCGACGCTCGACAATTAAACACCTTTTTAATTGAAGATCACGACACGGCGCCACCAACCGAGGAAATATTTCAACGCTGTGGAGGAGCACAAGTCATATCGAGCCTAGACATGACGAGCAGCTTCTGGCAAGTTCCGCTAGCTGAAGAGTCCAGGCCATACACTGCATTCCAACATGATGGAAAATGTTACCAGTTCACGGTAACACCGTTTGGACTAAAAACAAGCACGGCAAGTTTGATCAGGGCACTCGATATAGTACTTCAGGACATAGGCGGATCAATCATCAATTTTGTCGACGATTTGTTGTGCCTGTCGAAAAATGAGGCACAACACTTGGAACACTTACACCAACTGTTCGAGCGAATCAGAATGAACAACATGACCCTCAATTTAAAAAAATCAAAATTTTTCCAACAGGAAGTAGCATTTCTGGGGCACATTCTGTCAACCACGGGTATCAAACCTCAGCCAGAAAAGATCCAAGCAATCAAAGAGTATCCACGCCCCCAGAACATGAAACAACTCAGGGGATTCCTAGGATTGGTAAATTTCTACAGCAAATTCTCGGACAGACACGCGAAAGAAACGATACCCCTCTTGGGGCTGCTGAAAAAGGGACAAGACTGGAGATGGGGAGATAAGGAGGAAAAAGCATTCGAAAGAATAAAGCAATTATTCATTGAAACGATCATCCTCAAACACGCAGATCCATTTCGGGCGTACATCCTCACCACCGATGCCAGTGATTATGCTATCGGAGCGGTTTTGAGCCAAGCGGATAGTGATGGACTTGTAGGGGTAATTTCATTCGCAAGCCGGACATTCAAGGGAGCGGAAATCGGGTATACGACACCAGAAAAGGAGATGATAGCAATTGTATGGGCGTTGCAGAAATTCCGGACATATTTGCTGGGTGCAAAAATCAAAATCATCACGGATCATGAGGCGTTGACATTTATGAAGACGTGCCGATTTGTTGGGGACAGGATGTTGAGATGGGCCTTGTTGGTTCAAGATTACGACATTGAAGTAGAGCACTGCCGAGGAAAAGGCAATGAAGTAGCCGACGCCTTGAGTCGAACATTCGGCAACCGAATCAACAACGACGAAAAAACACCAGGAAAAATAGTTCTGACCGCGGTCCTGGCACGAAAACCGACGAAAGAAATAAAACAACAATTTCAAAGAATCGGAGAGATGCAGCGCGAACAGGAGAATCTCCAAGAAACGTGGGAAAATTGTCAGAAAAACGGAGAAAATAGAAGATATCGAATTAGTGAAAGTTGTCTGCAGAAACACGACCGAACGGGGAAATGGAAGGTTATATTACCCGAAGAACTGGTAGGCATTTTCGTTAAAGAATGCCATGAGATATACGGACACCAGGGCGCGCGTAAAGTCTTCCATCTAATTAATGAAGATTTTACGTGCAATCGGATGGCAAAAAGAGTGAGGCAGGCAGTAGCCACCTGTGACCTGTGTCAAAGGGTAAAGGTCATGGTACAAAATAATTATGCAGAAATGCAAACCATTACACCCGAAGGACCAGGTGACCTGGTCTCCATCGATTTCTATGGACCACTGCCTAAATCAGTAGGGGGGTTGCAACACATCCTCGTAACGATAGACGCGTTTACAAAAGTCGTCAAACTATACCCACTTAAGAAGGCGAACACCGCAGCAACTGTAAACCGGATATTCCAGGACTACATCCCAAGATATGGAAAACCAAGACGAATACAGTTTGATCACGGTACGCAGTTCACGTCAAAAGTATGGGAGGAAAAGCTCAGAACAGAAGGAATACAGGGAGTATTTTCCTCGATGCGCCACCCACAAGGAAATATAGTGGAACGAGTCAATCGAGAGCTCGGGGGGTTCTTCAGAACCTTCTTAACGGAGAAACATACAGGATGGTACAGATGGGTGTCAGTAATCCAAGACTGCATCAATGAAACATAGCATGAAACCACCGAATTCACGCCGACGGAACTACAATTTAAAAAAAGGCCTTACCGAGTTTGGCGGGAGTGGGTACTTGCGCTTAAAAAGGATCAAACAGACACCCTTACCTACGAACAAAAAATTGAATTGGTAAGGGAAAGGATCAAGAAAAAAGGACGACAAAGGGCGGAAAGATTTAACACGACACATAAGACAACGACGTTCGAAGTAGGCGAACTCGTGTTGGTCCGGTCGCTCAATGTCTCCGATCCTACTAAACAAAGGAACGCGAAATTCATGCATTTATTCGAAGGGCCCTATAAAATAAAAAAAATGCGTGGGAATAGCAACGTTTCTCTTGGAAAATCCAGAAACAAGAAAAGAGAGGGGAAAATTCCATGCGAGCATGCTGAAGCGCTATCTAACAACGGACTCGACAAATTCAAAGGGAAAGGAAGAAGAAGGGATATGCCACTCTAGTATATCGAATAGTCAAAGGTAGATGAATATAAAAGCAAGCGCGCGAAAAAGGAAGATTCATAAATCGCGAGCAGGATGGACATAAGTACTAGAAAAACACAAGACGAAGAAAGCGACGAAGAACAGATAGATCAAAGAGAAAGGCACACCCGAAATAGTCAGCGACGGGCAAGGAGAAGACAAATAAACGCAGAAAGGCAAATTGATAAGAGAAGAATAAGAGAAGATAAGGAGAAGTTCTGGCGGGAGATGGGGCTGCACGATAGCAGCAAGAGCGAGTCCGCCAGCGACGATGAAAAGAGCAATATGTCGATATGAATAAAAACCCCGAAAAATAAAAAAAAACCGTGTTAACAATTTATTTACGAGCGATGGGCAGTGGCCCCACAAAAAAGCGAGCGTTTAGATTGAGAAAAAGGGGGGGGGGTACAAATAGAACAAAAACAATCGGAAGCCGATCGATAAGGAAGAAAAACGGTCAAAGGAAAACAAAAACGGGGAAGTATAAATCTCGTTATGATATATACATTTTTTTTTAACTCTTCGCGATTTGGATTGCCAACAGAACAATCCAAGACGCGAAGGGTGAAAAAAAGGGGGGACAATGAGACGTATAGATCCGTATCGCGAACCCGGGCACAAGGTCAAAAGGGTGACCGAGTTGAGGAGAGAGAGAGAAGCGTACCGATCATGACAAAAAACAAGGTCAAATAGCTTAGACCGACAGAAAAACCGGTAACCCACTAATTAAATTAAGGGTAGAAGGAGAGGGAAGGAAAAACCGGTGAATACCGGATAAACCAACTAATCAAATTAAGGGAAATAGAAGAGAAGGGGAACAAGAAGCGGCGAAATATGCGTATAAAAGGACAGGGATTTTTGGGGAAAGACACTCCTTTTCTGGCTGGGAAGTCGATCGGTACCAAGCACATGAAAACTGACACTTGGGGAAGGAAAGTGTGGAAGGAGGAAAATCGAAAGAACAGTTGAAAGGTGGAGTCGCTAGAGTCATAAAGTACTCTCAATTATCTAAAAACCTTGGCCGTACTCAGCCGTCGTTAATACTGACCGCAAGGGAAGGAACGCGTGGTGGATAGAGGGTCAAGGGGAAAGAAATTGAGAAGGGTACAAAGATTAACCTAAAGCAACACAACTAAAAGGTGGAGTCGCTAGAGTCATAAAGTACTCTCAATTACCTAAAAACCTTGGCCGTACTCAGCCGTCGTTAATACTGACCGCAAGGGAAGGAACGCGGGGTGGATAGAGGGTCAAGGAGAAAGAAATTGAGAAGGGCTGAAAGATTAACCTAAAGCAACACAGCTAAAAGGTGGAGTCGCTAGGGTCATAAAGTACTCTCAATTACCTACAAACGTTGGCCGTACTCAGCCGTCGTTAATACTGACCGCAAGGGAAGGAACGCGTGGTGGATGGAGGGTCAAGGGGAAAGAAATTGAGAAGGGTTGAAAGATTAACGAAAAACAAAATAGCAAAGAAAAAAATACTTGAGAGTAAGAACAAAACATAGGCATAAGAACAAATTAAGATTATAAACAAAACAATGGCAGTTATCGAAAATCAAACACAAAAATCGCATTAGGCGACAATAAGAGATGAGGAGGTGACTAGGCAAGCGAATCTGTTCAGACACACGGACAAACACACACAAAGACCCTATCATTAAGAGCAAAATCGAAATTGGTATCAGGAACATAGAAAGGACGAGGAGATAGCTCGCGAAATTCTGTAAACAAAAAAAAAAGGGTGGCCGAGACTCGGAGAGTCTCGACACCGTAGACCGGTACATGGCGACATCTCCCGGCGCGATAGATAAGCGAGCAATTATCGGGAGAGCGCACCGATAGCGACGATACGGTGAGTAGGGAAGGGGCAGTAGTAGCGTCATAGGGCGATAGGGCACGCTGACCGAGCGTCCCGACCTACCGCGCCACGAGCGGGAGCGTGTCGTAACGCTATACACCCTAGGAGTCTCACGTATAGGGAGAAGGACAGCGCCACGAGCGGGAGCGCGTCACAACTGAACGCGCCGTATAGAAAGGGAGAAGGACAGCGCCACGAGCGGGAGCGCGTCATAACTTAACGCGCCGTGGAGAAAGAGAGAGGGACAGCGCCGCAAAGCGAGAGCACCGAACAACTAAATACGTTCAAAGCATAGAGAGAAGCAAGAAAGAGGGGGAACTTATATCGATCGATGATAAGCGTAGACACTAAGCACACTTATCACGCGAGATAACAACATTACCGACCGAGTAGGGCGTTGCGGGAATTACGAAACGGCATGCTATACTTATAGAAAACGTTCTTTTATTATAGCATCTCAACGAAAACGTACAAAGCAGTTTTTTTTATTGTTATTTTTATTTTTATATCGAGCCAAACTTATTGAATAAATTTCGTTTGTTGCAAAATACCAAAACACCTGAGTCTCAATAAATTTCTTCCCTGTTCGAGTCCCGAACCAATAAATTTAAATGTAACGAACTTCGACCCGTTACAGTATATTTTTATTTCGAAGCGAATGTATCCCTCATAAAATTAGTCCAGTCCTCGTAGTCCCCGACTGCTCCCAAGAACATCGGCATCACCGGGCCATCGCATTCGCACGAACACCGGGTACCCGTCTGGGCAACGACAGGTCGGGTCGAGCTGGAACATCTTGGCGATTCCTGGACAAATTCGGTCGCACGGTTGAGTAGTTTTGACCCGCTACGCACCGCCGCTCAATTAGCGGATCAATTAGATAAAAAACGCGAAATACTTCGTGAACAAGAACAGGCGTTATTAAAAAGAGAATTAGAAAGGCACGAAATATTAGAAGCCCTGAGTGCGCGTGCATGTGAATGTAGTGATCAAGTGAATAATAGAGATGAACCAATCTCAATCACTCATCACGCCCTTGAGGCTATGCAAAATACCCTTTCGACGATGTTAAATGAAGTCAGTCGAATTAGTGGGAAAATTGGTTCGATTAAAAACGGTGAGGGTCAACGACAATCAGGTCCCGTCCCTCACGAACAACAAAACGACGTTAACGTTCGCGATGATCGAGAATTACCCGCGAACATTAAATTTAAAGATGCGCTTGAATCTGTGGCCATCTTCAATGGGTACAACGTACCGGTTCTCCGGTTTGTTCGTGCTTGTAAAAGGGGCAAGGGACATGTTCTGCCCTCATCAGGAGTTGGGCCTCACTCAGCTCCTTCGTAACAAATTAAAAGGTCATGCCGCAACGGCACTGGAAGATTATAACTTCCAGAACGTTTACCAATTCGGTGAGCGGTTGAAAACGTTATTTGGTGCCGCGAAAACTTTGAACGAATTTCGTGGTGAACTTGGAAATATTTCAAAAGGTAAAAACGAACATATTATCGACTATATCAGTCGAACCAAAGATTTGCATACGGCGATTCTCGAAGCCGAAATTGATAATCACGGAACTCTCCGAAACGGTCAATACGATATTTTCGAAAACGACACGATGGATTGTTTCGTCAAGGGTCTTCCACCCGACTTTCGAATCCGTCTCAAACTCGAGGGATTCGATAATCTCGAAGATGCCTATTCAAAGGCAATAAAAGTTGAAAAAGATATGGAACGCGATAGGTCACATTTCAAGGACACGCGTTTCGAAAGCCGAAATCAAAATCAGTCGGCCCAAATAAAAGTGGTCTCCCCTTCAGGAGGACCGATTTGTAAACATTGCAACCGCAATCACGGCGTCCGACGATTGCTGGTCAAAATTTCCGGACAAGAAACCGGGAAATTAAAATAAACAAAGTTCAAACTGTAGAATCACGTGGTCAAAGCCCACGAACGGTCAAGGACCTCGACCCCCGTCGAAGTGTAATTATTGCCACAGGGCGGGCCACCTCGAGACATCCTGCTCTGAACAACAAAACGAAGAAAGGAACAGGGCAACCGAATTGCCAAAAAACGAGAATTGTCGACCAGTGGCACGGGCCTCCCCGCGGGACGAGAAATCGACGGAGCGCCCGGTAAAAATAATAGACGCGTCTCCGTGCGAACCGTCCACGTCTTATAAACGCGTTCAAAACAAATAGCTTCCGTAGACCTCGATTCACCCAACTTATCGGGACTTAACGAATTTTAAACAGACTCAGGCTCGGAAGTGAATCTCGTCAAAAATCAAATCGTAAAGGCTCATACGTATATAATTAAATACGATATATTAAATTTAGAGGGGATCTCGAGTATCCTCGTAAGAACAAAGGGGTCTATATGAATCATGATCAATGATACCGCCGCTGAATTTCACGTCGTCGATGATTGGTTCCCGATGGACCAACATGCATTACTTGGTACCGAATTTCTTGCTGAAAATAAAGCTCTCGTAGATTGGAGACATGAACAATTAACTTGGGGAAACCAAAGATTCCCGTTTAAAAGTAAACAAACTATTTCGATTCCAAAACGGTCTGTTACGTCAAAGCAAGTAATCCTAAAATCAAAGAAGGATATATTCCGATGCTCTACTTGGGAGAAGGGATCTTTTTTGGCGAAGCAGTCGTTACGATCACGAATGGTATCGCTTATCTTATGGCGCACAATTCAACCGATGATAATTTGTTACTGACTATACCAACGGTAGTAGTTGAAGAATTCAGGTGCAAAGGCACGAAAAATGCTTCCCTCAATCTGGACGACCAAAAGGCGTTTCAGGAAGAGGATAGGACCGAATGTGAAAATAATTTCCTCACTCCGGACGACCAAATGGAGTTTCAGGAAGAGGATAAAAATGTAAAGGGTTCCCTCACTCCGGACGACCAAAAGGCGTTTCAGGAAGGGGAGAAAAGTTTAATTTCTCCCCACCCGGACGACCAAATGGCGTCTCGGGAAGAGGGTATATTAGGGTTTGAAATTGCGCGCATCAAAAGAGTTTTAAAAGTTGAAAAGAAAGATAAAGTTAAAGAAATTCGCGACTTACTCCGTCTCAACCATTTAAACGATGAAGAACGGTCAAGCGTGGATAAAATTATAAGCGAGAATTCGGACCTATTTCATTTGCCAGGAAGAGTCCTAGGCTTTACAGATAAAATCGAACATAAGATAACGACGAATGACGATCAACCACTTTTTACGAGGCAGTATAGTTTTCCGCCCATTCATAAAGATGAAATGACGAAGCAAGTTAAAGAACTAATCGAAGGGGAAGAAATTAAACCGTCAAACTCCCCGTATAGTTCGCCTCTGTGGATCGTTCCCAAAAAGGCGGACTCACAAGGAAATCCAAAGTGGCGCATGGTCATTGATTATAGGAACTTAAACGAAAAGACGATTGGCGATGCTTATCCATTACCTCAAATAACCAAAATTCTCGACCAATTGGGTAATGCGAAATATTTTTCAGTATTCGACCTGGCCAGCGGTTTCCATCAAATTAAAGTACATCCAGACGATTCTCACAAGACAGCATTTGCTACACCATTCGGTCACTACGAGTTCGACCGAATGCCGTTTGGTTTAAAAAACGCGCCCGCGACATTTAAAAGATTAATGCATCGAGTCTTAACAGGCCTTCAAGGCATCGAGCTGTTTGTTTATTTGGACGACATCGTCATTTATGCAAAGACACTAGTTGAACAGGAGAATAAATTCAACCAACTTGCGAAAAAATTAAGGCAAGCCAACTTAAAATTACAACCGGACAAGTGTGAATTCTTAGGACGGGAAGTGGCATATTTGGGTGACATCATAAGTGAGGACGGAGTTAAAACCCAATCCCAAAAAATTGGAGGCTCTACGAGGATACCCTAGGCCTACCACTCCGAAAAAAATAAAACAATTTTTAGGACTTGCAGGTTATTACCGCAGGTTTATCGAAAATTTTGCAGCACATGTGTGGGCACATTCCCGCTTAAACGTGGCGATTTTCTTCTCCGACGGTAACTTACCGTCATATAAGTCATATACGACTTAATTCATCATCATCCGTACGTTCGTGGCACACTTCCCATTCGTAAATTCAAATCCTGAAAGGTAAATTAAAAGACGATTAATTATCGATCAAAAATGGGCCCCACGACGTAACACTAATATATTCTACCCTTGGTTAGTCGAACAGAAAATTCCGTTGCCTATCGTTTTGTATGTCGATGGACATAGTTCTCATATAACGATGGCTCTCAGCAGTTTTTGCGCTTCTATTCAGATCGTCTTAGTGGCTCTGTATCCAAACTCCACTCACATGCTACAGCCTATGGACGTGGCCATATTACGTCCTCTGAAACAAGCGTGGAAAACTATGGTTCACGATTGGCGAATGGAGCACAACGCAACGGTGATGAGACGAGAAACATTCCCTTCGCTGTTGAAATTAGCCATCGATTCCATCGGTCCATCGCAAAATCTGCAAAGTGGCTTCCGAGCGTGCGGTCTGTTCCTTTTCGATGCAGTTGCCGTGAATTACTCCAAACTTCTCCAAACTAATATGTACCGATCAACTGATAAGGAGCCTTGATAATTTTGAGAAAAGTGGCAAAACATGGAACGGAATTGGCGAAGATCTTAGTTTTTTCAATTATTGTATCTCATTGAAAAGGAAAGCCGGGGAAAAGGAAAACGTTCGGTCACTTAACAGGAGAACCGAGGACGTACCAAATACGATAAATCTGAAATATGAAATCATCAATGATGGTCAAGGTACCGACCTTCTTGCCTACGGCGGTTTCGAAATCGAATCAATGGATCCTCAACAAAGACAGGTGGTCGAGATTTCGAATTCTACCGGTCCATTCGACCTTGGAAGCATTAATCATGCGCGGCATCTTCAAATCCATGAATGTGGCGTTAAAGAAACGGCAGCTTCCGTTCAAGGCTCCCAGCGATTAGTGGGACGTTCACATGGCGATTACTAGACCAACTGTCATGCCGGCATGACGATGACCCGTACAATAGGGTCTTATAACCTTTACCAAACCTTTTTTAGAAAACTGTACAACGCACGGCACTTTCACAAAGACGTTCTTCTTGGAAATAAAAAACTGGTTAAGAATGACTTGAAATAACTTCGATACACTTTGGTAAGTTGAACTATATAAATTTTTAAAGTCAAGCGATTTGCTTAAGGTGACGATCACTCGGCCAACTATCTTAGTTGAAAACAATATTAGACTTAATTCATCAGCAGGAGGTGAGAAAGAACTACACTCGTTTAGTGTATCGTACACCCTCAAAAAAAATGCGCTCGTCTGAATGCTCTAGCTATTTTTCACATGTGTTTTTATGTGTACTCGTGTACACATGTGTTTCATTCTCGTACTGTTAAAAAAAATATTACCCCATGATATTTCAGCAGAGAGTGAAGTAGTGTTACGTCCTAGCACTCTCGCCCTCCAAATATTCGTATCTGGTACGAATTGTAATAATTATTCAGATTTTTTCCTCGCGCTAAACGCGCTCATTCATGTTTTTCCTGGGGTACATATTAATGAGAACGACCCATATATGCTCCATTTTGCTCAGAAACCCCGTTGTATAAAATATTCCTTAATATAAGAGAGAAGAGATGGTTAAGGATTCGGCTTCGGTCCGGCCAATGATGGATTTTCCAAGGTTATCGATAGAAATAAGAAAGCGTCTTTAACGGTTCGGCCCTCTGGTTTGGGTTCTCTTCAGAATATATATTTTATCAGTATAAATGATAATACACAGTTTTTAACAATCACGTTTGAGAAATTCATATATGTGAGGGTTGTGTGTTATGGTTTAGTTATCTAAATGTTGTTTTATTTTGTGTAACAATCATGTGAGTTCTGTTTTAATTATAATTATATAAATGTAGTATGGATGATTTCTTCTATTGCGTTGTTTATTGTTGTGTATATTGTAACGGGTAACCCCTTAATTACATTAAATTTGTTTGGGTTCGGGACTCGATTAGGGAGTAAATTAGTAGAGACCTTTTTCGCATAAAATAATCGTAGATTTATTGATGAATTTGTTCCTAACGTTCGTACAATTCGGTGTGAATCGACCCGTACATTTAAAATTCGCCGCTGGTCGCTTCGCTTGCCCGAGATTCTTGCGTATTCGTGTTTGTGTGTGTGTGTAGAGTCTCGCTCAACTCCTGCTGCATCATATGTGTGACTGCGTGTGTGTGTTTGTGTATCTTTGCTTCGTGTGTTGGATATGTGTGTGTGCTTGTGTCGCTCGCAGATCTTATATGTGGGTGTGTATGTATGTGTGTTGGTGTCGCTCGCAGTAGATATTGTATGTTGATGTGTGTGTGTGTGTGTATTGGTGTTCGCTCGCAGCAGATATTGTGTATGTGTGTGTGTTTGTGTGTGTGTTGGTGTCGCTTGCAGTAGATATAGTATGTTGATGTGTGTGTGTATTGTGTTCGCTCGCGGTAGATATTGTATGTGTGTGTTTATTTGTGTGTTCGTGTCGTGAGCCGCGGTGTTTAAATGTCAGTTGGTGTGTACTTGTGTATGTTTTGCTCGCGTTTGACAGTGCGGTCTTCCTTGGCTATCGCTTGCGTGTTTTTCTTCCTCTCTCTCTCTCTCTCTCTCTCTCTCTCTCTCTCTCTCTCTCTCTCTCTCTAATTCTCGATGCGCTAAGGCCTTTCTCTTCTTCTATTGATTTCCTAGCTCTGACGTTTTCTGACTATCGTCAGCTGGATTTATTTTGAATCTTGGTGGCTTTAAATTTTATTACTCCGTTTGTCTCTCCTATACTCTTTTCCACGAGGTTCCCGTTGCTATTTTTCCCTTAGCTGCAGCATTTTCATTAGTCCGGCGCATTCGTTTTCCCCTTTCGCTACTTGCGTTGATTGCACGTTCCTTACTCGGGTGTCCGTTAGGACTCCTTTTCGCTACTTGCGCTAAATCACACGTTCCTTACTTGGGGCTTTTGAACGCTGCCTTTTCATTAATCATGCCGCAGTCAATAGTCAAATATCAATCGTTCAATCCTCTTATGTTTTGCTTCGTTTTCCTTCCCCTTTCCCCTGACGCTTTCCTTACTCCGGTATCTTCCTCGCTTTGCAGCTAGTACCAATACCCTCTTTCGCTACTTGCGTCTGGGTTGGAGGTCTAAAACAGAAGACCTTGTGAATCCTGGACGGCTTCTTTTATACCCGTCTTTTCCCGCGTTTCTTTTCCCCTTCCCAAGCGATTTGCTCCCTAAACGCTTATTCTGGAGCATTTTTCCCTACCTTGCCGCTTTTAATTTCTCAATATTTCACCGGCTCCTCACCGATATAGAGAGAGAAGGTGAGGGATAGGCCTTCGCTCGCTGTTTCTTGCCCGGTCGCTTCAAGGTGGTGTTCGCGTACAATAATATTGTTGGCCTTCGCGTTTCGGGAGTGCTCGCACCTGAGACGTGCCTATACGTCTCATTGTCCCCCGAAATCGTTGAATATTTCCAGAAATGTTTTCTTGAAAGTTTCAACGATTTCTCCTACAAATAAAAACTCTTGACACAGTAAGATTTGTTTTACGGGGATTTTATTTTCGGTCACTCTAATTAGGTTTTTTTTTTTTACAAAAAAATAAACAAATCTCGTTTTGCCAGAGCCAAAAACAAAATCTTCTTGTCACAAGGATAGAAAAATAAAAAAAATCTTTTTCGCAAAAAAAAAACACAACAAAAAAAACTTAACAGCCTAATCGTATAAAGAAAAACCTTTTTTTTCGCAAAAAAAAAAACAACAAATAATTAAAAAAAAAACTTAACAGCTAAATCATATAAAAAAACCTTTCTTTTCGCAAAAAGAAACAACAATTAAAAAACTTAACAGTCTAATCGTATAAAGAAAAACCTTTCTTTTCGCAAAAAAAAAATCTTATCCTCTTGGTCGCACGAATAAAGAAAAATCTTTTTTTTTATATTGACGATATTGAGGCGTCGTCTTCGCTTTCCTCCTCGTCCTCTCGTTCGTCGTCTTCACCGGTGGCCAGAGGTAGCTCCTCACTATCGTCGTCGTCGCTCTCTCCCGTACCTGATGATTCATCGGCGACGTCGTTGTCGTCTCCGGATACGTCCCGATATTGGTGTTCTCGTGTTGTTGTCCTCCCGTTACCCTGCTGTTGCATCTGCGAGGTTGGCTCGGGTGTCGTCCCTCTATATTTTCTGGCGTACCACTGATGCACTGCTGGGTCGCTGAGTGCTTCTCCCCGATGCATCCACGGGAACTCCCTTTGGGTGCTGGCGGGTTCTGCCCATCCTCTCTCTATCAGGATCTGTGCCAAGCTTTGTCCGATCGTCCCGTTGGTGATGGTTACCCACAGTCCCCCTCGTTGTCTGTCTATCTCGTCGATGGTCATTTGCCAATCGGAGTCTTCAAAGATTCTGAATATTTCCGAGTCGTCCTCCACGTCCGAGCCTTGCGCCTTCAGTTTCAGACCCCGGAGACAACATGGTAAGGCTTGATAGGGGATGTGTCGTAAGCCTCTAGTTGTGGTATAGCACTGTTCATGATGGACCGACGATATAGTCCCCCAGTCCCCCAGCCACACCTCGTACCTGCCATCGCTTGTTTTTTTTTACGACCGTGGCTCGCTAGAGCTCGTTGGCTTGGTTGATGAGGATGCTGGCACCCTCATACAATTCTTCTTCCAGAACGCGGTGCACCTCCGGGTGGTTCCTCTCAGTTGCTTCTATTCTTGTCACAATGTCTTTTCCGGCCTCCGTGTGTACATAGAACGTTGCTGCGTCGTATATTGCGATAATTCGCACTCGCTGTTGGTCGCGTCGGAGTCTTCTGACCGGGTAATTCCGGTATGGGTGAAACATGTTGCTTGCTCGTTGGTTTTCGGACTGATCGAATTTGTTTCGCCGTTCTTGTGCTACCTCTGAATTCTCCTTAATTTTTTCTTCATTCGATTCCCTCGCCCCGCCTCTCTTCCTTCTTCTTTTTTTTTTTTTTTTTTTTTTAATTCGAGTGACTTGCCTGGATACCAGTTGAAGATATTTACATCGGTCACCTCGAAGAGTTCTTCAGTCCCGATGTGTTGTGCTCTTTTTTTTTCTTTCGCCTCACGTCGTCTTCTGTATCGTTTAATGTACTTTTTCCACTTTCCTTTGCTCGATTTTGTTTTCTTGATGTCCACTTTCGTTAGTTTCCATTCTATTGCTACCTCTTGTTCCTTTTCGTGGTTTATTGTGGCCTGGTTCATTTTGGTCTACCCACGAATATCCCGCGCCTTGCTTTTATTTCCTTCTCCCTCCTTTAACTCTTCCGGCGGTGATTCCGGGGTTGGGCCGTAGTTACTAGTGCCCCCCGCCCTTTCCTCGAGCTTGTTGCTTCCTTCTACTTGTTGTCTATATTTCTTCATGAGACTCGCGTGGAATTTGCCTCGATCTTTCCTTGTTGCTGGATCTGTGAGCAAGTATGTTGCCGTACCTACACATTTTTTTTATTATATAGGGTCCTTCATAGAGAGGAAGAAATTTGGCCGTGATTTGTTTCGCCGGGTCTGAGACATTTAATGCCCTTACCAATACGAGCTCTCCTTCTTGAAACTGATATGTTCTGTGCGTTTGGTTAAACCTTTCTGCTCGTGCCTCTCCTTTTTTTTATTCGTTCCTTTACTAAATTTATTTTTTCTTCATGCGTCATCTCCCTGTTTCCCTTGTTTTCTTTTAGTCCTAGGATAAATTCCCTCCACACACACACACGGCTTCTTTCCGTGGTGTAACTCCTGTGGTGTAAACTCGGTCGTTTCATGGTGCGTTTGGTTCATACACTCCTGTACTATCGGGACCCATTTGAACCATCCTGAATGGTTGTCTGTAAGAAAGGTTCGAAAGAAACGTCCCAGTTCTCTATTTACCCTTTCGACAATATTTCCTTGTGGGTGTCGTATTGAGGAAAATATTTCTTGGATGTTTTCGATTTTTATTTTGTCCAGCCATCGCCTCGAGGTAAATTGGGTGCCGTGGTCAAATTGAATTCTCTTGGGTTTTCCATATTTAGGGATATAGTCCCCAAAGATCTTCCTTATTGTGGTTGCCGTGTCTGCCTTTTTTATTGGGTAGAGGACCACATATTTGGTGAATGCGTCTATTGTTACCAGTATATGTTTTGTGCCTGCTACCGATGTTGGTAGTGGTCCATAGAAATCGATGGAGAGCAGGTCTCGGGGTCCTTCCGGGATGATTGTTTGCATTTTTCCGTATGAGGTTTGCACGGGTACTTTATTCCTCTGACAGGTGTCACATGTTGACAAAATTTGTCGGACCCGTTTTGCAAAGTGTAGGAATGCGAAATCCTCATCCAACATCCAAAAGATTTTCCTGGCTCCCTGATGCCCATATATTTCGTGGCTTTCCTTGATGAGGGATTCTGCTAATTCCTCCGGTAACATTACCTTCCAGAGCCCATTTTTCGTCTGTTTTTGGACACATCCCTTCAGCACACGGTATTTTTGCCCTTCTTTCCCCTTTTCGCATATTTCCCAGATTTTTTTTAAGGTTTCTTGTTTCTTTTGCAGATCTCCCACTTTCTACTAGGTTTTCTACTAGTTTTGCCGATGGCTCTTTGGCGAGGACTATCGTGAGCATATTTGTTCCTAGGGGGCTTAAGTCCACTCCCTCCGGTGGTCGGCTTAATGTGTCTGCTACTTTGTTTCTCTCGCCGGGCCGATGCTCAATTTCGAGATCGTAATCCTGCAGAAGTAATGCCCAACGTAGCAGTCGGTCACCCGCAAACCGGCATATTTTTAAGAAGGTGAGAGCCTTGTGATCCGTAAATATCTTGATTCTCGATCCGAGTAAATATGTACGGAACCTCTGAAGTGCCCATACTATCGCCAGCAACTCTTTTTCCGTTGTCATGTAGCCAATCTCTGCTCCCTTAAGGGTTCTACTTGCGAAGGTGACTACCCCTTCCAATCCTTTATCGTCATGCTGACTCAAGATCGCACCCAGCGCGTAATCGCTTGCATCTGTCGCCACGATGTATGTTTTCTTTGAGTCTGGGTGTTTCAGTACTACTGAATCTACGAAAAGTCTCTTAACCCTTTCGAAGGCCATTTCCTCCTCATCTTCCTATTTCCATCCTTGTCCTGTCTTTAACAGTCCCAATAATGGTACTGTTTCTTTTGCATGCTGATTTGTAAACTTCGAGTAAAAGTTTATTAGCCCTAGAAATCCTCGAAGCTGTTTCACATTCTTGGGCCGGGGAAAATCTTGAATAGCTTTTATCTTCTCTGGTTGTGGTCGCAGGCCCTCCGTGGACAGGATGTGTCCCAAGAATGTTACTTCCTTCTTAAAGAAATTTGATTTTCGAAAATTTAGTGTCATTCCGTGTGCCTCCATTCTTTCGAAAATCTTGGCGAGGTGTTTTAAATGTTGCCCTTGGCTTCTAGACAAACACAGCAGATCATCCACGAAATTTATCACTGAGTCGCCAATTCCCTGTAGGACGATGTCCAATCCACGGATCAAGCTGGCCGTGCTAGTTTTTAATCCGAATGGTGTTACCGTGAATTGGTAACATTTTCCCTCGTGGAGGAATGCTGTGTACTCTCGGGATTCCTTGTGAAGAGGGATTTGCCAGAAACTGCTCGTCATATCAAGGCTTGACATAACCTTGATACCTCCGCATTTTTGGAATATTTCTTCCGTTGGAGGTGCCGTGTCGTGATCTTCGACTAGATATTTGTTGAGCTGCCTTGCGTCGAGGCATAGTCTCACCGATCCGTCCTTTTTTATTACTGTTACGAGAGGATTGATGTACCTGCTAGTGGCACGTCCAGTTACTCCATTTCTGAGCATATTTCTTATTTCTTTATTCACCTGTTCCCGATATCTCATGGGAACTCGGTAGGATCTGTGTACATACGGTTCTGCATCCTGCAATTTCAGCTTATGCACGTATTCCTTCATTCTTCCTGGTCGCTTGTCAAAAATGTGAAGATACTTTTTTATTAATGTCTTGAACTCTTTTTTTGTCTCTGGTGGAATTTGCGTACTCTCCCGGAGTTTCTCATCGACCTCCTCCTCGGTGAGTTCTGATGGTGGGTCTTCTGAGTCTTCGGATATTGAGTTAATTTGTGGGGTCACGTTTTCCTCGACCACTACCCATGTCCCTTCTTCATAGATGGCTGCAATTTTGTTTCCGACTCTTATTTGTCCGAGCATGGCGTCTACGACAATATTCATTTCCAGCATCCCGTCTATTCCTAAGATTGCCTCGCGCTGAAGCGTGGGTATTATCAGTGCCTTGAGGGTTCCTTTTTGACCCATTATCTGGGCCTCGACCATTACCTGCTGGCGGATCCTTTCCGATTTACCTCCAAATGCTCCATTCAGATTAGTGTTTTTCACTGGTAGGACTGGGCAGGCCCTTAATTTTTCTTCATATTGTTTGTATGTGCTCCCTGAGATACATGTCACCTCACTCCCACTATCTATGAGGGTTTTTATTCCGTTGCCCTCTATTTGTATCCGGAGTTCTGCACACTTTGGATAGGTTCCTTCTGTTTTTGGGCTATTTTCGTTTTCTTCTTGTAAAAACTCTCTCGGGTTTTCAAATGTGTGTTTTGCATGTTTTTTTGCTTGGTCTAGGTTCTTATTTCCTTTTTTGTTTTCGCATATTTCCATTGTTCCTATGTTGACTTCTTCTTTTTTTTCCTTTTTCTCCGTCCTTTTCTCCTTCTTCTTTTGATTCCTGTGATTCCTCTTTCTGGCTTCTTCAAGGGCTTCCTTTATTTCTTCTTCGTCTTCGCTGGTTGCACCTCGTGATGGGTTTCTCGAGGCATCGAGGTCCATCGTTACGGGCGCAACCATTATTCGTTTCCCGACCCTGAGGCGTCCAGTGTGGGATTCGTTTTTTGTCGGTGGTCTTCAGGTCTTTTTTTTTCTTGTGGTCCCCAGTTAGGAGCGTTGGGATTGAGTGGCGGACATCCCCGGTTCTCCCATCGAGGGGGAGGGTTTCGCCATTGGGGTTGCGCCCATGCGTTTGGCTTTTCCCAGGGCTTTCCTTGTGGCGTTGGTCCTCTGTTTCCAAAGGACTTATTTTGCTCCCTCGTCTGGTCATTTGGATTTAACCTTCCATTTGCTGTCCCCCAGAATTTCGGAGGCGTTCGTCTCATGTTAAGGGGGCCATCTCCATCCGTGCCCTCGAGCAATTCCAGGATGTCTTTCAAACATTTTATTTGGCTGACGCGTACCGCCATGCGTATCTGCTCATCGAAATGCTTGGCGAGTTTCCTTATGATTTGTTCGTCTTCCATTTTCTCGGTGAGATCCTTTGCGTTGCCGAAAATCCGGGTAGCATACTCGGCCCGCGTCATTTTGTGTCCGTCCCATTCGTATGCGCCAAATTCCAAATTTCTCCGAACCTTATCTTGAATTTCTTGGCTCCAATATCGTCCTTTGAACTTGGTCGCAAATTCTTTAATGGTTTGAATATGCTCCCCCATGACGCACCACCAATCTTTTGCTGTTTCACGGAGGGATTGGCTGATCATATAATGAAGATCACCCCCCCCCCCCCGTAAACCTCCAAAATTCTTCGAAATCTTTGAGGAATCTCATGGGTCTTTCTTTGCCATCTCCTGTAAAGATCGGCGGTTTTTGTTTTGCTGCATACATCTGACTCGTGTTTAATCCACCACTCCACGTTATGTTTTGTATCGACTCGTTCCCTCGTCGTTTCAGTGTATCTTCGCATTCGTTGATTCTTCTAGTGTTTTCTTGAATGGCACTTCCCATGCTTTGCGAGGTTTGCGCGAATGAGCTCAGACCGTCCATTGCTCGTTTGAAATGTTCGTCGATTTTTTTCCACTCTTTCTCGCTCTTCTTTTTTAATTCATCGCGGCTATTCTCCGTCAGCTTTTGGGAAATGACAATTTTTCTCTCGGTTCGTTCTTCGACTTGCTTTATTTCTTCCTGAAATGATTTTTTTATTTCTTCCTGCGTCCGCAGGTTTCTTCCCGCACATACATCGCCGTGTGCTTTAATCTCTTCTTGTGTGGTAGATCTCTCCTGCCGTTGTTCATCTCTTAATTTATTTATTCCTATAATGATTGATTTCAACGTGGCATCCACATCTTTCATGATTTCTGTGGTGTTTGCCCTAACGTTGAAAGTGCCGTCGTTTTGAACATTATCATTCGTAATTGGTGCGATTTCTGATAATCGCCCGATATTTTCACGGGCTCTGATTCTTTCGGCTCCGAGTAATCCGTCCGCCGTTGTCGATTCCCATTGGAGTGAAATTTCCTCCTCTGGCTGCGACATTTTTGCGATCGGTCTTTCTTTACTATAATCGAGCCCCACGTTGGGCGCCAAATGTAACGGGTAACCCCTTAATTACATTAAATTTGTTTGGGTTCGGGACTCGATTAGGGAGTAAATTAGTAGAGACCTTTTTCGCATAAAATCATCGTAGATTTATTGATGAATTTGTTCCTAACGTTCGTACAATTCGGTGTGAATCGACCCGTACATTTAAAATTCGCCGCTGGTCGCTTCGCTTGCCCGAGATTCTTGCGTATTCGTGTTTGTGTGTATGTGTAGAGTCTCGCTCAACTCCTGCTGCATCATATGTGTGACTGCGTGTGTGTGTTTGTGTATCTTTGCTTCGTGTGTTGGATATGTGTGTGTGCTTGTGTCGCTCGCAGATCTTATATGTGGGTGTGTATGTATGTGTGTTGGTGTCGCTCGCAGTAGATATTGTATGTTGATGTGTGTGTGTGTGTGTGTGTGTGTGTGTGTATTGGTGTTCGCTCGCAGCAGATATTGTGTATGTGTGTGTGTGTGTTTGTGTGTGTGTTGGTGTCGCTCGCAGTAGATATAGTATGTTGATGTGTGTGTGTATTCTGTTCGCTCGCGGTAGATATTGTATGTGTGTGTTTATTTGTGTGTTCGTGTCGTGAGCCGCGGTGTTTAAATGTCAGTTGGTGTGTACTTGTGTATGTTTCGCTCGCGTTTGACAGTGCGGCCTTCCTTGGCTATCGCTTGCGTGTTTTTCTTCCTCTCTCTCTCTCTCTCTAATTCTCGATGCGCTAAGGCCTTTCTCTTCCTCTATCTATTTCCTAGCTCTGACGTTTTCTGACTATCGTCAGCTGGATTTATTTTGAATCTTGGTGGCTTTAAATTTCATTACTCCGTTTGTGTCTCCTATACTCTTTTCCACGAGGTTCCCGTTGCTATTTTTCCCTTAGCTGCAGCATTTTCATTAGTCCGGCGCATTCGCTTTCCCCTTTCGCTACTTGCGTTGATTGCACGTTCCTTACTCGGGTGTCCGTTAGGACTCCTTTTCGCTACTTGCGCTAAATCACACGTTCCTTACTTGGGGCTTTTGAACGCTGCCTTTTCATTAATCATGCCGCAGTCAATAGTCAAATATCAATCGTTCAATCCTCTTATGTTTTGCTTCGTTTTCCTTCCCCTTTCCCCTGACGCTTTCCTTACTCCGGTATCTTCCTCGCTTTGCAGCTGGTACCAATACCCTCTTGCGCTACTTGCGTCTGGGTTGGAGGTCGAAAACAGAAGACCTTGTGAATCCTGGACGGCTTCTTTTATACCCGTCTTTTCCCGCGTTTCTTTTTCCCCTTCCCAAGCGATTTGCTCTTTAAAAGCTTATTCTGGAGCATTTTCCCCTACCTTGCCGCTTTTAATTTCTCAATATTTCACCGGCTCCTCACCGAGATAGAGAGAGAAGGTGAGGGATAGGCCTTCGCTCGCTGTTTCTTGCCCGGTCGCTTCAAGGTGGTGTTCGCGTACAATAATATTGTTGGCCTTCGCGTTTCGGGAGTGCTCGCACCTGAGACGTGCCTATACGTCTCAATATGTATAGGTCTGTGAATGAAGTATGTGTGAGAGCGAGGGTTTTTAAGTCATGGAGATATACAGAAATGAAAAATGATAGTTAACTAACCTCGAAGTTGTGGTATTTCAGGTTTTTTTTAACACATATTTGGAAATATGTTATGACCAAAAACATCATTTATGGAAATAAATCATGTTTTGTGGGAAGATGCTCCATAGATAGAGTTGTTATCGTTTGTCAGCGATTTTTCATTCTGAAAGGATAGATAATTTCAAGTAATTTTTTTATGTTTAATTACTGAAAATTTTAAGTATACAAAAGACAAAGAAATTTTTATTTTCTTTTCCTAATTTTTGTTGATCTGAGAAAAGTTTTAATGAGGAATAGAAAGACTATGGTAATTACCTATTGAGTTAGTACATAAGAATTTGTTTTCTTTCCAAAATGAGTAAAAACTCGAAATTTACAATTTGGTACGTTACATGTTGAGATTGTGTAGCGAACGAAGGTTCGAGAAAAACTGAGTGATGTATAATTTCTTGTGGCATATTCGAGTCTCTGTACTACGAATCGGAGAAAGATCATACCGGCAGTGACGTGTCAATAAAAATAAGTTAGGTGCGCCAAGTTAGGGGTATTTAAAATTAGTTTGCGATGTCCTTAAAATTAGCTCGTCATGTCATGTCACGTCTTGCGACGAATCCCAAACCACAAGATTTTTTTTCTCTTCTTTTTTTTTTCTTTTCAACTTAGTCGATACCGTCTTGAATCTCATAAATTTTGAAGGTGTGGAGCGAAATATTTAATACTCGAAAAACAGTACGAGAGCATTTCAACGCTATGCAGAGCCCTACCACGGTAAATCTTTAGAACGAACTCTCTAACCATAACACAGACTAGGCGGCTCCGCTGAACCCTCACTTGGAAGAAAATGAGACCCTCGGTGTCACAGCGTAGTCCGATATATAAACTTCTTGATATGAGGAGTCACCATAGCTATAAATTCACATAACACAAACCACGCGCATGCTTATATCTCAAATATCGAACACTGCCCCGTGCACTTTTTCGCCGAAATGCGGGACAAAGATCCCCCTTCCCTTATACGCGTGATACGTAGAACCGATGCTCTGGAATAAGGCCACGCACGTGCTAGCGAACCCGTTAATGACTCGCACACTATACCGCAACCAATCACGAAAATTATTCGCGACCAATGGACCAATCCCCGAAGAATTAGATGACCAAGACCATGCTTTTCCTAAAGTTCCGTCTCCCACTATTGAACCCCTCCTAATTTTCACATCAAGAAAGACTTCCTTCTTGAAGTCAGTCTCCCGACAATCTCCATTGAGTTCAGAACTCAATCTTCCATTAGCGAATCTCGAATCAAGTTTAATTCCGATCTACGCATCGTCAGTCTTATTCAGAGTCTTTTCTTTCAAGTCTCGTATATACATAACCTCGACCCTCAGTTCGAGCAGGAAGGTCAGGAATTCGTGTCTCACTCGGTGAATTCACATAGAATCTCAAGTGCTTCTCGTCGTATACAAAAAAACATACATCTCCGCGTCACCGAAATCTCGCGCAAGTGTTACGACTTATTCAACCAGCGGGCGTACCAGGGTACCAGCGAGGGCCCTACGTCTTAAGAGCGTCAACTATATCTTTGACGAGCGAGCGCATACAACCGTACGAGCGAACACACACACATGCGACGACCGACACCAACAAATGTAAGCGAACCACATTATTCTGTCGACCTTGTGTATCGTTTTCCTTTTCTTCTTCTGTTATTTTAATTCATATCCAAATCCGACTTTCTATATGTAATAAACGTCGGTTAAATTCATACGAGCTTGTCGAATTATTCCTCATCATCGAAAATAATACCTATATCCCTTGACTCTATTATCTCCCACGCACTACCCCCCTTTACCCTCATCCCGTGCTATTGCGCTAGGCGTAGGCAAAAAGGAGGGAAACAAAAATATTATGTTTGCGTCCCTTCCGGATGTGACATATAAATTTTTGGGGGCTCGTCCGGGATATTAAAAGGGGAATGTGCTAATTATTTCAATGTCAGGAGACGAATCAGCCAGCTCCTTAAATCTAAACGTCACTGAAGATTCCACAGAAAAATCGGGTTATTCAACAAGAAGTTCCCACCCCGAACTAGTACCTGGACTCGAACCTCGTGCAAGAAGACCGATAAAAAAATTAGATTTGCATCAAAAATACGGAAATCAAGACCCGGTAACCATGTCGCTAGGAACAAATCAGCTAATATCCATGAAGGATGCCATTAGCTGCGTCCCGGAATTCGACGGGAAAAATATCCCGTTATCAGATTTCATTGCGGGATGCGAAGACGCAAAGGACTTGCTCCCTGTCGAGGCAGAGAAATGCCTTGTAAAATTGATAAGAAACAAACTAAAAAATCAAGCCAGGGAAGCTATTGACGGGACAAAACTCGAAACGGTAGGAGAACTCGTAGCTTTCCTCAAAAAAATATACGGGCCCAACAAGTCCGAAATGCAATTGTTGGGGGAGCTCAGTAGCATATTTCAAGCAAGCGGCGATAGCGTCATAGATTTCTCCGCAAAATTAGAAAGAAGGCAAGAGAAATTGTCGAGGCGCGAAAAATAACCAACAACGGAACGGAAGACGAGGCATTCAGGAGATCGATCGACGATTATTTCCTTACATGCTTCAAACGCGGGCTAAGGGAAGAAATCGAACAACGGCTCCCACCGTGCAGTAACGTCACGGCCGCGATTGACCACGCTATACAAATCGAACGCGAACTCGCGTCGCGTAAACAATTGCACTCGCTCACCCTCAAATCCGAAAAACCCGTTCAGACAAGGTCCGTTAAGTTGTGTGACATCTGCAAAAAAGACAACCATCTGACCGAAGCTTGCTGGTTCGCAAGTATAACTTGCCAAATATGTAAAAATCAAGGTCACAGTGCCGATCAGTGTGAAAAAAAACAAAACGAACAGGTGCCAAATTTGCCTGTCGAGTGCCAAATTTGCAAAAAATTTGGCCACACAGCGGATCGATGCTACGCCAATCGCAATTCCCCTACAACTTGCCAGTTGTGCAAAAATTCAGGGCACACAGCCGATAGGTGTCCGTCACGAGGCAAGCCCACAAACTTCTCGTCCGATTGGCAACGTCGGTCGGCCACCCCGCAATGCCAAATTTGCAAGAAAATCGGCCATATGGCAGATAAATGTTTTCAATTAAAAACCGAAGCGCCTAAGTCCGATCAACCCGTTTGTCGGTACTGCAAGCGAGTAGGTCACGTTTTAGAGAATTGTCGCGCTCGCGAGTATAACAACTCACGAACCCAGCCGGGAAACGGGTCGAATACTCCTCGGGCGGACGCGCCGAGTGGTACCCCGACCCCAACGCGTCCGGTGAACGTCGCCTCCGCAATCCCTCCGAGCGTCAATATCCAACTTACTCAATAAATTCGGAAGATTTCGACACACTACCCTCGGTGTGTATCGGAGTACTACCGGAAAAGGGTCAGGTGTCGATGCTTCTAGACAGCGGTGCCATCCCCAACTTGATTAAGAAAGCATACACCACAAAAATGGTAGGGATCGATGATCAAGATATTATCAAATTAAGGGGAATATCCGCGCTACCGGTCTTCGCACTAGGAAGCGTGCTACTTCGCGTGTTCGGTTTCGAAACGCTTTTTCATATCATACCAGATGAGGTGCCGCTTCCTTACCCCGGGTTGTTAGGATCCCGGTTCTTTTACGAAACAAAATCCAAAATAAACTACGAAACAGAATGTCTCGAGTGTGGAGATGAAACATGGCCTTTTGAGAAACCAAACGAACCCGTCGAGGTAGTAGAAATCCCCGCGCGTTCGGAAACCTCTTTCCACATGAGAATCGGAAACCGCATGTTAAAGGAAGGGTATATCCCGCCTTTAAAAATCCGTGAAGGTGTTTACGCCGGCGACTGCCTGGTAACGAACACCAACGGAAGGGCTCATTTGAAGGTTTTCAATACCACAAATGACGCCCTACGACTGATCGTGCCAGTCATAAAACTACAGGAATTCGATATTGTGGAAAACCAAATAAAAAACGAAAAAACAAAATTAGATTGCATGACAATCACAGATTCCGGTCCAATTCCTCGTGATCCTCCTATTCCAGTCGTAGATTGCATGACAACTACGCTAATCCAGAGCCCAAAGGTGGCCAATCCAAAAACTTCGAAAAAAAATGTCAAAAAAAACCCTTGCCTTCACTCCGACGAGAGCGACGCGCAAGCGAAACCAAATCAAAATTTCAGTAGCGAGGAAAAACCAAAAACAAAAACAAAAGTAAACGAAAAATTAAAAAACGGTGAAAATCGAAATCGAAACGTCAATTCTATTTCCACCTCACCGCGTACACTCGGGAAAAACTCAGAGCGTTCGGAAATAATAAAAAATCTTTTGCGGCTAGATCATCTTGCACACGACGAGTTAGATCATGTCGAAAGAATCATCGAAACATATGCAGACAGGTTTCACATAAAGGGTGAGCCTCTAGAGTCCACGCATGTGCTTCAACACAAGATCCCTACGGTCGATGACCTGCCGATCAACACCAAACAGTACAGGTTTCCCCAAGCGCTTAAGGGCGAAGTCCAGCGTCAAGTGGACGAGCTACTAGAGTCAAGGGTAATAAGCCAGTCGGAATCCCCGAACAACAGTCCTGTTTGGATAGTACCGAAAAAACCAGACTCCAACGGTAACAAACGTTGGCGAATGGTAATCGACTTCCGAGCTTTAAACGAAAAAACAATCGGTGATTCGTACCCGCTGCCAAACATTACCGACATTCTGGACCAATTAGGGCGCGCAACCTACTTTTCAGTCTTTGATCTAGCATCCGGTTTCCATCAGATCGAAATGAACCCCAAAGACAAACCAAAAACCGCCTTCTCTACACCTCACGGGCACTACGAATTTTCGAGAATGCCTTTTGGGCTCAAGAATGCCCCGGCGACTTTCCAGCGCTTAATGGATATCGTACTAAGTGGACTCCAAGGAGTATCCCTTTTCGTTTATCTCGACGATATCGTAATCTACGCCAGAAACCTAGATGAACACGGTAAAAAGATTCAGGATCTGATGGAACGGTTGCGTAAAGCCAACCTCAAGCTACAACCAGACAAATGCGAATTCCTTAGACCAGAAGTAAGTTACCTAGGGCACATAATCAGTAAGGACGGCCTCAAACCAGATCCAAACAAATTATCGGCAGTAAGGGAATTCCCGATTCCAAAAAACGTTAAGAACATTCGCCAATTTTTGGGACTAACAGGATACTATCGCAGGTTCATTAAGGACTTTTCGAAAATCGCAAAACCTCTAACCCGTCTCTTAGAAGACAAAACCGACTTCGAATGGACTGACGAAACACAGACAGCCTTCGATATTCTCAAAAACAAATTATGCGAAGCTCCTATTCTCCAGTACCCCGATTTCGATAAACCGTTTATCATAACGACGGATGCTTCTGGCTACGCCTTAGGCGGAGTCCTATCACAAGGAGAAATAGGGAAAGACAAACCCATAGCGTACACGTCGTGCGTATTGCGCGGCGCAGCTCTACGTTATGACACGTACGAGAAAGAAGCAATGGCAATCATCCACAGTGTAAAAGCCTTTCGACCCTACATTTACGGTAGAAAGTTCACTCTCGTCACAGATCATAAGCCTCTCGTTTGGTTCAAAACAGCCAAAGACGCAAACGCGCGCGTTCTCAAGTGGCGACTAAAACTCTCCGAATACGACTACGACGTCGTGTATAAACCCGGCCCATTGAACTCGAACGCGGATGCGCTATCGCGGAATCCACTAGAAAAGGTAGAAGAAATAAAAACTATCCCGCATTACGAGAAAAGCCGAGACGAAACCCCAGCAGATGCGTTGCGAGAGATAACGCGTCAGTCATATGAAACAAGCGATAGCGACAGTGGAGATAGAAACCCCACGAGTTCCACGACACAGGTGGAAATTCACTCAGCTCCCGCGTCCAAAAAAATAAACGTAGTCACCCGCTCTCAAACAAAAACCAAGGTACCCTCTGATTTAAACGGAATAGTACACGCGAACGAAACATGTGGCGACGACGGTCCGACAAGTGTCGATACATCCGAAGGGGCAGACGTACGTCCCGAGCCTCGATTTTCCACACGCCGAACTCGTAAAGCCATAAACTATGAAGAGAGCACCGACGAAGAAACCGAGGCCGATGTAATAAGACCCGTGGGCGCTCAACGACCCAGGAAGGCCGTTCGCCCGAAAACAGCCGTCAGGCCTAACCAGCGTAAGGCACTTCCTATCTCCCACTCCGGAACCTCCACTGACCCTGATACCGATAATTCCACAAACTCAGATTCTAGCACTCTCAAGTCACAACCCTCCGTAATTGAGGATCCTCCCGTGGAGGAAAGAAAAACATCGGAATTCAAAATCGCAAATTGTATCAATACCAAAGAACTGTTCCACTTTCGCAACGACAATTTGGTCTATTTTATCGACTCAACGGGTAAACCGTGTGACCCAGGGGGGCAGAAACTATTAGAGTCAAACATGCTTCCCCTCTGGAAAGACGTTTCAGTAGGCCAAGCTTACAGTAAAAGGGTTGGAAAAAAATACCACCTTGCATTGGTAATCCGTGGCGAACAACCCGAAACGTTATCTTCAATATCTAAAAACATTAACCAAAGCGTAAGGGAATCAAAAAAAATTTGCGAAACTCTCAGCCTCCAATCAATCAGTCTTTGTCACTGTCAACACGTCGAACACCTAATGTGGACAGACGTCATAAATATCGTAAAAGAGGTATTCAAAGATAGCCAGATAAAAATATTAATTTGCATGGGAACTCTGCGCTATGCACCTGTCGAAAAACGCGATTCGATATTTTACGAAATGCACAAATCGCCAATCGGAGGACACAAGGGTGTTTCAAAAACCTACAATAGGATAAAGCGCGAGTATTTCTGGGAAGACTTAAAATCCGATATCCAAAGACGAGTGCAGCAATGCCTAGAATGCCAGTTAAAAAAATTAGTACGAGTCAAAACGAAACAACCTATGATAATAACAGATACTCCGGGAACAGTTTTCGAAAAAATCTCAATGGACATTGTAGGTCCTATGCAACGCACTTCAAACAAAAATGAATACATTCTCACAATTCAAGACCATCTGTCAAAATATTGCGTCGCAATCCCGCTTCCAAATGCACTGGCAACGACTGTCGCAGACGCATTTATAAAAAGATTCATATGCGTGTTCGGCGCACCCAAGGCACTTTTAACTGATCAAGGCAGTAACTTTTTGAGCGGCCTAATGAGGAGAGTCGCGAAACGCTTCCGTATCAAACGATATCGAACTACGGCATTCCATCCCCAATCCAACGGATCGCTCGAGAGGTCTCACCACGTGTTAGCCGAGTTCTTAAAACAGTACACAGATAAAGACAACGAATGGGACCAATGGCTGGAATTAGCAATGCTTTCATACAACACAAGTGTTCACGAAAGTACAAAATACACTCCTTACGAGGTAGTATTTGGAAAATCAGCAAGAGTCCCATCGAGCGAACCGCTTCGCGAATCCGATCAACTACCCACCTATCGCGGATATCTGATCGAACTAATTACGCGCATAAACGGAATCAGGAGCATTGCTTACGAAAACTTAGTCTCATCCAAACAACGCTCAAAAAAATATTACGACAAAAACGCGAATCCTAAAAGCTTCAAGGTAGGAGATTTCGTCTACCTTCAAAAGGGTCCCAAACCGGGTAAACTCGGGGATCACTATACCGGACCACATAAGGTCCTAGAAAAATTGGAAAAGGGTAATGTAAAAATCCAGTACCAGAACAAAACACGAGTAGTTCACGAAAATCGTCTGCGATATTCGCATATTAACGTCGAAACAAAACCCAAAAAGAAAAGGAAGCCGACCCGAGTCGATGAATCCGATTTCAATAATTGAATGCATAATGACAATTTTTACGTTGTTCCCAGATGACCGCCATCTACATAATATGGGTAATATGTTTATTCCGTCCCGCCGCTGGCATGGTGGGATACGATTGCGGGTCAAGCGCATCCAATATAACGACGCTATCCCTGTTAGACGTCAAACCCTGCGACAACTCGGTGCCACAGACACAAACTGCAGATCAGTACATACAACTATTACAGCTCAACGACTACTCCGAAACGATGATCATACAATGTAAAATCGAAATATTGAGAATAATATACTACTGCGGCATGTCGTCGCATGTGTCCGTCGTTAGCAATGGGCAAACAGAATATCTTGAAACGACCCGACGCGATGCATGCGACGAGATGCACAAATATGGGACCACACGAGTTGGCCAAACAATAATACACGGATTAAAAGTTAATCAAACAACCACGATCAGCATTACCCTCGCCGGTCATATTAAGGACAACGGCGAGTGTAATGGTGCATCATATTCAGACCCGTACGGTACTTGGGATAACGTTGTTGTGCAAGGAACAGTGAAAATCGTACTAAGGAGTTATACAGCTCAAATCTCTTTGAATTCAAACCAAATCCACCTAAAATCAGGCACTACATGCACCTTGCTCGCAACAACTTGCATCGACCCAGATGGGGGATACACCTTCTGGAACCCAAGACCGCGCGAAAATTGCGGATTCGATAGATATGGCATTCTCTACGAAGGAATGTCCACAAAGATCAGCGAAGTAGAATCCGGAAACCATAACACCGTTTACTCTGTAACCTCTGAAGACGTAACATTTGCACTAGCCGTCAAAGAAACCGATCAAGTTTGTGGATACAGTATACTCACTACAGAACACCCCAAACTCTTTATCTTTGAAACAACTCGAAGCGCCTCATTCGCAATTCGGGGTAAATTCCCAGTCGCCAATCTCGATATATTCGCTTATGTCAACTCAAAATTCATATATGTAGAACGACACATCCGACAACAAATGAAATCATTATATCACGATATGCTCACCCAACAGTGTGACAAAGAACGGCAAATGCTTCGGAACAGTTTGTCTTTAGCGACGCAAGCACCAGACGAATTTGCATACAACATAATGAAAGGACCCGGTTACATGGCGGTGGTAGCTGGCGAAGTAGTACATATAATTCAATGCATACCAATAGAAGTAACATTGGTGAGGTTAAAGGAATGTTATAATCAATTGCCCGTTACTCGTGGGAACGAATCCTATTTCCTAACCCCGAAAACCCACATACTCCTGAAAAAAGGAACCCAAGCGACCTGCAACGCATTGCTCCCTCCATACTACCTGTTCGGCGACACATGGTACAAGTTCACGCCCATTCCGGGTGAGACCGTACCACCTGCGAGCATGGAACCAATGACGAAACCAACCTGGAAGTACGTCAATCCGGCATCACTGGCGTCAAGCGGTATCTACACGAGGGAGGACATCGACAACCTACGGGAACGCATAATGTTTCCGATAGAAAAGCCGGCTGTCCTAAACCACGTGGCACGTGGTATGACCGGCCAAGGCACCGTTGACCAAGGAATAAAAATATTGAACCTTCTGGACAACAACAGCTTACAAAACCTCGCCGAGTCCGTCTGGAGTCGTACGTGGGGAAGATTCATACAATTCGGGACAGCAAGCGCCGGTGTAATCGGAATATTCCTAATTGCACGGATCATAAAACTTCTCGTGGATACGCTGATACACGCGTATAGCCTACACACTGTGTACGGTTGGTCAATCTATCTCATCGGTGCAATTTGGGACTCGGTAACACACCTGCTGATACATCTCGCCAAGCGATCCCAAAAGAAAACACCAGTAGACGAGGAGAGTGGGCAGGAGGTCAACGAACTCGTCGCGGTCTCATCAGCTGAGCCGTCAACCAGCGCGGCAATAAGCCAACCACTTCTGCCACCGCCGAGCGGTCCCAACACACTGTACCCTAACGTGCCCGACTATTCCAAGAATGACGAATCACGCAACACGCGTTCCTTCCCTTAAAATTCACACGAGAAGCCAGTCTTTCGTTATTTTCGATGAACTATTACTGCTTCACTTAGCCTCATCAAGTGCCTGTATAAGAGCACATTACACGTAAATAGTATAAAAATAAAAAAATAAAAAAAAATAATAATTGACAAAAAAAAAACAAAAAAAAAACAAATACAAAAAGGGAAAACGTTAAGATATTTCTCCTTTCTTTTAATTTTAGAATAAGAATATTTTAACCGTAAATTAGAGCATACGATATACTTTTACGAACGCCGCCCCAACGAGAAAGATAACAAGCTCCAACGAAGACAGTAAAGAAACGACATCCCAACGAAGAGAACACGACAGGCAGAGCCGAAACCGTCTAGAAATCGCCAACAACATATAACGCAAGGATCGAAAACCCGCGCAGAACATTCCGTACATGAAGTAGATCATACAACCGAATACCTCGCATGAATAAAAAGTGTGATTTATTCGGGTACACATAATAACGACAAGGCATCAGATAGTGGACAGGGACACAGACGTCCCTCGCTCGCAACCGGACTACTCGTCGTAAGCCGCGTAGACGCCCTGCGGAGTCGACCAGGCGGGATGGTCCCAGTTACACTCCGGATGATCCTGGCCCCAACGGCACTCCATCATCCATCTAATACCATAGGCATCGAAGTCAGAGCAATTCTCCAGGATCTCCAACAACATCCGATTGTTGCGGCGCTGAATCCGGCGCTCCTGCGCATAGGCGATGAATGACATCTGTAAATAGGGAAACATTTTTGTTTATGATTATTGAAACACAAGGCGATAAGAGATAACTACTGTATCCGTATACTTACGATGGCAGGATCAGTTCGCGGGACCTTCTTGGCGTGCATGTTGGTCAATTTTGCTCCTTCGGAAGAAAATTCAACGGATCAAAGTTCACGTGCAACCGTAGCGAGAGTTACTCAGGCAAATACGTCAGATACCACGAAAATTTTTCTTATATACACTTCACCCCCACCATAATCTAGCGATATTGCACGGGACGCACAATCCTAAAGGGGGGTGGTGTCACGTCTTGCGACGAATCCCAAACCACAAGATTTTTTTTCTCTTCTTTTTTTTTTCTTTTCAACTTAGTCGATACCGTCTTGAATCTCATAAATTTTGAAGGTGTGGAGCGAAATATTTAATACTCGAAAAACAGTACGAGAGCATTTCAACGCTATGCAGAGCCCTACCACGGTAAATCTTTAGAACGAACTCTCTAACCATAACACAGACTAGGCGGCTCCGCTGAACCCTCACTTGGAAGAAAATGAGACCCTCGGTGTCACAGCGTAGTCCGATATATAAACTTCTTGATATGAGGAGTCACCATAGCTATAAATTCACATAACACAAACCACGCGCATGCTTATATCTCAAATATCGAACACTGCCCCGTGCACTTTTTCGCCGAAATGCGGGACAAAGATCCCCCTTCCCTTATACGCGTGATACGTAGAACCGATGCTCTGGAATAAGGCCACGCACGTGCTAGCGAACCCGTTAATGACTCGCACACTATACCGCAACCAATCACGAAAATTATTCGCGACCAATGGACCAATCCCCGAAGAATTAGATGACCAAGACCATGCTTTTCCTAAAGTTCCGTCTCCCACTATTGAACCCCTCCTAATTTTCACATCAAGAAAGACTTCCTTCTTGAAGTCAGTCTCCCGACAATCTCCATTGAGTTCAGAACTCAATCTTCCATTAGCGAATCTCGAATCAAGTTTAATTCCGATCTACGCATCGTCAGTCTTATTCAGAGTCTTTTCTTTCAAGTCTCGTATATACATAACCTCGACCCTCAGTTCGAGCAGGAAGGTCAGGAATTCGTGTCTCACTCGGTGAATTCACATAGAATCTCAAGTGCTTCTCGTCGTATACAAAAAAACATACATCTCCGCGTCACCGAAATCTCGCGCAAGTGTTACGACTTATTCAACCAGCGGGCGTACCAGGGTACCAGCGAGGGCCCTACGTCTTAAGAGCGTCAACTATATCTTTGACGAGCGAGCGCATACAACCGTACGAGCGAACACACACACATGCGACGACCGACACCAACAAATGTAAGCGAACCACATTATTCTGTCGACCTTGTGTATCGTTTTCCTTTTCTTCTTCTGTTATTTTAATTCATATCCAAATCCGACTTTCTATATGTAATAAACGTCGGTTAAATTCATACGAGCTTGTCGAATTATTCCTCATCATCGAAAATAATACCTATATCCCTTGACTCTATTATCTCCCACGCACTACCCCCCTTTACCCTCATCCCGTGCTATTGCGCTAGGCGTAGGCAAAAAGGAGGGAAACAAAAATATTATGTTTGCGTCCCTTCCGGATGTGACAGTCAATATAATAGTTTGCTTTTAGTGTCAATAATTCAAAAATTGTTATGTGAGGTAAAATACATTAAATTGTGTCGATAGTTATATTATAGAATTGTAGATTGAGCTAAGTTTTTGTATGTCTGTTCTAAAATCGATGGCGTTAGGGTGTGCTTTAATTTGTATCATTTCCAGGATAAGTCTTTCTTTGAGCCAACTTTCATTGTTTAGTATTGTAACCGAAATACGAGGGCGCCCCGCTCACATTGCAAATTGAAGTTGCCCGCGGTTTGAGCCAGCGAATATTTCGAATCTGCCGCCTGAAATCGCAAATAACCACCGCCACCTGGAACCGGAAAAAAGCCACAGCCTCCTCGAATCCTATTCGCAGCGAGAAGAAGACGAGTCGGCCATTCGGCTATTCTACCACCTGTAATTCCGCCAGCAACACGTGTTCGATCTCATCTACGAATATCACGAGGCATCAACACCCATCGTGAAAAATGATATCAGTTTAAAACAGTATCGAGGTGTTGTGAACGGAACATGAGAAGATTTCGTGTCTCTGTGACCTGCCATCAACAAATTAAGTGTGTGAAAATCAACCACGAAATATCGCACATGGTGACGAGCCGATCAACCGTGCAATCGTGGATTTCGGCACGGAGTCGCCAACCCCCACATGTGTTTCGACAAAATGAATCGTGGAATTCGGCACGCAGTCGCCAATCTACGCAATTCAAAATAAAACCATCGTGAATAACTCCAATTCACCGCATCGGTCGCCCTTTTTTGACGGGATGAGTTGGGACGACACTTGACGAGGAATCCAACGCTCGAGACCCGATCGAACACCGAGATCGGCCCGTAAAAAAGGGCTTTCACGGGAATGGCGTCGCATCAACGTACCAAATTCAGGGATCAAACGGACATTTCGCTACGAGAAGAATCCTACCGTAGTCGAATCATCAAGTGAAAGATTTTAAAGGACATCATCGGAGGTTAGGTATGGTAGAAAACTGCGTGAAACAAATGTGAGTAGTTGAACAATTGAAACCGGGAAAAATGGGACACGACGTGCGTAATACGGTGGTACGAAAGAATTCGTTATGGCAGATCGAAAGTTGTTGTCGATTTTAATGTGAACATTGTTCCTTTTTACATAAATTGTGCACATCAAATTTACTGTTAAGAGCTATCGGATTCGACCAGTTGAAGGGGAGATTTATACGAAAAATAATGCATGAGAATTGATTAACGAAAAGCACGTCGGCGCGAAGATGGATGCACAGGGTGATATGTCGAATAGACTTTATATACAGTGTGATATGTCGAATAGAATTTAAATACAGTGTGAGATGTCGAACAGAATCTATTTACAGTGATATGTTGAATAATTTATTTAAAGCGTAAGATGTTGAAGAGAATTTATTTAAGAGAAGCTAGTCGGAGTGATGAAATATGCTAAGCGTAATACGTTGAAAGAAAATTATTTAAGAAAAGCTTGTCGGCGAGACAAAATTCGCCAGTCATAAATTGAGTGTAACGTTTATAGGCTTGACGAGCCAAAAGTCGTCCTATCCACTCTGCGTTTGTTTTTGTTTTATATGTATAAGAGGAATGGAAAAATAAGGCGCGAAATACAAAAGTGATCTATGGATGGACTGCGTTCATTATTTATGAACAAAAAGAAAATATAACCAAAAGGAAAAGGTTACAATATTATTGCATTATCAAATTGGAAGTCATGTTTTTGTTCTATCGCATGTTGTGCTAAAGCTGTGTGTATTTCCGTAGTGTTTTATGCTGTTTTTGTGTTTTTTAAATCGGGTTTCGAGGTATCTTTTAGTTTGGCCAATATATGTAGCGTTGCAATCATTGCAGTCGATCTTGTAAACAATGTTGGATTTCCGTTTGTTGTTGATTTTGTCTTTGTTGGAACCAGTAATGGAAGAACATCACACATGGAATATCACAATGGAAGAATTCACACACCTATACATATACCCAACAATAAACAACGCAATAGAAGAAATCATCCATACTACATTTATATAATTGTAATTAAAACAGAACTAACATGATTGTCACACAAAATAACACAACATTTAGATATCTAAACCATAACACACTGTTACGTCGTGGGGCCAATTTTTAATAGATAATTAATCGTCTTTTAATTCACCTTTCAGTATTTGAATTTACGAACGGGAAGTGTGCCACGAACGTACGGATTATAATGATAAATTAAGTCATATGACTTATATGACGGTAAGTTACCGTCGGAGAAAAAAAGCGCCACGTTTAAG
This sequence comes from Ophion ellenae, assembly GCA_963210295.1. Taxonomy (NCBI): domain Eukaryota; kingdom Metazoa; phylum Arthropoda; class Insecta; order Hymenoptera; family Ichneumonidae; genus Ophion; species Ophion ellenae. Next base: position 8,941,918 of record OY723394.1, read on the forward strand.
CGGGAATGTGCCCACTTGGGATAGGCGCTTGGTAAAGTCGTTGGTGTATTATTTGACGCATTGAGCGACAGGTAAGCAAATAAGAAAGTAGCGTGAAATGGTGCTTACCTTGGTGATAAAGAGCAGCGGTGCGTAGCGGGTCAAAACTACTCGACCGTGTGACCGAATTTGTCCAGGAATTGCCAAGATGTTCCAGCTCGACCCGACCTGTCGTTGCCCAGACGGGTACCCGGTGCTCGTGCGAATGCGATGGCCCGGTGATGCCGATCTTTTTGGGAGCAGTCGGGGACTACGAGGACTGGACTAATTTTATGAGGGATACATTCGCTTCGAAATAAAAATATACATATATAGATTTTAGAATTATTTAAACCGCTGAGTGAGTGCAAGACGTGCCAGGTTACGGCACCGTCGACTCACTACGTCTGACTCCACCTCCGCCCGGTTACGGCGATTGGCGGCCAGCCGCGAGAAGAAATGTTGAGAATAACGGAAGCCGACGCCCGAACACTAAGCACCGGTATGACCGTGCCAGTCGCTGACCTACCGAATTACGGCGGGTCGGCGCGTGTGGCGTGTTCGTGCGGCAAACCTTCCGAATTCCTCGGAAATACCCTGGGTATCCGTCCGATTTTAGACGGGAAAGGGTTTTTATTTGTTGAGCGAATGTATTGGGAAACGTTTCAGAGCGTCGACTCTGCGATGCGCGCTGTTGGAGAGACCGGACGGAACTGACTGGCCAGCTCCCGGAGCGCAATATGTACCCTCGCCCTCTTTGTCTCTGAGACAAAGGGCTTGGCGTCATTACCCTCGCGCTCGAGCTCGGTCCCCATGTAATAGAATATTAGCACTGATAACGTTATTTTTCTCGAGTTGTACATACGCAATGAAATGAATATTTTTCGTTATCGGCTGGATGTGCTGACTACGTGGTGACCAAGCTCCGAGGAGGGCTGTGAGAAAACTCGCGATGAAGCTGACCGCTTGGGAACAGTTTCGCGGGTTATTCGAGGACTCTCGCGTCCCCAATATATACATAATATAGATATAACAATATTTCTTATTTCTAGGACCACTGTATTATGGTCAACACGAATATGAATATATATGTTGGATACTAGTTCGGGGACTCGTGAATGTCCCCGAATTATACATGTAAGTATAGGTATTAATATTATTGTTTGTACTCCGGAGACTCTCTTGGATGTCCCGGGAGTTTACCGAATATATAAATATGTATATTCGTGTGTGTCACTTTGAGGACCCGAAGTGTGCATGAAAGTAGATATGTATTGAATATTGCCCCAGGACTCGGGTATATGTCCCTGAAGCGTATAGAGTATGTATAGGTATATATATATATGTATAGATATTCAGTAAACTTATTCCGAGGACTAATGCCTTCGAAGTATGCATAAGAGTATACGAATGGTACATGAGGACTCTGAGGTCCTAGAGTATGTATATATATATATATATATATATATATATATATTCATTGAAGTTAGTTTGAGGACTTATGTCCCTAAAGTATGCATGGTAATAGACATACGGAATTATTATAGGAGGTACTCCAGGGACTCTCGTATATGTCCCTAAAGCATTCAGGTACGTGTATATGTATGTATATATGAGACATTATGATATGGTACTTCGGGGAGCCACGTGCGTGTCCCAGAAGTGTACAAGCAAATGGATATGTACGTGTATATGAGGCTATTCGTAAAGTTAATCCGAGCACCCATGTGCTCGTCCCTGAAGTTACGGGTAAAGTTATTATGGGAACTGTTTGTCCCTAAAGTATACGGGTAGATATACGCGTGCTAAATTTAAAGATATATTTAACAATATTTTATATAACGGGGTTTCTGAGTGAAATCGACCATAGATGGGTCGTTTTGAGTTATATGTACCGCAAGAAAAACATAAATGAGAGCGTTTAGCGCGAGGAAAAATCTTAATAATTATTACAATTCGTACCAGGTATGAATATTTAGAGGGCGAGAGTGCTAGGACGTAACACCTCCTCCCTAAAAGTCTGAAGCAATGCTTCAGCTTTGCTGAGGACCGGCGTTGAGCCGCTCCAATAGTCCGTGGTCGACGCCCGACAAACGCCTCGACGTCGTCGGATGGTCGTGATTGTCATTGATGGACACCAGTTCCAGAGGTTCGTCGTTGGTAATCTTCGACGACCGTTGTTCAGCATGGTGAGCTCTGCTAATTAGGAGGCTTGTCATCGAGTTACAGATGGCTCCTAGGAGAGTGAAACTCCATCCGTACAGAGTGTGGAGTGTATATCCATGGATGCAAGTATCGACGATCGCCTTGATGATGGTGAGGATTGCGAGGACCCCGAACAGTCCCGCACTGATGATCCCGAATTTTTCGAAACCACTCCAGATTTTGTGCATTACTCCATCAGCCACGTGTTGGAGAGCGTCCTCGTCCATCAGTGTCTTGAGGGAAACGCTTCCCGGGGGTATGTCGTGTCCTGCGAAACCCCTTGCGATGGTGTTGAGTAATGCTGGTTTTTCAGCGGGGAACATGATTCTGTCCCTCAACTGGTTGATCTCGTGGTCAGAATAAATTCCGCTGGATGCCAAATTTCCAATGGGGTTGTATCCCCAGGTAGGCATCGAAGCGGGATGTAGTTGTCCAGGAGGCGGTAGCTCGACTGGATGTGGTGTGAACCGATACCAAGTGCCGTCGATCCAATATTCGAATAATACGTCGTATCTGTTAAACGCGCAGGTATCTGCTGGTTCAGTTTTCCAGAATACGGCGTTACCTTCGATATCGAAGCAGGTGCCATCCGATAATTGGCAATGGGCTCCTGATCGAAGGATTATCTTATTGGTCGCCAAGTTGACCGTTGCTTCGTAATTGGTGAGAGTGATCCTCACTGAGGCTTGGACGACCACGTTCTCCCAAGCGCCGAAAGGACCGTTATATTGTGTGCCGGAGCATTTCGCTTGGTTATCAAGAGATCCGGCAAGGGTCACGCCCCGAGTTGTGGTGCTGTTTTTCCGAATCCCGGAAATTATTGCTGTCAGGCCTACTTGCAGTAGCCCTGTTTCGTGAATTTTTCGGCACGATCGTTCATCGACTTCGTGCAGGTAAATTTGACGTCCATTATGTACAATGGAGTTGTGGGAACTCATCCCAGAGTAGGGAATTGTCCGGTCGATTTCGACCTTACATAGGACTACGCCAGTTGATGAGAACTCCGAAAGTTGCAGGAGTTGAATCTTCACTGGTGTCGGTATCGGATCGACCAAAGGGATGTCACATTCGCCGATGTTGCCCAAAGAAATGGTTGATACGTTTAGAGATGGTCCGCCACAATCGTATCCGACAAGGCCGGCAGTTGGGCGGATGAAAAACAGGACGGCAAGATAAATTTTCCACGTCATCCTGTAACCAAGAACGCTTTGCTGATGTCGAAAGTCGTCTTCTTGATTGGGGTGCTAAAGAGCACTTTGGGCGTCAACCCTGGGTGGTCGTCGTGGACTGGTTCCCATCTTCGGAACAGGAACCACGTCTATGGCCACCTTGCGATGTTATCCAGATATTACAGATAGTCATCGTAACTTCGTCGTTGCCTAGCGTTCGTATCAAAAGATTTTTAATTTCGTTCCACGATATATTTCCGATTGAGTTTGTTTTCGCGACATGAATTAGTTTCGTAGATGTTTCGCGGACAAAATTTTTCAAGGAGTCGAGGGCTTCTTCAAGGTCCTCGATCAAAAGATTTTCGTGTACATTAGCCATTAACGGTATAGCTAATACGCATCTTGAATTTTCATTTATTACCTTGAGTCGTAAATATGTGGTTTCCTCGATTTTGGGAAACAAATTTTGATCATCGATTTGGATCATCGATTGGTCTCCCGGAAGTGGTGACAAAGACGACGAGATTGTCCTTGAACATGGACAAATTATCACGCGTTTCGCGTATGGTGAGTCTACCTTGGAATTCACTGTTTTCCCTTGGTAATGCATCCTGGGGGTTTTCATTATCAAATATGTCGCTATTTACAGAGTCGTCGTCTGAGTCGCTTGAGCTTTCGGTGATATCCTCGATATTCTCAATGTTTTCTCCATGTTCTGACGGTTCCGAATTTCGGAATCCTCAGGAAATGAGGCTATTTCTCGATCTTCTAAAAGCTGCGTTATTTGAAAATTTTCCGCGATTCCGTCGTCTGGACTTGCGTCTGGAATAGACGTGTGTAAGCTTGTTTCTTTTACAGGTTCGACGGATTGAGGATGGGAAGGCGGTTCTTCAAGGTTCCGGGGTTTCGGAGTATCGTTTTCTTTTTCCCAACGACGAGGCGTTTTGACAGGCGTTTGCGAAATTGTCGGGAAATTTCCGAAACTGAGGAAATCGTCCTCGTCCGCGGAATCGGCCAACTTTTTCCTTTTTTCAGGTGGATTTTTCATTTGGTTTCCATCCGACGGATCGGGTATTTCCTCCGTATGCGTATCAGGATTTAAGGTAGGTTTTCGTTTTTTAGCTGGATTTCTTCCAGCTGGTGGATCGAACAATCGTTCGTTCGAGTCCGAATCGTCGTTTCCGCTAGGAGTCGGTTTACCAATTTTTGCCTGGCTTGGGCCAACGGTAGGCAATTCGGATATTCTTTTACATGGCGTTTGCTTCACCATGAGCACAGTCTGACTTTTCACTGGCGGGTTCCGGGATAGGGCGTCAGCATTGCTGTTTACCCTTCCTGGTTTGTATAGAATTTCATAAGTATAATTGGCAAGGTTAAGGCGCCAATGCGCAAGCCGATTGGCCGGGTCTTTTACGGAGTGAAGCTATACGAGCGGCTTGTGATCCGTTACCAATAAGAACTCACGGCCGTAGACATAAGGTCTGAAATGATTTACACATTAAATGATAGCCAATAATTCCTTCTCGATCACTGAGTAATTAACTTCGTGTTTTCCAAGAGTTCGAGAGGTGTAACTAACGGGTTTGTCTTTACCAATTTCGCCTTGGCTCAAAATTCCGCCAATGGCGTGATCGTATGCGTCCGTTCTTATGATGAATGGTTTTGTGAAATCTGGATGTTGAAGAATTGGTTCTTTACACAATGCCTCGATAAGCGCTTCAAAGGCTTTTTGGTGAGATTCGGTCCATTTGAAGGTCGATCCCTTTTTTAATAAATTTGTGAGTGGCTTTGCAATGCCTGAAAATTTTTCGATAAACCTGCGGTAATAAACTGCAAGTCCTAAAAATGGCTTTATTTTTTTCGGAGTGGTAGGCCTAGGGTATCCCTGTAGAGCCTCCAATTTTTTGGGATCGCGTTTAACTCCGTCCTCTTTTATGATGTGACGGAAATATGCCACTTCTCGTCTTAAAAATTCACACTTGTCCGGTTGTAATTTTAAGTTGACTTGCCTTAATTTTTTCGCAAGTTTGTTGAATTCATTCTCGTGTTCAACTAGTGTCTTTGCATAAATGACGATGTCGTCCAAATAAACAAACAGCTCGATGCCTTGAAGGCCTGTTAAGACTCGATCCATTAATCTTTGAAATGTCGTCGGAGCGTTTTTTAAACCAAACGGCATTCGGTCGAACTCGTAGTGACCGAATGGTGTAGCAAATGCTGCCTTGTGCGAATCGTCTGGATGTACTTTACTTTGATGGAAACCGCTGGCCAGGTCGAATACGGAAAAATATTTCGCATTACCCAGTTGGTCGAGAATTTCGGTTATTTGAGGTAATGGATAAGCATCGCCAATTGTCTTTTCGTTTAAGTTCCTATAATCAATGACCATGCGCCACTTTGGATTTCCTTTTGAGTCCGCCTTTTTGGGAACGATCCACAGAGGCGAACTATACGGGGAGTTTGACGGTTTAATTACTTCCCCTTCAATTAGTTCTTTAACTTGCTTCGTAATTTCATTTTTATGAACGGGCGGAAATCTATACGGCCTCGTAAAAACTGGTTGATCGTCGTTCGTCGTTATCTTATGCTCGATTTTATCTGTAAAGGCTAGGACTTTTCCTGGCAAATGAAATAGGTCCGAATTCTCGCTTATTATTTTATCCACGCTTGACCGTTCTTCGTCGTTTAGATGGTTGAGACGGAGTAAGTCGCGAATTTCTTTAACTTTATCTTTCTTTTCAACTTTTAAAACTTTTTTGTTGCGCGCAATTTCAAACCAGAATATACCCTCTTCCCGAGACGCCTTTGGTCGTCCGGATGGGGAACAATTAAACTTTCCTCCTCTTCCTGAAACGCCTTTTGGTCGTCCGGAGTGAGGGAATTATTTTCACATCGGGTCCAATCCTCTTCCTGGAACGCCTTTTGGTCGTCCGGAGTGAGGAAATTATTTTCACATTCGGTCCTATCCTCTTCCTGAAACGTCTTTTTGTCGTCCGGAGTGAGGGAACCTTTTTTCGTGCCTTTGCACCTGAATTCTTCGACTACTACCGTTGGTATAGTCAGTAACAAATTATCATCGGTTGAATTGTGCGCAATACGATGAGCGATACCATTCTTGACCATAACGACTGCTTCGCCAAGAAGACCCCTTCTTCCAAGGAGAGCATCGGAATATATCATTCTTTGATTTTGGGATTACTTACTTTGACGTAACAGACCGTTTTGGACCGTTTTGGAATCGAAATAGTTTGTTTACTTTTAAACGGGATTCTTTGATTTCCCCAAGTTAATTGTTCATGTCTCCAATCTACGAGCGCTTTATTTTCAGCAAGAAATTCGGTACCAAGTAATGCATGTTGGTCCATCGGGAACCAATCATCGAAGACGTGAAATTCCGCGGGGGTATCATTGATTGTTATTCTCATAGACCCCTTTGTTCTTACGGCGATAATCGAGATCCCCTCCAAATTTAATAACACTTTTTTGTTCCAGGCGAGGGTCTGGACCTATTTGTCCTTGACCCTCACTATTTATAATTGAACCAATTTCCCTATTGATTCGACTGACTTCGTTCATCATTGTCGAAAGGGTATTTTGCATAGCCTCGAGAGCGTCATGAATGAATGAGATTGGTTCATCTCTATTATTCACTTGATCACTAAATTCACATTCACGCGCACTCAGGGCTTCTAATTTTTTTGTGCGTTTCTAATTCCCTTATTAATAACGCCTGGTCTTGTTCACGAAGTATTTCGCGTTTTTTATCTAACTGATCCGCTAATACGCGGAGTTCCTCTTCACTTAAACGTTTCGAATTTTGGGAATGCTCAGCCAGTTTAAACCTCTTATTTTATTTTACACTTTGCGATATGTAAACATGAAATGTTTATATTGATTTAAATTTTACACCAAAGACTTTAAGCGTATCCCACCGCTGCCACCAATTTAATTTTTTATCATTAAACCTGATACGTCGTGGGGCCCATTTTTAATCGATAATTCATGGTCTTTTAATGCACCTTTCAGGGTTTGAATTTACGAATGGGAAGTGTGCCACGAACGTGCGGATTGTTGATTATTTATATATATATATATATATATATATATATATATATATATATATATATATATATATATATATATATATATATCTAACCATGTTACGTCGTGGGGTCTATTTTTTATAGTCTTTTAATTTACCTTTCAGGATTTGAATTTACGAATGGGAAGTGTGCCACAAACGTTCGGATTATAATGATAAATTAAGTCATATGACTTATATGACGGTAAGTTACCGTCGGAGCAGAAAAGCGCCACGTTTAAGCGGGAATGTGCCCACTTGGGATAGGCGCTTGGTAAAGTTGTTGCTGTATAATTTGACGCATTGAGCGACAGGTAAGCAAATAAGAAAGTAGCGTGAAATGGTGCTTACCTTGGTGATAAAGAGCGGCGGTGCGTAGAGGGTCAAAACTACTCGACGGTGTGACCGAATTTGTCCAGGAATGGCCAAGATGTTCCAGCTCGACCCGACCTGTCGTTGCCCAGACGGGTACCCGGTGCTCGTGCCAATGCGATGGCCCGGTGATGCCGATGATTTTCGGAGCAGTCGGGGACTACGAGGACTGGACTAATTTTATGAGGGATACATTCGCTTCGAAATAAAAATATACATATATAGGTTTTATAATTATTTGAACCGCTGAGTGAGTGCAACACGTGCCAGGTTACGGCACCGTCGACTCACTACGTCTGGCTCCACCTCCGCCCGGTTACGGCGATTGGCGGCCAGCCGCGAGAACAAATGTTGAGAATAACGGAAGCCGACGCCCGAACACTAAGCACCGATATGACCGTACCAGTCGCTGACCTACCGAATTACGGCGGGTCGGTGCGTGTGGCGTGTTCGTGCGGCAAACCTTCCGAATTCCTCGGAAAATACCCTGGGTATACGTCCGATTTTGGACGGGGAAGTGTTTTTATTTGTTGAGCGATTGTATTGGGAAACGTTTCAGAGTGTCGACTCTGCGATGCGTGCTGTTGGAGAGACCGGACGGAACTGACTGGCCAGCTTCCGGAGCGCAATATGTACCCTCGCCCTCTTTGTCTCTGAGACAAAGGGCTTGGCGTCATTACCCTCGCTCTCGAGCTCGGTCCCCATGTAACCGAATATTAGCACTGATAACGTTATTTTTCTCGAGTTGTACATGAGCAATGAAATGAATATTTTTCGTTATCGGCTGGATGTGCTGACTACGTGGTGACCACGCTCCGAGGAGGTCTGTGAGAAAACTCGCGATGAAGCTGACCGCTTGGGAACAGTTTCGCGGGTTATTCGAGGACTCTCGCGTCCTCAATATATACATAATATAGATATAACAATATTTCTTATTTCTAGGACCACTGTATTATGGTCAACACGAATATACATATATATGTTGGATACTAGTTCGGGGACTCGTGAATGTCCCCGAATTATATATGTAAGTAAAGGTATTAATATTATTATTTGTACTCTGGAGACTCTCTTGAATGTCCCGGAAGTTTACCGACTATATATATATTTATATTTGTGTGTGTCACTTTGAGAACTTATGTCCCCGAAGTGTGCATGAAAGTAGATATGTATTGAATATTGCTCCGGGACTCGGGTTCATGTCCCTGAAGCGAATGAAGTATGTATATGTATATATATATTTATATATATATATATATATATATATATATATATATATATATATATATATATATATATATATATATATATATATATTATGACGGGTATCGCGTGTTAACGTAGGCGGAGGGAGGGGGAAGGAAAATTTTATACCGGTTCGACAACTGATAAAACTCAAATATAATTTATTTAAGGCACAAAAAAAATACGCTCGATACAAGAAAGAGTGACTTTAAGTGATAAATTACAAAAATCAAGATGATAAAAATGTTTCGCAATAATAATAATGACTCGAATTTGACGGGCTACCGGACACGCGAAGTCCCAACTCTATTTTCTCTACCCGTTTAAATATTCTATACTGTATAAATTTCGCAATGAAATATTGGGCGCCAGCCTTTCTCGGGCAACGCGCTTAACGCGTACGCAAAGTCCTCAGACTCAAAAAAAAAACAAAACAAACACGGCCTTCGGCCGGCAAGCGAGAGACTCTATACAAATTAAAATGGGGACGTCTCAGGGTATCTGGGGACGGACGGGGTTCTCGAACACAATGGCCACTTCTTTGACCACGACTATTATATTTTATCTAATGCAAAACTCAAATTAATAATCCGCGCGATCAAAAATCTCGAAATGCTAATTGCGCGATTTTATCGCGCCGCGATGTATTCTCACGGCGAAATCACTCGACTCGGCCGACGGCCGTGTTACACGAGGCGACCGCGGCTACGCGCGCGCGAGGGGAAATTCTCACGAGGGACACCGGGGATCCGCCACGGACACCTTTTTACACTGTTTTCGCAATATTTAATCTCTACTTCTTGGCTAGTGACTTGAATCGCTCGCACTGATTCTAATTACCTTAATTTATTCTACACTTTTCTTTAAGCGACGCGCACGGAAAGGGACGACGATCAGGGATGACAGGGGAGGGGTGAGGGGAGCGAATGTTAACGGTCGCCCGTGCGACCAAATTTCCCGAGCTGAATTTAGCGGCGCACGCTGGCCGCTCTTGCCAAAGAGAAAAGGGAAGGACTCACGTTCTCGCTGGGAAGGTCCTTCCAAAAGACTCGACTGCTCTTCCGATGTCTTTTATGTGTCTCTCTCTTTGTCCTTTCGCTCGATTCGGTTCCTTGGCTATTTCGCTCTGCGCTTGACCACGCTCCGGGACTAAGTGTCGGTCCACGCCGGCCGGCTTCCTCGTATCGATTTTCGTCTCGATCTCCGTGGCTCGCCCTTTCGGTCGATCGCGCTGCTGAATCCTTGTCCTCCCGAGTCGCGGAGCGCCCCAGTCGGTACGGCGCTCGCCAGCCTTACCGCGCGAGAGCGGTAGTCTCTCCTGACGCGCGGTAGGCCGGAGACTCGGGAGATGGCAGCGGGATGCCCTCGGGCGGCCAGTCCATGGTCCGCGTCGTCGGGAGATGGTGTTGCTGGTTCTCGAAGTCGACGGCCGGGTCGACGTGGCTCCAGTCGACAGTCCGCGTGGTCGTGCCGCGATCGTGATAAAGGGTGGGATGGACGGGAGGGCTAGTGTCGCGGCTTCTATACAATAAAAGAGTACCTTAAAAATACCTTAATTTTAACATGTGAATTTTCCTCTATAAAGGTGCGTGGCGGAGACTGAGCCCGAGCGTGGTCACGCGGGCTCTTTCTCTATCTCCTTTGTGACGCAACGTCACAACTCCCCCCTGCTTAAACTGGAGTACTCCCCTCTTTTCCTGCAAGAGCGGTTATTCAGTTATGCTTTTTTTACTTCAGGGGAGGAGGTCGGGATGGGTATTTAACGGAAGGTGTACTTGAGTACTAGACTGGCGGCATTTACCCATAATATCCGCTGGCTGAAGTTTCCCTTAATACTGAAGTGACACATCTTTTAGAATTAAATCACAGACCGGTTACCTTAATTTATTAAGTCTTTGCGATGACTTTGCCCTACTGGTAGTCGTTCGTCGCAAACTCAGGTACTGTCGTCAGTCGTTCCGTCGCTTCACCATCGGATGAGTATCTCGATGCTCGCTGGGACGTCCGGCGAGGCTTCCTTGGCCCTTTCACCGTAGCTAATCTCTAGATGACTACGTTGTCTCGCTGGTCGCTGGATTCTTCTTAGTCGCGGCTTCCTTGGCCGTTCGTGAAGCTGTTCCAGGGCCAGGCCCTAGGATTTAGGATATCGTGTTTGGGGACAGCAGTGGGTGGGGGTAGGATTTGGGGCATCAGGATAGGACATCAGGATAGGAGTTGGGTGTGGGACATCGGTAGGGGAAGGGGGAATTTGGGGCATCAGGATAAGGACATCAGGATAGGAGTTGGGTGTGGGACATCGATAGGGGAAGGGGGAATTTGGGGCATCAGGATGGGGGACAGGCATCTCGCGAAACCCAACTTAGAACTCAAAGCAAAGCGGGTATTACTAAGCGCGAGTCTGTTCCTGGTCGTACCGTTCTTGTCGTTCTAACCGGGAGATCAGATCAAAAAGGTGGGCGTCGGAAAGCTCCACCGGCTTCGAGCGTTGCGGGCGTAGCCCGCTACGGCGACGCTTTTTTGGGCTTGGGGCTACTTTTGCTGGTGATCGCGGCCTGCTCGGGCCGGCGATCGCTGGGTCAGGGGCTGCGTCTTCTTCTGAGGTTGGGACTCCTTGCGGGTCCCGGAAGGGTTTCAGATCCTTGATGTGAACCCGAGGGTTGCGACGACTCGTCGGATCCTCGAGTTCATATACTACCGGGGAGTGCACCGCCAGAATACGAAAGGGGCCGCTGTACCGCGGCGCCAACTTGGTGGCGAAGTTCTGCGCTCCTGACGACAGAACTCGGTTCTTCCGCAGAACTACATCTCCCACCTGATACCTCGTATCTTTCCGGTTCCTGTTGTAGTATTTGGCCTGCCTTTTCGCGGCGGCCTCTAGGTTCTTCCGAACCCAGTCGTGCAGCAGAGGTAACCGCTGCATCCGATTGGACCAAACTTCCGGGTCTCCTGGGGTTAATGTGGGGGGTTCAGGGGCTTCGTCTCGGAGGCTTTTGGCTGGGCGGGGGTTTCGGCCAAAATTTAAAAATGCGGGGGTCATCTGGGTTGAGGACTGCACGGCCGTGTTCATCGCAAAGCATAACTCCGGTAGGTGGGCGTCCCAGTCTCGGTGATCCATTCCCACGTACGATGTTATCATTGTCTTCAGAGTCCGGTTGACTCGCTCAACCGGGTTCGCCTGCGCGTGGTAAGGCGGCACCGTTGTCTGGTGAATTCCAAGCTCGTCCAAATACCGCGTAACGTGCGTATTCACGAATTCCGTTCCGTTGTCGGTCAGGAAGTACTGTGGGCAACCGTACCGGTTGACCACCAGAGTCTCGAATGCCTTCATTATTGTAGCGCCGGTAGCACTACCGAGCGCCTTAGCCTCCACGAACTTCGTGAAGACATCCTGGAAGACAACGACGTAACGGTTCTTAGCTTTGCTGGGGGGAAACGGACCCATCACGTCGGCAGCGACTACGCACCATGGACCTTCCGTGGTACGCTCTCGCATCAGGCCGGACGGGGGTAACTGCGAAACCTTGTGGAGTTGACAAACGGGGCAACGCGCCACGTATCGTGCTACATCTTGGAATATGCCTGGCCAGAAGAAATCCTGGATGACCCGTTGATACGTCTTATCAGTACCCAGGTGGCCAGCCTGGGGTCCTTGATGGGCATCCTCCATTGCTCGCGGCCTAGTCTCGGCCGGCAAGACAAGCTTCCAGGCATCCAAGTCCACAATCGTCGGATCGATGATCGAATGCGGGCGATGGTAGTACAGTTTGTTGTCCTCGAGTTTCCAGCTTGGGTATTTCCATGGGAATTCACGAACGTTTTGTACCTTGTCCAGGTACCAGGGGTCGGTACTTTCTCCGAGCGCGGCTAAGGCCGCGTCGGTGTCCTCGTACATGCGGGAAAGGGCATCAGGGACAACATGAAGGGTTCCTTTCCTGTGGACGATCGTCAGGTCCCATGCTTGCATCGAGAGTGCCCACCGGGCTAATCGTCCCGAAGGGCCCTTTAGATTCCGTAGCCACTGGAGACTGCTGTGGTCGGTGATGACGGTAACGTGAGTGCCTTCGATGTACGGTCGAAACTTCCTCACTGCCCAAATTACCGCCAAGCACTCCTTCTCTGTGACGGTGTACTTGCGTTCGGCGCTGCTCAGCACCCTGCTGGCAAACGCGATCGGATGCTCTTCACCGTCGAATTCCTGCGTCAGGACGGCTCCCACGGCCGAGTCGCTGGCGTCTGTCTGGAGGACGAAAGGGCGGGTGAAATCGGGACGGGCTAGGATTGGGGTCTGACTTAGGGCCTCGCGGAGAGACTCGAAGGCTTCCTGCTGTTCGGTCCCCCAGTTCCAGGGAACATCCTTTTTCAGGAGCTCGGTCAGGGGAATTTTATCCCGCGAAAGGGTGGGTAAAAATCGGGCATACCACCCTACCATTCCCAGGAAACGGCGTCATTGCCGAAGGGTCCTGGGTGGAGGGTATGCTAGGATAGGGGCAACTTTTTCCGGATCTGCCTTCAATCCGTCCCGGCCGATGGCGTATCCTAGATACGTCACTTCCGGGCAGAAAAATTCGCTTTTCTCCCGGTTAATGGTGAGCCCTGCGGCTCGGAAGACTTCCAGGACGATCCTCAAATACTCGAAGTGCTCAGCTTCGGTGTCGGTGGCGATGATCACGTCATCGAGATACGCAAAGACATGGGGCTCCCATGCCGGATCGATGAGCTGATCCATCAGCCGCTGAAACGTCGCTGGTGCGTTCGTCAGCCCGAACGGCATTCTCCTGAACTGGAAAAGTCCTCGGCCAGGAACGGCGAAGGCGGTGACAGGACGACTTCGGGGGTCTACAGGGATCTGGAAATAAGCCTGGCTCAGATCCAACTTCGAGATGAACCGGGCTAGCCGAAGGCCATCCAAGATCCGATCCATATTGGGAAGAGGGTAGGCGTCCTTCAATGTTACCCGGTTCACGTCGCGATAGTCAATGCAGAAACGATGCTTTCCGCCTGGCTTCGGGACGATCACCGGGTTACTCAGCCAAGAGCTCTTCGTCCTCTCGATCACTCCCTCTTGGACCATCCTATCGACTTCGGCTTGGGCTATTCGGAGGAGGTACGGGGAAATTGTACGGGGCTTCTGTCGGATCGGGGGGTGCCCTTGCACGTCGATATAATGTTGCGTCAGGTTCGTTCGTCCTAACTGTCCGTCCTGTGAGGGGGATACTAACTCGTCCAGAAGGGATTCTAGACGTCTATTTGCCGAGACCGAGGCAGGTTCCAAGCCTGCAGCCTCGGGGAATGCGGGGATGCTCCAACGTGGCCCACCCGGTGTCGCGAAGCTACGCTCCGGACCACCGTGCAGGGACCACGTATCCGTTTTGTAATCCACACGCATTCCGAACAATCTCAAAAAGTCAATCCCCATAACAAATTCGTAGCCTAACGCGGCTACACGTACCTGGAGGGATTGCACTTTTCCTGCGAGACCGAAGGTCAGTGTGACTGCCCCGTCTACCGGAACTACTGCTCCGTTGGCGACCCGAACGCCCTCCACTATCGGTTGCAAGAGGAGTCCTCTCCTCCTTGCTACCTCCAGCCCGAGGTACGTTTTCGTAGAACCGGGGTCTACCAACGCCAATAGGAGTTCACCACCCACGTTAATCCATAAGTGGTGGCGAGCATCCATACTTAAAGCTCCGATAAACATTTCTTCCCGGTCAGCCACCTCTTCCTCTTCTCGGGAAGCCATATGTTCGCACGGGAACAAGTCTGTTTCTATTTCTGTCGGGGACGGGTTGGACTCTTCCGGCCGCGCTGGTTCTACGCCCGCCATGGCACAGTCAGGCAGCGGCTGGGGTCGGGGCATCTGAAGGAGGTTCTCCTTCTTTAACGACCGTCGGGAGGTACAGGGGCTTACTGCCCTCCCGACCGGGCGTTTTCCGAACGTTTTCGTTCGCAATTCCTACAGGAATTCACGTCGCATCCGGGCCATCCACAGATTCTGCAGAATCGGCCCATCAGCTGTGTGCACTCCCGGTACCGGTGTCCCGGTTGCCGGCAGTTATAACACCTCGGGCCAGGTCCTTCAGGATTGCTGGGCCGAGGTTGTTGCTGAGACGGGTTTTGGGAAATTCGTGGGGGATTCGCGGGGGGTTTTGCTGGCGGGTTTTTCCAGGTATGTGGGGAGCAAGGGGCGGATTGGGGTTTAGGTGGGGATGGGGGTTTCTGAGGCTGCTTCGCCTTCTTGGGGTAGCCGCTACGACCCTTGGTCTTTGCGGCTGAGTCGGAGGAGTTCGGGCGAGAGGTTCGGCTCGGCGATGGGGGGGTAAGCGGGGGAGTGGGGTAGTCCTCTTCATACTCGGCGGGTTCGTATTCCTCTGGTTCTTCCAGGGCAGCTATCTTCATGCGGGCCTCCCGGCCACGCTGTTCATACGATGCCGAGGGCACGAACGTCAGACCCTTTTTCGGTGGTGCCCTGTAGGCCTTCGCCTTTCCCCAAAATATCTCGCGGCTGCGTCCCAGCCGCTGGAGATCGAGGAAGCTGCTCACATCCTTTCGCTGGATGTGCTCAGCGTAATCCGGGTGCAGATTCTCGCAGCATATATCCAGTTGAGTCTCTTTACTCAACGGTGGGCTCAGGTGGTTGAAGAGGGTCCTGATCTTCACGAGGAACTCCGCCATAGGCTCTCCTGGCCCCTGCGTGCGGAGTTCTATTTCCTTTCTCAGACGTTCTTGCAGGTCACCATGGCCGAATCGCTCCCGAAAGTAGAAGACGAATTCCTCGTACGAGCTCCATTCCTCTCGTTCTACTCTCAACCATAGGAGCGCGTCACCGGTGAAAGCTTCGGGGAGGGCGTCCATCAGATCTTCCTCCGTAAGCTTCCGGGAGATACAGTATTCGTGCATCCTCCACAGGAATTCCTCGGCATCTTCGTCCGGATTCCCCGCGAATCGGGGCCCGTATCTCTGCCAATGGTCTATTCCTCTCGCATGCCTTGGTCCTTGCGAGTCGTAATTTTGTGAAGAGTCCTGCTGTGATCGGGGTCGGGGAGGGGGAGGGTCTGCATGTCGCGACCGAGCCTTTGGGAGGGGTCCTATTCGGGTACTGTTCCGGGGGGTGGGTGCCGACAGGGTATACGTGTCATGCGGTGGCCACTCCTGGCTACCGCTAATCCGTAACAATCCGGTGGCAGTGGGACTAGATGTGGGGAGGGCTTGGGATGGTTGGTGGGGTGACTGGGAAGGGGGAAGGGCAAAGGTGACCGCGGTACGGTCGGGGGCCGGGGTGACGTTGGTTCTGGGCGCGGGTGTCGGACTAAATCTCCCTGTTGCCGATCTCCGATCCCGCTGGACCGGCAGTCTCCTGGGCGATGGCGTCGGCGTTCTATCGTGGTCATCCGGACCCGCTGCTTCTTCTTGGAACGCGTGGGGTGGCGGCGTCATCGTCCGCCTCTGGGTTGGCTGGTACTCCTCGTACGTCGGGGGTTGGTGGCTGTCAGCAGTCGATGCGAATAACGGTGCCGTCAGTGGATCAACCAATGCAGCCGCAAGCGAGAATGGGGGGGCGTCCCCCCGCTCATCCTTCCGGACATCCCAACGGATTAAGGCTCCTGGAATCCGTGTCCTTATTTCATGCCGGATTAGACGATCCTGTACCTCGCTTTGCTCCCCATCCGTATTGAGGCCCGCTCGGTCACAGGCTGCGAGGATGTCCCGCATCGTCTTCAACCGCTCGACCTTTTGTCGGGCGATCCTCTCTTCCGTAGCCATCAGCGAGAGATTGGATACATCCACTGAGAGGGGCGATGTCGATCCTCGGGGGTGATCTATGGGGGAAGTGGTCATAACGGGGGACGTACGGGTTGGGGTCGTGACTGTACTTGTCGTCACCGGGGTATCTGCCATTTTGCGGATATGCTAAACGCAATAAACAAAAAAAATTGGGGGGTTGGGAAGGGCAAACCGCTCGCGATTACTCCGCGGCACGGTTAAAACGGAATATAAAGGTTTGGTCAAAACCAAAACCCCAAAAAAAATTAAGTAAAACCCAATGGCTTCAATAACTCAATTTTTAAAAGCAAAAATACCGCAATAACAAACAATGGAAAGTCTTACACGACAATTCGTTTGTTGACTCTACTCCCTGGGAAAAAATACCGCAATAACAAACAATGGAAAGTCTTACACGACAATTCGTTTGTTGACTCTACTCCCTGGGACTGTAACGTTACTTCGGTTTATTTGGATAAACTGACTCTAAGTTCCCAAGGGAGTGTTATTTCCCGGACTCTGACACGCAATATTTTCCAAAAATTTCCCTTAATACCGAGAAAATTTAAGAGTTGTCGAGTCTTCTATTCTTTATTCTATTACGCCAACTGAATAATTATTCCTTAAGGGATGTCTGTTTCCCAGCTAAAACAATAAAATGTTCCTTAAATTATTCAGGGGGCCCAACAAAAGAATAGAAAATATTTGGGGATCGTTTGGGGTGTGGGGTGACCGTTCGCGAGGGACTCAGCGTCGCGGTCTTTATTAGGACTTCGTAATGAATAGTATTGGGGCGAGGGTCAGCACTTCTCCAAAGCGTGAAGAAAAATGGGGGGGGGATATGCGTGGTCAGCGGAGACGCCTCTGGGTTGGCTGGTACTCCTCGTACGTCGGGGGTTGGTGGCTATCAGCAGTCGATGCGAATAACGGTGCCGTCAGTGGATCAACCAATGCAGCCGCAAGCGAGAATGGGGGGGCGTCCCCCCGCTCATCCTTCCGGACATCCCAACGGATTAAGGCTCCTGGAATCCGTGTCCTTATTTCATGCCGGATTAGACGATCCTGTACCTCGCTTTGCTCCCCATCCGTATTGAGGCCCGCTCGGTCACAGGCTGCGAGGATGTCCCGCATCGTCTTCAACCGCTCGACCTTTTGTCGGGCGATCCTCTCTTCCGTAGCCATCAGCGAGAGATTGGATACATCCACTGAGAGGGGCGATGTCGATCCTCGGGGGTGATCTATGGGGGAAGTGGTCATAACGGGGGACGTACGGGTTGGGGTCGTGACTGTACTTGTCGTCACCGGGGTATCTGCCATTTTGCGGATATGCTAAACGCAATAAACAAAAAAAATTGGGGGGTTGGGAAGGGCAAACCGCTCGCGATTACTCCGCGGCACGGTTAAAACGGAATATAAAGGTTTGGTCAAAACCAAAACCCCAAAAAAAATTAAGTAAAACCCAATGGCTTCAATAACTCAATTTTTAAAAGCAAAAATACCGCAATAACAAACAATGGAAAGTCTTACACGACAATTCGTTTGTTGACTCTACTCCCTGGGAAAAAATACCGCAATAACAAACAATGGAAAGTCTTACACGACAATTCGTTTGTTGACTCTACTCCCTGGGACTGTAACGTTACTTCGGTTTATTTGGATAAACTGACTCTAAGTTCCCAAGGGAGTGTTATTTCCCGGACTCTGACACGCAATATTTTCCAAAAATTTCCCTTAATACCGAGAAAATTTAAGAGTTGTCGAGTCTTCTATTCTTTATTCTATTACGCCAACTGAATAATTATTCCTTAAGGGATGTCTGTTTCCCAGCTAAAACAATAAAATGTTCCTTAAATTATTCAGGGGGCCCAACAAAAGAATAGAAAATATTTGGGGATCGTTTGGGGTGTGGGGTGACCGTTCGCGAGGGACTCAGCGTCGCGGTCTTTATTAGGACTTCGTAATGAATAGTATTGGGGCGAGGGTCAGCACTTCTCCAAAGCGTGAAGAAAAATGGGGGGGGGATATGCGTGGTCAGCGAGGAAAACGATAAAGCGCAAAACAAACAAAAAATGGGAATTTATACCGTCATGTCAAAGTCATCGCAAAATACACAAAAATACCAAGCAAGCCTAATCCGTGTCAGCACAAAGCTATTCCACAGAATTTTCGGAATTGAAAAAAAACACAAAAAAAAAAAACAAATGGCCAATCTGTACCAATTGCAAAGAAAAAGAAAACACAAAAAAAAGCAAGTACTCAATAATATTATTTCATAAAAAAAAATCAATTCCGACAAACGAAACGAATAGCCAGTATGCGAAAACTGTAATTAAGGCAACAATTCACAAAGAAAAATCAGCTCAGTATTTTTCATTCACGCGGTATTCCCTTAAGCAATAACAACTGCTTCTAAATTGCCAACGCAATACAACCAAAAAAAAACTATTTTAATTGCCCAAGCAATAATGCTAAATCAATCTTTAATTGCCAGAGCAATAACGCAAAAATCAAATTTTCAGTTGCCAGAGCAATAATGCGAAAATTAATTTTTAATTGCCAACGCAATAATGCGCCAATTAATTATTTTAATTGCCAGAGCAATAACGCAATAATTAATTTCTCAATTGCCAACGCAATAATGCACCAATTAATTATTTTAATTGCCAGAGCAATAACGCAATAATTAATTTCTCAATTGCCAACGCAATAATGCAAAATCAAATTTTAATTGCCAGTGCAATAATACAAAAATCACAATTTAAATTGCCAAGTACACAAGCAAGTATGGGTTCTAGGGAAAAAAAAGGGTAAGTGCGGTCGCCGAAAATGTGCAAACATAAATTCCAATCGCTAACACAAAAAAAAACAATTTTATTTTCTATTTAATTGTTAGCGAAACTCAAAAAAAAATAATCAGGTGCGACAATTAAACAGAACTTTTCCGTTCCTCTCAATTTGTTCCGTTCGCGAGTGCCGTGGCGGGACAAGCTATACCTGTCAAGGGTGGGGGTAATTATTATTCTTCTCGAGAACGCCAAAAAGAACTATTCGATTTAAACGGTTCACACCGAATAAATGTTTTATTTCTGAAACGAAAAATAATAATTCTCAAAAAAAAAAAAATTATTATTAATTCAAAAATTAACAATAATAATTGTAATAACAATAATAGTCGTGGTGGGCTCTTTCTATAAAAAAAACGGAAGTTTTTTCGGGCCCCACGTTGGGCGCCAATTTTATGACGGGTATCGCGTGTTAACGTAGGCGGAGGGAGGGGGAAGGAAAATTTTATACCGGTTCGACAACTGATAAAACTCAAATATAATTTATTTAATGCACAAAAAAAATACGCTCGATACAAGAAAGAGTGACTTTAAGTGATAAATTACAAAAATCAAGATGATAAAAATGTTTCGCAATAATAATAATGACTCGAATTTGACGGGCTACCGGACACGCGAAGTCCCAACTCTATTTTCTCTACCCGTTTAAATATTCTATACTGTATAAATTTCGCAATGAAATATTGGGCGCCAGCCTTTCTCGGGCAACGCGCTTAACGCGTACGCAAAGTCCTCAGACTCAAAAAAAAACAAAACAAACACGGCCTTCGGCCGGCAAGCGAGAGACTCTATACAAATTAAAATGGGGACGTCTCAGGGTATCTAGGGACGGACGGGGTTCTCGAACACAATGGCCACTTCTTTGACCACGACTATTATATTTTATCTAATGCAAAACTCAAATTAATAATCCGCGCGATCAAAAATCTCGAAATGCTAATTGCGCGATTTTATCGCGCCGCGATGTATTCTCACGGCGAAATCACTCGACTCGGCCGACGGCCGTGTTACACGAGGCGATCGCGGCTACGCGCGCGCGAGGGGAAATTCTCACGAGGGACACCGGGGATCCGCCACGGACACCTTTTTACACTGTTTTCGCAATATTTAATCTCTACTTCTTGGCTAGTGACTTGAATCGCTCGCACTGATTCTAATTACCTTAATTTATTCTACACTTTTCTTTAAGCGACGCGCACGGAAAGGGACGACGATCAGGGATGACAGGGGAGGGGTGAGGGGAGCGAATGTTAACGGTCGCCCGTGCGACCAAATTTCCCGAGCTGAATTTAGCGGCGCACGCTGGCCGCTCTTGCCAAAGAGAAAAGGGAAGGACTCACGTTCTCGCTGGGAAGGTCCTTCCAAAAGACTCGACTGCTCTTCCGATGTCTTTTATGTGTCTCTCTCTTTGTCCTTTCGCTCGATTCGGTTCCTTGGCTATTTCGCTCTGCGCTTGACCACGCTCCGGGACTAAGTGTCGGTCCACGCCGGCCGGCTTCCTCGTCTCGATTTTCGTCTCGATCTCCGTGGCTCGCCCTTTCGGTCGATCGCGCTGCTGAATCCTTGTCCTCCCGAGTCGCGGAGCGCCCCAGTCGGTACGGCGCTCGCCAGCCTTACCGCGCGAGAGCGGTAGTCTCTCCTGACGCGCGGTAGGCCGGAGACTCGGGAGATGGCAGCGGGATGCCCTCGGGCGGCCAGTCCATGGTCCGCGTCGTCGGGAGATGGCGTTGCTGGTTCTCGAAGTCGACGGCCGGGCCGACGTGGCTCCAGTCGACAGTCCGCGTGGTCGTGCCGCGATCGTGATAAAGGGTGGGAAGGACGGGAGGGCTAGTGTCGCGGCTTCTATACAATAAAAGAGTACCTTAAAAATACCTTAATTTTAACATGTGAATTTTCCTCTATAAAGCTGCGTGGCGGAGACTGAGCCCGAGCGTGGTCACGCGGGCTCTTTCTCTATCTCCTTTGTGACGCAACGTCACAATATATATATATATATATATATATATATATATATATATATATATATATATCTATATATTTATGTATAGATATTCACTAAAGTTATTCCGAGGACTAATGCCTTCGAAGTATGCATAAGAGTATACGAATAGTACATGAGGACTCTGAGGTCCTAGAGTATGTATATATATATATATATATATATATATATATATATATATTCATTGAAGTTAGTTTGAGGACTTATGTCCCTAAAGTATGCATGGAAATAGACATACGGAATTATTATAGGAGGTACTCCAGGGACTCTCGTATATGCCCCTAAAGCATTCAGGTACGTGTATATGTATGTATATATGAGACATTATGATATGGTACTTCGCGGACCCACGTGCGTGTCCCAGAAGTGTACAGGCAAATGGATATGTACGTGTATATGAGGCTATTCGTAAAGTTCATCCGAGCACTCATGTGCTCGTCCCTGAAGTTACGGGTAAAGTTATTATGGGAACTGTTTGTCCCTAAAGTATACGGGTAGATATACGCGTGCTAAATTTAAAGATATATTTACGAATATTTTATATAACGGGGTTTGTGAGTGAAATCGACCATATATTGGTCGTTTTGAGTAATATGTACCCCAAGAAAAATATAAATGAGCGCGTTTGTCGCGAGAAAAAAATCTTAATAATTATTACAATTTGTACCAGGTATGAATATTTGGAGGGCGAGAGTGCTAGGACGTAACAACACAACCCTCACATATATGAATTTCTCAAACGTGATTGTTAAAAAATGTGTATTATTATTTATACAGATAAAATATATATTCTGAAGAGGACCCAAACCCGAGGGCCGAAACGTTAAAGACATCTTCTTATTTCCATCGATAACCTTAGAAAATCCTTCATTGGCCGGACCGAAGCCGAATCCTTAACCATATCTTGTTATCTACACGGACGCACATTTCTTTGATTCATTTTAAATCGACTGGCTATAAACAGACACAATGACCTTCTTCAGCAAGATACTACAACTCTTCGGATATTTCACCCTAGCAGCGTTCAAGAATTGAAAACACGACAATGCCACGAAGACTCGCCTAAAACAACAACTTCGTTTCTTACTTAAGTGTAGACAAGAAGGTTTGACACCGAAACACATATTTTCCAAACACATTAATATTCAAATCTCCAATAACAAAGGTAAAATAAAACTTAATAGAATATCTCACAAATTCCATAAATCATTATTAAACATAGAAATTGACAATCTCAACTTTAGAATAAAAATACTGAACAAAAAAATAGAAAAGAACACAGAAACAATCAATATGACCCCAAACAATATTAAAGACCGATTTTTCACTTTAGAACAATTAAAACTTAATAAACTATCAAAACCCTCATATGAAACACACAAAAATCTCAGATTTCAACGAACCAAAAACATACACCATCACATTTTCAACCATGAAGAATTTTTGAAAACAATATCATTACAAACACATATCGACCAAAACAAGATACATCACCTAAGAAATCAAAATACAAATCAAACGACACAAAATCACAACATTTTATACTTGTCACTCGCCAATAGACAACATGACGAAAATAATAATCTTCCCACTGATCCTTTAAACAATATAATCTCAACAATCACATTGAACAGAACTAAAGGTGAGCTCCTAAACCTATCCAATATAGACATTCCCCCACACATTTCCACTTTCGTGTCTCTGGGTGAAAAATTCTGTTTTCCTTACCTTAAACCCTCAAACATAAAAACCCACATCTACAAATCAATTTCTGAACTTGAAGCAAAACTAGATTTTTTACTCGACAAGCCCAGACAAATTGAAATCAGAACCAGATTCAATAAAATTTTGAACAAAATCAATATCCCAAAATCATTCTCCAACACCAATCAAATCATAAGACACGCTTATTCTTATTGTTAAAAAACAACCCCCAACTTTTAGTTACACGAGCGGACAAAGCAAATTCAACAGTCGTTCTTAAAAAATCAGATTACATTACAAAAACCCATGAGTTACTCGCAGATTCTACAATTTACAAATTAACAAATAAAAATCCCATCAATTCTCTACAAAAAGGTATCAACAATATCCTCTCCAGATGGAAAACCCTAAAAATCATTGATGAAACAAAATACAAGTATTTAAAAGCTGAAAACTGCAACCTATCCCGTCTCTACTGCTTACCAAAAATTCACAAAAAAACTATCCACTTCGTTCAATAGTATCATCGATAAATAGCTCAACACACAAACTGGCTGAATTCATACAATCAAAACCCTCTAAATTAATCAGTACGGCCAACTCACACGTCAAAGACAGCTTCCACCTAAAACATTCACTCTCCAACATCTCAATTCCACACAACTACAAACTAGTCTCATTTGATGTCGTTTCTCTCTATACCAACTTTCCATTGCAACTATTTATCCATAGCCTACAAAATAGATCTAAATTATTCTCAAAAGCGTTTCCGTTACATGAAATAATTAAAGCCATAGAATACATCATGTTCTCAACCTTCTTCACATTCCAAGACAAAATCTACCAACAAATATCAGCGTTACCTATGGGATCACCTTTAGCTCCGATCCTATCCAACATTGTCATGATCGATCTTGAAACAAATTGTCTAGAAAAATGAAAGTTCTCTATACCGTTATATAAAAGATATGTTGATGATATTATTATTGCTCTACCAACTAACACAAATGAATCCACCAAAAAGATTTTTAACTCCTATAATCCCAAACTACAATTTACATCTGAAAATGAAATAGACAACAAAATCCCGTTTCTTGACTTACTTTTAATCCATAAACAAAATTCAATTCTCACAAATTGGTATAGGAAAGCATCCTGGTCCGCCAGGTTCAGAAATTTCTTCTCACACCACCCACTCTCCCAAAAAAAGCCATAATCTACATGTTGGTTGACAGAGCAATAAAACTCATCCTTCATTCCACAAAGAAAATCTCCAACTCATCAGTAACACGATGACAAAAAATTGCTACCCAATCTCTTTCACAGACAAAATAATAAAACATCGACTTTCCATAATCAACAAACAAAAAACGAATAACGACAACTTTGATTCTTCCAGATTAATAAACCTCCCCTACACAAAAACCATACATCATCAACTAATTCGTCTCTTCCAACAATGTAACATAACATTAGTTACAAACAACAAACACAATATTTCTTCCATTACTGTTTCCACCAAAGACAAAATTAACAACAATCGAAAATCCAATAATGTTTACAAGATCGACTGCAATGATTGCAACGCTACACATATTTGCCAAACTATAAGATACCTCGAAACCCGATTAAAAGAACACAAAAACAGCATAAAACATACTACGGAAATACACACAGCTTTACCACAACATGCGATAGAACAAAAACATGACTTCCAATTTGATAATGCAATAATACTAAACAATGAAAGTTGGCTCAAAAAAATACTTATCCTGGAAATTATACAAATTAAAGCACACCCTAACGCCATAAATTTTAGAACAGACATACAAAAACTTAGCTCAATCTACAATTCTATAATATAACTATCGACACAATTTAATTCATTTTACCTCACATAACAATTTTTAAATTATTGACACTAAAAGCAAACTAATATATTGACATGACAAGCTAATTTTAAGGACATCGCAAACTAATTTTAAATACCCCTAACTTGGCGCACCTAATTTATTTTTAGTGACACGTCACTGCCGGTATGATCTTTCCCCCGATTCGTAGTACACAGACTCGAATATGCCACAAGAAATTATACATCACTCTGTTTTTCTCGAACCTTCGTCCGCTACACAATCTCAACATGTAACGTACCAAATTGTAAATTTGGAGTTTTTACTCATTTTGGAAAGAAAACAAATTCTTAAGTACTAACTCAATAGGTAATTACCAAAGTCTTTCTATTCCTCATTAAAACTTTTCTCAGATCAACAAAAATTAGGAAAAAAAAAATTCTTTGCCATTTTTATACTTAAAATTTTCAATAATTAAACATAAAAAAATTACTTATTATCTATCCTTTCAGAATGAAAAATCGCTGACAAACGATAACAACTCTATCTATGGAGCATCTTCCCACAAAACATCATTTATTTCCATAAATGATGTTTTTGGTCATAACATCTTTCCAAATATGTGTTTAAAAAAACCTGAAATACCATAACTTCGAGGTTAGTTAACTATCATTTTTCATTTCTATATATCTCCATAACATAAAAACCCTCGCTCTCACACATACTACATTCACACACCTATACATATACACAACAATAAACAACGCAATAGAAGAAATCATCCATACTACATTTATATAATTATAATTAAAACAGAACTAACATGATTGTTCCACAAAATAACACATCATTTAGATAACTAAACATATATGAATTTCTCAAACGTGATTGTTAAAAACTGTGGATTATTATTTATACAGATAAAATATATATTCTGAAGAGGACCCAAACCGAAACGTTAAAGACATCTTCTAATTTCCATCGATAACCTTGGAAAATCCTTCATTGGCCGCACCGAAGCCGAATCCATAACCATCTCTTGTTATCTACACGGCCGCACGATTCTTTGATTCATTCGTTAATATATTTTTAATTTAGTGCGCGTGTATGTACCCGTATACTTTAGGGACAAACAGTTCCCATGATAACTTTACTGCTAAGCTTACCCGTAACTTCAGGGACGAGCACATGGATGCTCGGATTAACTTTACGAATAGTCTCATATACACGTACATATCTATTTGCCTGTACACTTCTGGGACACGCACATGGGTCCCCGGAGTACCATATCATAATGTCTTATATATACATACATATACACGTACCTGCATGCTTTAGGGACATTTACGAGTGTCCCTGGAGTACCTCCTATAATAATTCAGCATGTCTATTTCCATGAATACTTTAGGGACACAAGTCCTCGAAATAACTTTAACGAAAATATTTATATATACATACTCTAGGACCTCAGAGTCCGCATATACCATTCGTATACTCATATGCATATTTCGAAGGCATTAGTCCTCAGAATAACTTGAGTGAATATCTGTACATGTATATATATAAAACTTTTAAAAAGTAAAAAAAGAACGCCAAGTAACAAAATGCCCCCGAAAAGATTATTGCTTGTTTGACTATATACAAAATTCAGATGCATCTTGAAATATTTTTTAATTTTATTTAACGAATTCTTTTATTATATTCTTGCAATTGAAATGTACAAAAAAAGTGAAATAAATTTTTATAAAGTAGCCAAGGAAGTTTACTAAAAGAGTAAACAAAATTGTTAAACCTTAGAACTAATATTTTCCTAAATGTTCAATTTTTATTTAAAAAATCACATTACTATTATAACAAAAAATTGGTATTACCATTATCTAAAAATACAACGTATTTACCTCATAAGTACACTGGAAATGCTGTGCAACGACTTGGCGTGCATGGTTAAGAGAAAAAGCTCGGGAAGATACAATATATATATATATATATATATATATATATATATATATATATATATATATATACATATACATATACATACATATATATATATATATATATATATATATATATATATATATATATATATATATATACATATACATACATATATATATATATATATATATATATATATATATATATATATATATATATATATAACCTGTAACAACGCATCAACTGCCAGTGTTATTAGCAATGCGATTTCCCGCACCTTGCGCTAGTGTGATTCGGACAAGATAACATTGATATATAGTGTTATCGGTATATATATCGGTCCACACAATTCACGTGACCGTGTCAGAGCTACGTTATATCCACTATTTACAAATATTCGACTGTACTCGGAAAAACCATCGAATATAGCGCAATGAGTATCAGGAGAGATACTCAGATATTTCGTTTTTCACCAGCAAAACGACGGCACCGTAATTCGACCTTTAAACTTGCCGATGCTGTGGCTTAGAGACTAAGAGAGGGTAAAATTTAAACACATAGTTAAAAAACAGGACACGTCGTTTCTGAAACCTTGTATATTACCAAATTCTATAAATATATTTTTTTAAGTCTTCACTCCCTTTCACTATTAAATCGACGTATTTGCAGGGTGATTTACAAACGCCTATTAGTGAAATATTTATTCATACGTCGCTTATTTGTATTCACATGCATGCATACAAAAATAATTGTATTCACAAATATTCGGAACATACAAATAAATTCACAGAAAAAAATTGTGAATATTCAGAAAAAATGTGAATATTTACAAGAAATCCTGTGAATAAAAAGAAATTCACATCCAAATCTGTGAATGCATTCACAAAAAATTGTGAATGTATTCACAAATGTGAACAAAAATTGTGAATGCATTCACAAAAAATCTGTGAATGTATTCACAAAAAATTGTAAATACAAAAAAATTGACAAAATAAGTTGAGAATTTTTTCGTATTTAAGATAAATTAAAATCAAATTCACAATCAAGAGATTAAAATTTACACCAAACGTGAGTTCTTACGTATTTTGAGAGAAAACATTGGGTCGAGGCAAAGAAATTTTTGCAAAAAAAGTTGTGAGTGGCAAATATTACATCATAAATATGAAAAAAATCACAAAATGAGTTGTGAATTTCCTCAAGTTGAAGAAAATTAAAATCGAATTCACAATTATATTAAAATTTACACCACAAGTGAGTTCTTATGTATTTTGACAGAAAACATTGTGTTGAGGCAAAGGAATTTTCGCACAAAAAGTTTTGTGCAAAAATGTCTTTGCCTCGAGGCAATGTTTTCTCTCAAAATGCGTACGAACTCACTAATGGTGTAAATTTTAATCTAATCATTTTGAATTTGATATTAATTTGTCTTAAATATGAACAAATTCACAACTTATTTTGTGATTTTTTTGTATTTACAATTTTTGTGAATACATTTGCATTCACAGATTTTGATGTGAATTTTTTTTAATTCACAGGATTTTTTGTGAATATTCACGATTTTTTCTGTGAATTTATTTTTATGTTCAAAATATTCGTGAATACAATTGTATTTGTATGCATGCATGTGAATACACAAAGTGAAGTATGAATACATTTGTATTTATATTCACATGAAAATCACGATGTCAATAAATTCGTATTCGTATTTATAAATAGAATTACGCCCAACTCTGTACCTCTTAATGTTTTACTTTTTGACATACCGTCTCCATTTTTCATGAATTGCGCTTTGTTTGTTGCAGCAGGAGAAAACTCTTAATGGAAGAAGACTAGAGATAAATAATTTTTTTTTACGAAAATCCAACTGCATTGCGTTATTTTATTTTCGTGTTCAGCAAGTGGAATGCGAATCGATTTTGTTCATTCTAAACAAAAACCGGATGCACTCGGATAACGCGTCACATTTACCCTGCTGGAGACTGCTCAAGAATACACGTCTTTCCTTATATCGTTAAGAAGCTTCGGGTCAAGTGATCAAATGTTACCATTTGTTCAAATTTATATAGTGGATTCGTTGTCATATACTGAATGCACCCTTCAAATTTTAATATTTGATTTTAATAATTTTGAATTGAATTTTAAATTTAATAATTTAATTTTGAATTTGAATTGAACAAACAGTTTTTACATAAGAAGATGCCTAGACTCATGCCGATCGGAAGTTTTACACAGGGAATAGTGTGAAAAATGTTAAGGATGTTATGAAAAAATGTGAAATCATTCAGTACATTATCAAAATTGTCACCCAAAAATTAAATGATCCGTCTACGGCATTTATTTAATATTGAGTTTTTTGTAAATGAAGACGTCAGTTTTTCTCCCGGCGACGAAACGGAGAGGTGGAGCGTGCCAATGTCGCGTGAAGGCTTAATGGCGCACATGTCTCAATGCCATACTTTCAATAAAGCCCGTTTTCAAAGAGAACTCATCTTTTTTTTTCTTTTAGACAATTGACATTTATCGTTTAAAATAAGTTCGGTTGAATAAAGGAATGTAAACACCGTGTAAAAATAATAGACGAAAATCAGTTATTTGTTAAATATTCGGGTTCGTGAAAGAAATACCTTAAAGTGCAGAACCATATATTTTCGAAACGCGGTTTTTCTTTTTTTTCACTTAGCACAGTCAGATTGATACGGAAAATTTGTATATAAAAAAAAAAACTTTTCTTTTATACGAGCTTTTATTTAATGTAAGAAAAAGTGTAAAATATTTTTTTGTACCAAGTCACCTATATGTGACTATAAATAAAAGTTTTCGGGTCTCTACGTTTTAAATGTTTGATAAATGTAATCAATTCAGTTTCATTAACCGTATTTAATTTGGCACAATAGAAATTAGAGAAATTATTAGCACACATTTATACTCAGTTTCTGGATTTTTTATTCAAGAAATCTTAGGTTGTTTGACAGTATATTAAAACTAAGGCCGGTCTAACAAAGAAAAAGGTTTTGCTGACAATCATCTTATTTTACGCGATTATCGACTATTATGTAAATACATAATAGTCGATAATCGCGTAACACATAAAATATGCAGCTTCAATCACACTTTCATGTTAACATTAAAAAGTGTACAATCTGGCCTTCCGTGGCCAGATGGCCAAATAGTCCTAAGGCCTCTTCATTTTATGAAAAATGCTAAAATTCATTCTTCATGTTTTAATGATTTTTATGTTATGTCAAGCTGGAAAAATGTCAAAAGGTCGCGTTGTAGCTCTCCGTACCGAAAAAGGGTTTCATGCCCAAATCTTGCTCGATCCGAGGCATCGAGCGACATGAAGTATCTGAAGTTTGGCTTTCCATAGTATTTGACGCATTGAGCGCACTTGGCACGATAAACTTCGAGGCGTTGAACGACATAACCGAGGAAAGTGTGCAGGTGTGGCACTCGATGATTTCTTAGAGACGGCGGACTATCATCGTTCCATGTAGACGTAGATTGTGCAGCCGCAACAATCAAATATGGTGATCACCACAGTATGAAAAGAATGGCGCGGCATATGAAGGCACCGTCAGGGTTGAGTCTGTGAGATCCAGCCAAACATTAGGTGTTGTCCTAATAGAACAGGATTACGCGACAATCACAGGTTTGCAACAATTTTATTCGTATGAACCCGTGATCAAATATACAGGTGTCGATTGCATCGCACAAATGTCAATTAGGCCGCCTATTCGATACCTGTATGTTTGATCACGGATTCGTATGAACAAAATTCGTAAGAACTTGGGATGGTCGTGTAATGGCGTTTTATTTTACATGTTCTATTAGACGCCGTAGGGGATCTAGGATTATATATCGTGTTGCACAAAGCATTTATTTCTCATGAGAGATTTTTGAGCGATGAATAATATTTTAGGCAAAATGATTGTCAAGCTCTGCATCAATAAATTCTACAGAGCAGAATGCATTTTCTACAAAAAAAAACTTCACCGTCTATGATAAGATTCTGTTCATAAAAATATGAAGATATGTTCATAAAATGTTAATGGAACAAGGATATAAACGCACAAATTGGTAATGACGTTTAGAAGCTAGGTTATGCTCTCAGGGCACACAAAAGCTACACATGCACGTCTGTCTGCGAATTTCTTCATTTTATATAAGCAAGTAAAAGAAATTAGCACATTATTGAATTTTTAACTTACTCTGTATCTATTTGCGTATCGTCCTCGCTGTTTCTCCGACGGTTTTCGTGCGAGAGCCACGGCTAATATACGCGTGTTAGGATCAAAATAAATAATCCAGACCTAAATTTGAAACGACGTGAACCTTTGTTAAATAAATTTTTGGCTCTAATAAGAGCCGTTTGTTTTCTTTTTTCACATCCACGCTCGACTAACCGTGTTGGTGACTCGAGCTATCAAAGCGACTGTATTAGAATATACACATATATATATATATATATATATATATATATATATATATATATATATATATATATATATTGCAAGCAGGGTGTAGTTCGAGTCGTGCCGTTCGAAAAAGCGGTGGCGTTGCTGTGCCTGTTGCGCTAGAGTGTTAATCAATTCACAAAACGGCGTATGTGTTAGGTTTACGACATGAGCCAACGACTTTATTTTATTGAATGAAAGACAATGGACGAGTGTGGAAGAATTTTTGGGGTAAAAAGTCACCCGAAAATTCGGCCGTAAATTATGAGATCCCGAGGTAGAGTGGACAAATCGAAAAAGAGCCCGAACAAAATCGATAGGAAAAAATCACATTACATAGGTAAACTGTCATTAGATTTTCGATTTGTTGACGCGTTTTCGCGTAATATCGGAACAAAGTTAAAACGTCGTCTGCTACAGCCCATCTTACTGTATAAAGAGTCGCGGCGTGTTCGTCAGTCGATCAGTGGCGTCAAGATCGGTGGCATCGATCAGTGGCGTCGAATTTTTTTTTTAAATTACTTGGCGTCAAGACGCTGCCGTGTCTCTTGATATACATATACGTACTCCAGACGCTTCAGGGACATATAGCCGAGTCCCGCGGCAGTAATGGATACATATCTACTATCATGCACACTTCGGGGACATAAGTCCTCAAAGTGACAGACACAAATATACATACATATATATATATATATATATATATATATATATATATATATATATATATATATATATATATATATATATATATATATATATATATATATATACAGGGTGATTCATATTAACCTGTACACCCGGAACTGGCGGGTTCAGCGGGGTGCCCCGAGTATAACTGTCAAGGCTTTTTTGTCTCCGTCAAATAGTTTTTGAATGGGAGCGATTCCAATTTTGGCATTCGAAGGATTGTTGTAGGGCTGCAGTCTGCCCTTGACAACGACGCCACTCGAGGGCTGGGTCTGAGCGTGAGAAACGTAGCTGGTGACGAGCAAGGTAGATAGGCATCTGTCTTGCTTGCCCGGCCAATTCGACGTTTCGCGTAAGTAGTAGAACTATGCGGGTTCTGGATAAAGTGTGGGTAAGGGGGGTGCGGGGACGGGGGATTCCGGAACGGGGTAAGGGGAGGGGTTCGATCATGTGGTGGGGGAAGTGTGTGGCGCGGAGTATGCGGCGAGGGGGAGGGGGTGAGGAGCCTATAGCAAAGGGAGGGAGGTGTCTGCCTGTCGCGCGAAGGTCCAGGGCCCATTTGGGGAATTGGGGGAGGGGGATTTGCGGCTTGCGGAGAGGGGTGCGGAGAGGTTGGCAAGTGACGTCACGCGAGGGAAGAGGATGCCCAAAACCATGGGTCAATGCCCAAAAGCACGAGAGGATAACAGTTGTAGGTACGGGCCAAGGGGGCACCGGCAGCCAGGGGACATCGTACACGATGCGTCGCTTTTCTAAGGGGCGTTATTGATACAGGTGAATCGTTTCCAGACAATGGAGGAAAATTGCTCTCAAACATGTGGATATGCATGTGAAAGCCAGCGTCTATGATACACTCTTGGCAACTTAATGCAATTTTACTGCTAGATGTCAAATGGGACTTTACCGATAAACTTTTTATGCAGTTATAGTAATGGAGGCCCTTATAAAATTACATTGCATTCGGTCTTGTATTCATTCCGAAAGATAACGTCGAGATGTTTGCATGTGCGAGTATGTATGCAGTGCACCCAGCCAAGAACCCGTGGGACTTGACGAAGAATGAGCTCGAACACATTCCAAAGACCTTGCTCATAAAATATTGGAGTCGACACATTGGTATGCTGTGGGATCGTTTGCCGGAACATCATCGAAACGACAGTGAAATATTATCATATCTTCCATGCATGAAGCATTACAATACACCTGAGATGTTGGATCATATTGATGGCCCCCCACCACCGCAACGGAATTGTGAAAAGTGTTGTGAGGGAGACAATACGATTCGTGAGAAAAAATAAACGGTCCTCGAAACATTTGAAGTTGTTTCGTCGATGAAAAATGGATTTCTCATTGTCAGCAAAACGGCGGAATTCTTCCCAACCAAGAAGCTGTCTCAAGGTTCCATCGTGTTATCCAATCTCCGACATGAGGGCTGCCCATAGCAAATTAGCAAAGCGTTACGTAGTGGACATCATGGACGAGTTCGCCGTCTTCTTACCAGCACGGCTCATGAAGGCCTTCAGTCACGGTCCAAAGATGTTCGAGAATATATTGGAAATGGCTCGCAATGACGAACTATACATGAACTATTATGGCTCATTATGGCGGACAATACAGCAGCATCGCGTTCAATAAATAGTGAGCACACCATTCTGCTGGTGGGAAATGATGAGTTCAATGGGATCATCGGTCGCTAATATCGTTGAGTTTTCAACATGCTCACAACAATGTATAAAGGATAGCTTTCATTGAATATAAAAATGTTCTACGTTGCTGTTGGATGTAAGAATAAATACAATCGAAAAAGATATATATCAAAATGTTTTTTATTTAAAAATGTTTTTTTTTTAATCCTCCGCTTTCGCAGCGCTTCATATACACTCAGCCAGATTTTCAGCGATTTTACATTCGCATTGGCGCAATTGTATTTCATATTGAAGAAATGATGGGGACATTCAAAGTCGGAGATGTTTGACAATTTCTGCAGCGAGGGACAGTCCAGGGTCTTCAAGTCAACAATTTTGGTTGCAGGATCCGTGAATCTTGAAATCCATGAGCATTTTTCGAATCCCTTCACGTAGATGGTAGGAGCTCCTTGCAAGATGGTTCGAATTATCGTTCTAGCTGCCTCGTATGGTATATCACCGTGATCCCATCGTAATCCATGAAAATTGCGTTCCAACCATTTATTTGTCTTTTTGTATTTGTCTGGTAACGAGTCCCATGCAGATGGTGCGTTGAAGAAAAACGTCAGCGGTTCAGCCTTCTTGTCGTGGAGTCTGACGATGGAAATCTCCTTCAAGACAAAATCGTTGATGGGTCTCTTGAACCCCTGCACATCGACGACGAGCTCCATATTGACTGAAGAGTCCGCAGACAGTTGACAAGATTTATACCAATTTTTTAACCGCACCACTAATCGGATTGTATTCGACAATACGATCATGGAGGATTAAACAGAATGCAGCAGTTTTCGGCGGAATATTCGTTTTCAATTCAAATTCGAGACGCACATCCACGGGGCCGGCCTTAAGAGAATCATTTTGCTTTGAGCAGTCAATGATGGCGAGGGCGGCTTTTTCTAAGAATTCCGTCTTATTTAGCCATGGTTCAGCTTCTTTGTTGTGATAGGTGAATTGAAAGTTTGTATACATCTCGTAGAGTAAAGCATACTGATTTTGATTGATATTTAGGTTTAGATTTCCATATGGATAGCATTGGGA
The DNA here is from genome assembly GCA_963210295.1 of Ophion ellenae. Lineage (NCBI taxonomy): Eukaryota > Metazoa > Arthropoda > Insecta > Hymenoptera > Ichneumonidae > Ophion > Ophion ellenae. The sequence continues at coordinate 8,976,970 of OY723394.1, forward strand.
GTTTAGGTATAGCTTGACATCGCTGATGTTGCAATGATCAAAGTGGCTCGCATTCCTCTCTTTCATATTTTTTCGCCCCGTCTGCAGCGCGAGAATGACATATCGTGGTTTCTCCAACTGATTGGAAGTCTTGACAGACCACACATGCTTAGAGGTGACGGGGAGTAGTGAATATTCATACAATTCCCACGTTCGAAAACTCATAGAAATTGGCGCATCTTTGGCGAGAAATTTCAATAGCTGAATTTTTCGTTGATCTGAGACTGTTACATACGGTACAAGCCATTCGATTTTATGCAATATGAGTTTGTAGTCTTCGGGAGCTGTTTGCATGATGGCATTATCATCAGTCTTCGACCTCGTAAGAATTAGCTCATGCTTGGCATTTACCACAATTTTCCGATAATCTTCGGCAAATCCAAGCAGCATGCTCAGTGGTATACACACATCAAAATTTCCCGATACATCAACAATCTGCTTCGTCTCTTCAACATCGAGCCATCCCGTGTTCTCGAGCATAGAGCTCTTAGCTGGACTAAGAGACGAATATCCTTTAATTACACTCGTAATACCGACATTCTTATTACGATCGATTTCTATGGCATTCAACTCATATCGCACTTCTTCAAACAAATGGCAGATGGCATTGTTGACGAGACTTGTGGCAGAGGTTGGCATCCCATCACGCTTAGATAATTTTCCACAGATGTGCAAGGAACTTTTGCTTAGCAGGATGGATAGATCTTGATTTTGAATGGCAATACGTATTTAATCGCTGTTATTAAAGGTCTAAGATGAATATGGTTGATGAGAGTGAATTTCACAATGTATTATGGACTCGTCGAAGACTACGGGCTCCTGAATGTTTACGATTTCTTCTTCCATTGCACGCAGCAGATGCACAAAGCATAAAATAGATAATGTTTTACACGCTGTCCCCACGCACTTTCAGACCCAAATTCTTCAAGAGTAGCACGTTTTGAGGTGTGAGCACTTTGGGTGCAGGCCGACGACTGATTGTTTTTACCCATGGTTGTTTAGTGTTATTAGTGACTCTATTAAAGACTATACCCATTATGATTTTATATGCAGCCGTGTTGTGAGTACTTCACCGCGGAAATTCACCAAGTCACCGTCCTGATCCACTATTCGAAGTTGTATTGTGTCTATCGTTCGGCTTGTGATTGGTAGATAAATAACATGTGATGGAACCTCAATGATTTTATATCCTGGAGGGACCGGTGGGAAAAATTCATGAATGGTGTGCACTTTTTGTCCGTTAATATAGGCACCAGCGGTTATATTGCACTCAACCCGTAGGGCGTTCACTTTGAGAATGGCTACTGGAAGATCAGATTCGTGTCTTTTATTCGCTTCCAATTTACGTGCTGTGAAGCCCAGTAGATGTCCGATCGAATCTTCAGGCTCAAAATTTACACCATGATCACACTCGATTTCACTGCGCAAAGTATTATTATTAGGTTTGATGTTGATTTTGATGTTTTTTCGTGACAGCTCGGCTTGCGCAAATGTATCAATATCCTCTATTTCATAGCTACCCGTAGGTATTGTCAACACCTCATCGCCTACGTAAAGTTTGTTGTGGTTAATGTCTATATTGGGAATAGAGTTGAATGTTAGTAGTTCCACGAGACCGAGAGTATAATTTTTGTTTGGCGAGAGTTCTATAGGGGGAAAGTATTGCGCCTCGAGTATGGATGACGATCCAGATATGGTCAATGTTAAACTATCTTCCATGACGCTGGTACGTTGACAACTAAACTCTCAGCCTTATACTCCACGTATATATAGCATGTATTTGTCTTTGTATCGTAATTGTTGACAAAGAAACTTGAGACATAGATGTCCGCATTCAATCGTATCATATTCTTGATATCTCTTATAATTATAGTTCACGCTACCTACACCAAAATATCTCATGAGTTCAGATGGTGGTGGAAGATCGCCGAAACTATCAAAGTACATGACTTTCCTTCCAGTCTTTTTGTAGGCAACCCAGTGTGTGCCAGGGCCAACATTTTCATCCAAGTTCACAATCGCTGATTCATATTTGAGTGGCCCGCTCATTGGTAATGTATCCCGCATCTACACGCCACGGAAATGTGGAACCTTCACGACTCTTGCATATTTGAGTAGGTCGATGTCGGTCAACGGTCGGTGTGGTAGCGTTACTTGACGTTTTTTGGCTTGATATGAAGACCCAATCCTTGCTTATACGGTTTCAGATGTAACCCTCTACCTAAAGCAATCGCTTCCATTGTTCGATTATGTCGTTTACTTTCATTCAATTCACGTTTAGCCGCTTGAGCAGCATTTACAGCTTTGGCTATACCAGCCGCACCACCCGATAAAGCCCCAGCAGCGCTGAGACCCGCAAATATCGGTATCAGAAACGGCAATAAACCACCAATTTTATGAGGTATAGGTAGAACCCGCGGTGCGCGCACTTTACCACCTTCAGTCTTTACCGCTACACGAGCACCCTTTAGAGCCGATTTAATAACCGTATGCGGATCATTACTTTGAATCATCGTTTTCTTCGCAGCACGAATAATTTTTTTCAAACAAACGCCGCCCTTACGTGCTCCCTTCATCCCCATGCCAAATTTTCTCTTTGTCTGCATAATATTTGACACACTCCAAGCACTTGCTTTCTCGCCGATGCTAGCGTCTTTAGCGGTAACGCGGTGCCAAGCTTGTTCGGCCAACACTTTATCTGCTGAATGTCTCGCTTCAAGGTTATCTGGATTTTTTGAATATGCAATGTCGTGTTGTTTGCAAGCCGTGTCTAACGGATTAATTCCCTGATCACCACGAGCAAGGCGCTTAGCCAGCTTTGTACCCGGCCCACAATACTGGTACCCAGGCAAATGTAGTTCAACAGGAAGTTTGTTGATTAGTTGGTTGACAAAACCTTTACCGCTCTTGCCATGAACGATCATGACTAAGGACAATACTCGACTGATGGACAATCCCTATAAAATGCCTTTTTATATTGATTTTCCATTAGTCGTGTGTGAGATGGCGTCCAAGAAACAATCTTTCGGAGGCGAGCTTCCCGTAATAAATTTTGATAAATTTGTCGACGATGGAAGAATGAAGAGGCAAAAACGTCATGGAAATATATTGCCGGATAGCATACGCGCCGTTTTTTGTGGTCCATCGAATTGTGGGAAAACGAATGCACTGCTCACTCTCATAATACACCCAAATGGTTTGAGATTTGAGAATATTTATCTGTATCCCAAGTCTCTGAAACAGCCAAAATATAAGTTGCTCGAACGATTACTCGAACCTGTGAGTGGCGTTGAGTATTATCCATTCAATGAGCATGATCAAGTTATAGCACCAAGTGACGCACAACCCAACTCTATATTCATTTTTGATGATATAGCGTGTGAAAAACAGGATAATGTGAGAGCCTTCTTTTTCATGGGAAGACATGAGATTGTTGACAGTTTCTATCTTGGTCAGACATACACTCGTATCCCCAAACATCTCGTGAGAGATAATGCGAATTTTGTGGTGCTTTTCAAGCAGGATGATACGAATCTCAAGCACGTGTACAATGATCATGTCAATACGGATATGTCTTATACATGCTTTAGAAACATGTGCACGAAATGTTGGAATTCCGACAAGTATGCATTCATCACAATCGATAAGGATTCCAATATTAACGAGGGTTGATATAGGCAAGGTTTTGATTATTTCCTGACGCTTGATAAATGACCCGTCATTGATTGCGAAAAGACAGTATCATGTACACACCGATAGCGACAACATGAAGAGCGAACAGCTGTTGAGGGAAAAAGATGTATTGCGTGAAATCTCCAAGGCGAGCGATGCAATCAGACGAAAGCATCGAATACGCAAGATCGGAAGAGACATCGATGAGCAGAGAATGCAAAAGGTCTTTAAACCTATAGTGAGACCATTGGAACAATTAGTGTCAAACAAAAACAACGAGGTGGTAAAGATGGAAGTTAAAGATGAAAAAGTAATGGATAATGATGTGGAATATTTGATGAATGGTGTCGAGCCTCAATTCAAAAATGAAACACAAGATTCTTTCAAGAGTGAAACACAAGACTCTTTTAAGCTGGTATATGACGATGATGATGACTCACCAACCCAAAATGTTGATGATTTAATCAGTGAATATCTTCTGTTATTGCGTACAAATAGAAAGACATGCTTGGATGTCTCATATGGTGTACGGAACCTCGTGAACAACAAATTAATGATTGGTGATTCTCCTATATTCTTCGATTCTCAAAATATTCGTGTGTGAGATTCAACTTATCCGAAAACTGTTGGATTAGCAGAGCTATTGTTTCAAAAAGTTCCCAACGTCGAAGCTCTGACACCGGATGACTTGAAAAACTATGAAAAAATCATTATCTCCACGAATGCCCACAAAAAATATTACAAGCCTGGTGAGGCTATACGACATAGTGTTGGTCACAAATTCGATACTTATATCGCAAATATAGTTGATCATCACAAGCACATGGGAAAGGGTATGCCAAAGTATAAGGTGGCGAGAAAAAATACCCAATTGGATTACATTTATTGGGATAGTCCCAATGAGCTAGTGGATCGTCTTCGCTTACTTCGAGCATCACAAGCAGCGGGAAATTCGTCACATTCAAATGAAATTGTATCGATTGTTGAGGAATTGCGTGAAGCAAAAATTATTTATTAACCCAACATTTGAAATTTCACGCATTATCAACATGAGTGTCGATGTGTTCGGACGCCAACTGAAAAAGAATATCGTCCTCAATAAGCAAGGTCCTCCAGGCAGACCGGGGATTGGGTTTAGAACTACCGCAGATCGTCATTATGACTTGGGGCAAAAACGATTGTGTAATATCGCCAATCCGGAAGAACAAGACGATGCTATCAAGCTAAGTGCTTTACATAAAAGATCTCGAACAATCATTAAGAACATACGTAAAGAAATAAATGAGAGTAACCTGTTGTTGGTCAATGGATTAGAAGCTACGATGAGAGATATTGCGAGGACGCTCGATGCAGATCTCAAAACTCTACAAGACTTGGTGATTCGCAATTCACACATCATTGCTGAACTGGATGCACGACTAAAAAGACTGGAAAATGAATGAGAAAAAGAACGCTCTCGTGCGGGAGCTGCACAAACCTGCTCGCCGAAACTATCCGCGTCGGCATGTGGACATCCGTGGTTTGGATGAGACCTGGCAAGCTGATCTCGTCGATATGTCGTCGTACGCACATCATAACTCCAAACATAAATTTCTCCTAACCGTCATCGATACTTTCTCAAAATTCGCCTGGGCCGTAGCGATGCGGAGTAAGAATGGTAAAGATGCAGCAACCGCACTGAAGTCGATACTCGTAAAGGGACGCATACCGCAGAAATTACACGTGGATCAAGGAAAAGAGTTTTATAATCGTGACTTTAAAACCCTAATGAAAAAGTACAATATCCACATGTATTCAACATATAGCAATTTAAAAGCTTCCATTTGCGAGCGTTTTAATCGTACATTAAAAAATAAGATGTGGGTACAATTTAGTATTCGTGGTAATTATATGTGGATCGATATAGTTGATAAATTAGTAGCCGAGTATAATGATTCCGTGCACCGCACGATTAAGATGAAACCGAGAAATGTCAACGCTGAAAATGAGAAACAGCTACTACAACATGTTTATCATAAGACTCCATTGAAAAAGTCATCGACATCAAAATTCAAAATTGGCGATAAAGTAAGAATCAGTAAATTCAAGAGTGTTTTCGAAAAGGGTTACACACCGAACTGGACAACGGAAATATTTACCATATATAGAGTGAAAAACACGAAACCTGTAACATTTCATCTCAAGGACTATGACGATGAACCCATTGCAGGTGGTTTCTACGATCAGGAGCTACTGAAAGTTCAACATCCTGATATTTATCTCATTGAAAAAGTATTGAAGAAGCGTGGTAATCGAATGTTTGTAAAATGGTTGGGCTTCGATAGTACCCACAATAGTTGGATAAGCAAATCTGATTTGTAGCAAACAATAAAGAATGTTTTATATTTGATGATTCTCCTCTCTCTCTACTCATTTCAGATGATGAGGCCTTTGTCTTCCAAAGGGTTGACCATTCTCTGCAGCGTAGCATGTCTTTTCCCACTCAGCAAGCTTTCTCCTGCTGGCTCTTTCAAACATGTCTTTCTCACAAACGTGTGTCGGGAAAGTGTAGTGAAAAATGTGACATAGCAAATTATAATGGTGTTTTTCTTTATTTTTCAGTTGAAAAAATTGATAAACCAATTTATTATTTACAACACAATTATTTATAGAGTCGATTATTCATAAAACATTACAAAATACATGCTACGACTGTATCCTAAAATGCCCCCACGGTAACGTTTTCGTGGTTCCGGGTATGATATACCGTTTGTCATCGTGCGGGCTTAGAGCAATTTTTGTCTCGTTCATGGTGTACACTTCATGTAACTTCGATCTAATGCACGATTGTTGGCGAGTCATTTCGATCTGTTCGTTTAAGCATTTCGTGTAATCCTCGAACGAGATCGTTCTTGCAACGATGTTACTCTTAACACCTTTTACTTTCTTTGTATCGTCTTTGCCATCGACTCGCACCGCATACATTTTTGCTCTAAGCCCGACGAATTCCGTCATTATCCGACCATTATTTTCGTCTTTCATTAGTCCAGGGACTTCTTTGTTGACAAGCGGTATACCATACCCATTATCCGCGGGATAGTCGCTAGTATCGAAACGATGAATGTTGCGCTTTATATCATCATACACATCCTCACACTCAATGTTGTATATGAGGCTGTCCGTATCGGTGTACAACACCGTACATTTGTCTTTATACAGCGGTACCATATACTCATGATGAAAGTCATATAAACATGTCTTCGATATGTCGAGTATGCACATACCCACATATATCGGCTTATTGAATTTCACCTCCAGTTTGCGTAATTCGACAGCAATAAGGTTTTCTGAAAAAACGCTCCGGCTATGAAAATTTGGTTTCGCAATCATTGCCTCTGCACCGTACCTGCCCTCCCATCGTGTCAAAAGCTTAACGTCTACATTATTGCGCACATTTTCCATAGTTTTCCCAACCACTACATTATTCATCAATTTATAAAGATTTTCTTCGAATTCATTCTTTGCTTGGGTTCGAAACTGCGTATTAAGCTCAATATATGTTCGTAGCCAGGGTGATTGCGAAAATTGAAGTATCCTGTGAATTTTGTTGATTTTGAGACCATGGCATACACTCTGCTGCAGATTGCCATAATGAATAACATACCGTTCCTTGTTGTGCACGGTTGCAAGCAGTTTTTCGTGTTGCTTACCCGGTGGTTTACCATGTGTTGAACAAAACGGCAAATCCGTGTGGGCATCGTGTAGACATTCCGGGTACTCTAAGTCAACTTCAAGAATGTAGCCCATGGGTGAATCTGGCAAGATCGATGATAAATCGAATGTTGATAAGTCATCAATCCATTGGAAATCAGCATAGGGCAATGGTTGACACATTGCCCATCCATACAAATTATTTACATCGAAATACATCAAGTATGATGGAGACTTCGATGGATCGTACGATTCCATGTATTTGTTATTGGCACGCGCGTACCTATTTGAGCACTGACTGAGACCACCTCGTATGCCCCGTTCAACAAATAGTACCATGTGAACGTCGGTAAGCAATTCGAAGTTAATTTTTGTTTGCTTCAACATTGCATCCCAGGTGTATCCGGGAAGAGTGTAGTAATACGCGGGGTCGAGCCTATAACTTTCGATGCAGGTATTACGAAATTTCTCAAAAACGTCGGCCAGTAACAAAACATCGGTTTTCAGGTATAAGTCGCTATATTCACCTAACGTTTGAATAGAAAATCGATCCCATACATCCACAGCATGACCGTATTCGTTCTTACTTACAGTCTCACCGGTCAAATTGCTGTAGAATGCATCTCGTGGTGGTAGGTGGCAGTCATCCAATCTATTTACGCTATCAATATATTCATAAGGAAAGACACCCTTCCGAGTTAATAGCATAAAATTATCTGCCGGTATGTCATGAAATTGTGACCGCAAAATTTTGAGTTTGTCCGTTGTCAAAAATGATGCCAGTTTATCCAAACTTGCATTGAGGAATTTGTATGAATCGATGAAACGTAATTGAATCTGATTTCGTGACTTGTCTGCCGTTTGAACTGTTTTTGTGAAAGAAATGTATTTCTCCTTTGTTATGGGAAGCACATCGGTTTTTCCTTCGAACGCGGTGGCTACCTCCTTGATGATGAAATGTGCGTCATAACCAGACAAATTATGAAAAACTATAGGAATGAAAAACGACTGCTTATAATTCAAATTGCAATTAGAGTGAGCGGGGCCTCTATAACATCCAGTCAGACGACAATGATCGCGAACACGTATGTCGTCTTCGACAAATGGTATCTCGCATATATGACACTGCGTGACGCTTCGATATTCTGCCCATTCATTTGGTGTTAGAGGTATCATAGGAACATTATCCGATAAAATATCGTTGATGCGCAGAGCTAAATTTTCAAGGTTCTCAACGAACCATGAAACGCAGTCAGCACTGCGACGTGAGTGGTATCCTGATAATGAATGGTCATACGAACAATGTACGTAGTACGCGATGCTAAACACTTCATGATGCTGATATATATTTTTGTCGGCAACCTTTGCCAGAACGCACTCGAGATCGGCGTAAATCACGAATGGAAGTCGCTCTTTTCGTTGAAAGTTTTTGAATGTCAGCCATTTGTCCATTGCACTAGGTAATCGAATGGCGCAATCATTCAATTTTCCACAATCCACCTCGTGTGATCGCAATTTGTCCTCCGTGTAGAAGTAATGCAAACACCTGTAACAAAACGGCGAAATCACTTTTATATTACCAAGTACATAATTACACATAGGTATATTTTCGAGTAGGGTTTTTACTCACCGATCGCAGATGTGTATTTTCCCTTTTTTTCTGTTCAGCTGCCCGCTCACAAGCCTGGATAAATTTTTGATCCATACAAAGTGTCCCACGTTGTGGTCCGATGAATCCTCCACGTACAGCAAATTGATGTGTTTATCCAGCTTTTGGCTGCATACTCGAATCGGAACGATGTTTTTCTTTTCAAATGTATATACATTAATTGAAACTTTATTTTGCGATTCAAACTTCTTTATTTGGTTTAGAGTCATTGGAAAAACAATGTCTTGAAGCTGCAGTACAGTTGAGTAATGAGGATACGAAGATATCATGTTCACATTTGTTTTCGCTGGATGAAGAGCAGCTACCACTGACCACGCAAAACACGCGTTATCCTTCGACTTTATATTCACCACCGCTTTCTTCATGAATATTTCCCGCGACAAAACAGTTTGACATCCGACACGCATTGGATTGTATTTGTTGATATTTAAAGTTAAGTTCAGTATCCGCGACAATGTCCATCCACTATCACGTTTTTGAAAATCTTCGAGGGATGCTAAGGTAGGCTCGGCAACTCGTTGTGTATACCACTCACGTAAATTGGATGTGGTAAAAAGTTCAAAGTTTTTCGTGTTGATATTTTTATTTGCACGTTTGTCACCTGCCTCAAATTCACCATTGAAAACTGTATTCACTTTTACACTGATGTGTTTGTTGATAATGTTTTGCACATGTGAAAGCATTATATCACATGCGTCTTCGAGAAACTGACGAGGTTCAATATGGTCGTTATTGATGACGCAGCCAGTCAGGATACGATTTTCGAACGCTGTATCAATCTCTCGCCAAATCAAACCGTGATCACTGTGTCCCGCACCCACATGTAAAAATCGTTTGCGTAGAACATTTTTTATACCTTCTAAGCGAGCAATTTGTGCTACCAGTGATTGCTGATTTCCAAGCGATAATCGCGGTCGCTTAATTCGACTTTGCGTTTCCAACGACTCTACACATTGTTGCTCCCACACTATATACTCATCCACCGAATTTATTAGTGCAGCTTGATCGCGCAGATTTTGTTCTGATTGCGGAACGTTCTCAGCCATTTTCACACGCGTTAAACGAAGGCGCCAAGAAATGATGCGAGCGAAGTGGCTGCTCGATTAAAAGTGTGCGGCTTTGGGTGCTGGAAGTCGTTTTCATTCGGAAAATTTATTTTCTGTCTTTCTCCTCCATCTTAGAAGTATGCCACCTCACCATAGTTTTTATATTACAATGTTACAAGACTAGTATGGAAGCATGGGAACACAATGACTTCAATTGGGTGCATGAGCGCGGAAGATCTGGGCCCTTTATCCAGAATTTGTGCTGGAATACCTACTTCTAATGCATTCATTTTTCAAACGAGTCTCCTATACGCGTTCATATGTATATCCGCATGTTTAAGGCAAATTTCTCACCTTTGTCTGGAAAAACGTTTCACCTGTATCAATATGGCCGCCTTTTCCGACTCAGAGAAATGACGCATCGTCTACGATGTCTCCCTAGCTACCAACGTCCCTCCTACCGTGTGTCCCCGCGCCTACAACTGCTATCCACTCCTCCATGGGCCCGGTGGTTTCGGGCATCCTCTACCCACACGGCTTACTCGCTAGACTCCTCGCACACCTCCGTAACCGGCCACATTGGGTTCGGTGCGGGTGCACTGCATGCACACTCACACATGCAAACATTCTGATGGTATCTTTTGGAATAAATACAAGACTGGATGCAATTAAATTTCATAAGAGCTAGCTTATGTTACTGCAGCTGAGTAGAATAGCTGTAGCGGTTCTAACTCAAGGGGAGGTGGTATGTCAAAAGTGGTGAAGCCAAGGTGGCGCCACCGTCGTGGGGAGGTCGCCGGGCGCGTGTGACGTCACAGAGAGGCCTATGTGGAGGGGAGGGGGATGTGGTCCGTGCAGCGACTGGGGGGGGGGGGGGGGGGGTCGATGAGTGTTTTGTGTGTATGTGCGTGCGTGCGTGTAGGGAAGTCAAGGTGGCGCTACGGTCGTGGGGAGGTCGGCGTGCGTGCGTGCGTATAGGGAAGCCAAGGTGGCGCTGCGGTCGTGGGGAGGTCGGCGTGTGTGCGTGCGTGCGTGTAGGAAAGCCAAGGTGGCGGTGCGGTCGTGGGGAGGTCGGCGTGTGTGCGTGCGTGCGTGTAGGAAAGCCAAGGTGGCGCTGCGGTCGTGGGGAGGTAGGCGTGTGTGCGTGCGTGCGTGCGTGCGTGCGTGTGTGTGTGTGTGTGTGTGTGTGTGTGTGTGTAACGTTGTCTCTTAAGAAGTCACGTAGATGGCTAAGAAAAGGTGCATGAATTTATTCAGATGTTCTTTTTTTCTACTATCTCGACGGAGGCTCATGTCCGAGACGCTGTTATACACGGCAAAGTTTCGACCACCTCGTCCGAAAGTCTCAAATTTAACGACTCTTTTTTTTTCTTACGTCGAGCGCCAGGGCCCGTCATACCCTATCGCTTCGCATGTGCAACTTGAGCCTCATCATTCCATAGGTCCACACTCGAAAACCCATAAAATTTTACGACTGCATGTGACGAAGACAGTGATCCGGGGAAAAAAATGCATTTCCATTTTACAGGGCTTTAGTTTTCCATCTCTGAATGATAATATATACAAGGAGTGCAACGTCAAGCCTTGATGTCGACACTTGAGATCATGCAGGTCTGGACAAGTTAGCCTCATGGTTAAGGATTTTTTTTTCGTTAACACCACTCTCCAAGCTATTAGAATTTTTTTTTCATTGCTCCGCTATTCAGAGCATATATGATAACGGGGTGTTTATTTTGAAAAACTATAAACTTTCGGAGATCTATGGATAAAGACCTTTTTTAGGCTTCAACCGTGGACCACTTGAGCACCGATGGAGAGCCCATGAATTTTTTTTTTCACTACACGCATCTCGACTGAAATGCTCTTTTATTTTTCCCGGCAATCCAATGCGATATTAGAAAATTCTCGTGGGTTGGTGATATTTTCCGAGATGGTAGGGAAAGACGAAAAATGTCTAAAGGGGAAAACCATTTTTAATGATCTGCTGCGCTCACAAGTGTTCACACTTTGGATCGAGCAGTCAGTTAGTGAACATCATCTCTTTTGGGAAGCCTCGTTTCATCAAATATGGAGGGCAACGCGGAGAAGTCGGAACAAATCTTGCACGACCAAGCCGCGCTTCTAAGTTCATACGAAGATTTTGCTGTGTGGGAACAACGGTGCGTTGAGTTTATCGAAGAATTGAAAACGCAAAGCCGGATTAAGCGCCCGCGATTACTAATTGGATACCAACAGTCACTAATAGCCCAAATAGCCCGTCTGGAAGGATTGAGGAATTGTGTGCGGAGTCGTTTCGTACACACGGGTGCAGGACACGGTGATCATGAGTTAATCTGGCGTGAGATTGAAACATCCTTCGAGAGTCGCATATTGACCGGTTCCATCATCAATCGCAGCCACATCGAGCCAAGACACTTTCTAAATGATGCTCGCGACCTAGTGCTTCAACATGTACAACATATTATCAGCAAGCACAACAACATCAAAATCAACACAGTGTTTAATGGTAAATTCGCAAGCGGTGACAAACATGTGAATAAAAGTATCAACACGCGAAACTGCGAGCTATTTAGAACAAGCGATTTGGGTGAGTGGTATGAACAACGTGTTGTGGAGCCCACTTTAACATTACTCGATGAATTTCAAGAACGTGATAGTGGCTGGGCTCTGCAGAAAATACTTAACCTCACGATAAATGCGAATAAATATAATCCGATGCGTGCCTAGAGTGGGCTAGTTTTCGCGCAGCGACTCAATGTCACATATGTGAGAAACCATTTGCGCAAGAAGATGTACGCGTTCGAGATCATTGCCATCTGACTGGACGCTATAGAGGCCCTGCCCATTCCAACTGCAACCTTAATTATGAACAGTCATTTTTCATTCCAGTAGTTTTCCACAATTTATCTGGTTATGATGCACATTTTATTATCAAGGAAGTAGCCACAGCGTTCGAAGGGAGAACCGATGTGCTTCCAATCACAAAGGAGAAATACATCTCCTTCACGAAGCATGTTGACATTACAGACGATTCAAAACACAAGATCCAATTGCGCTTTATCGACTCATACAAATTTCTCAACACGAGTCTCGACAAATTAGCATAATTCTTGACCGACGACAAACTCAAAATTTTACACACACAATTCACAACTCTCTCGACAGACGATTTCAATTTGTTGACACGAAAAGGGGTCTTCCCTTATGAATATATTGATGACGTGACGAAGCTAGACGACACTTGCCTACCGCCACGTAACGCCTTTTACAGTTCCCTGACAAATGCTACAGTATGTGAGAGCGAGTACGCACATGCTGAGAAAGTTTGGAAGCGGTTCTCCATTCGAACGCTGGGCGACTATAGCGATTTGTACCTGAAGACGGATGTCTTGTTATTAGCCGATATTTTCGAAAACTTTCGAAATACATGCGTTGAGAGCTATGGCCTAGAACCCGCGTATTACTACACATTGCCCGGATATACCTGAGATGCAATGTTAAAGCACTCGAATGTCAAGTTTGAATTACTAACTGACATCGACATGGTATTATTCGTTGAGCGGGGTATACGCGGTGGTCTGAGTCAATGCTCAAACCGATATGCACACGCTAATAATAAATACATGGAGTCGTTTGATCCATCGAAAGCATCATCATACTTGATGTATTTTGACGTCAACAATTTGTATGGATGGGCAATGTGTCAACCCTTGCCATATGCAGAATTTCGATGGATCAACGACGTGTCCAAGTTTGATCCATTATCCATCGCGCTAGACTCACCTACAGGCTACATCCTTGAGGTCGACTTGGAATATCCCCAATCTCTACATGATGCGCACAAAGACCTACCGTTTTGCCCAATACACGAAAAACCACCGGGTAAGCAGCAGGAAAAGCTACTAGCAACCGTCTGCGATAAAAAGCGCTACGTCATACACTACAGAAATTTACAACAATGTTTACGTCATGGACTTTGCCTCACGAAAATCCATAGAGTCCTACAGTTTACACAATCCCCATGGCTGCGTTCGTATATTGAGTTGAATACCCAGTTTCGAACGCTTGCCAAAAACGATTTCGAAAAGAATTTATTCAAATTAATGAATAATGCGGTCTTTGGCAAAACGATGGAGAATGTGCGCAATCATGTAGATGTAAAGCTTTTGACAAAATGGGAGGGCAGGTATGGCGCAGAGGCAATGATTGCGAAGCCAAACTTCCACAGCCGAAGTGTTTTTTCGGAAAACCTCGTGGCCGTGGAATTGCGCAATCTCGAGGTGAAATTCAACAAGCCAATATATGTGGGGATGTGCATACTTGACATATCCAAAACGTGCTTGTATGGATTTCACCACGAGTATATGGTACCTCTGTATCGAAATAGATGTAAAGTCATGTATACCGATACGGATAGTCTCATATATGCCATTGAGAGCGATGATATATATGCCGACATGAAGCGCAACATTGAAAAATTTGATACGAGCGACTATTCAGCGGACAATCGGTATGGTATACCGCTCATCAACAAGAAGGTGCCCGGTCTCATGAAAGACGAATGCAATGGTGCAATTATGACCGAGTTCATTGGACTTCGATCGAAAATGTATGCGACACGTGTCGAGGGTAAGAAGGACACGAAAAAAGTTAAAGGTGTCAAGAGCAGTGTTGTGGCTAGGACAATCACGTTTGACGATTATGCTCGATGCTTGAATGAAGAAGTTGAAATGGAGCGTAGTCAAACGTGCATTCGATCAAAGTTACACCAAGTCTACACCATTCGCGAGACGAAAATTGCTCTGAGTCCACATGATGATAAGCGGTATATCATACCTGGGACCTCTGATACCCTACCATGGGGGCATTATAGAATCACGTCGTGAAAAGTTTTGTAAATTTTTTTTTCTTCAACCTGCATGTAAAACTGTGTACATTTTTGTGAATATCGGTGTATAAAACTTGTGAAAATTATGTATATATTTTGTTCACTCGATGTTAAAATTATGTTTGTTGTATATATTGTGCAAGAATGGATTTATTATTTTCTGTAAATAAAGAAGCGGAATTTTTATAATCCCATGTGTTTGTTCACTCTATCCATCTCCTCACGTTCCATGAAAAAAAGGGTGACGGCGAGAAGGGGCAAGCCTGCTGTGGAGTCGGTCAGAGGTCTTGGAGGGATGCTTGACCAGCAGGTCAAGAGTCATAAAACACACATATTTTTCCACTTTCTTTATTATCGACTACAAATCGGATTTACTTATCCAACTATTGTGGCTATTGTCGAAACCTAACCACTTTACAAACATTCGATTACCGCGCTTCTTCAATACCGCTTCGATGAGATAGATATCGGGGTGCTTGACACTGAGAAGCTCTTGTTCGTAGAAACCACCGGCGATCGGTTCATCTTTATGGTCCTTCAAGTGGTACGTCACGGGATGAGTTTTTTTCACACGATAGATTGTAAATATTTCCGTTGTCCAGTTTGGGGTGTAACCCTTTTCGAAAACAGTCTTAAATTTGCTGATTCTCACTTTATCACCAACGGCGAATTTTGGCGATCTTTTCATTGGAGGCTTATTGAAAATCTGCTGCAATTGCTTCTCATTTTCCGCGTTGACATTTCTCGGCTTCATCTTAATAGTACGGTGTACAGAATCGTTGTACTCGGCAATTAGATTATCAAGAATATCGATCCACTTATAATTACCACGAAGACTAAATTGCATCCACATCTTGTTCTTCAATGTACGATTGAAACGCTCGCAAATGGATGCCTTCAAGTTGCTATATGTTGAATACATGTAAATATTGTACTTTTTCATGATGGCCTTAAAGTCACAATTGTAGAATTCTTTTCCTCGATCAACGTGTAAGTTCTGCGGTATGCGTCCCTTAACGAGGATCGACTTCATTGCTGCTGCTACATCTTTACCACTCTTACTCAGCATTGGCACGGCCCAGGCGAATTTCGAGAAGGTATCGATGACGGTGAGGAGAAATTTATGGTTGGAGTTTTGACGCGCGTATGATGACATATCGACGAGGTCGGCTTGCCAGGTTTCGTCCAAGCCACGGATGTCCACATGTCGACGCGGATAGTTTCGTCGAGCAGACTTATGTAGCTCCAGCACGAGAGCGCCCCTTTTTTCGTTTATTTTCCAGTCCACTCAGTCGTGCGTCCAATTCAGCAATGACGTTTGAATTACGAAACACCAAATCTTGTAGAGCTTTGACATCGGCCTCGAGTGTCCTCGCAATGTCTCGTATCGTAGCTTCAAGTCCATTAACCAACAAGTGACTACTCTCATTCATTTCTTTGCGTATGTTCTTAATGATAGTTCGAGATTTCTTTTGTAACGCACTTAGAGTGATGGCGTCATCTTCTCCTTCCGGATTTGCAATGTTACACAATCGTTTCTGCCCCAAGTCATAATGACCATCTGCGGTAATTCTAAAGCCAATCCCGGGTCGACCTGGAGGACCTTGCTTACTGTGGAGTACACTCCTACTTGAATGACGTCCAAACACATCGACACTCATGATGAGAATGTGTAAATTCCCCGATGTCGAGTTAATAAATGATTTCAGCTTCGCGCAATTCCTCAATAATCGATATAATTTCATTCGCATGTGATGAATTTCCGACTGCTTGGGATGCCAGAAGTAAGCGAAGACGATCCACTAGCTCGTTTGGATTGTCCCAATAAATATAGTCCAATTGGGTGTTTTTTCTAGATAGCTTATACTTTGGCATACCCTGTCCCACATGATGATCGACTATATTGGCGATATATGTGTTAAATTTGTGGCTGGTGTTACGTCGTATAGCCTCACTAGGCTTATACAATTTTTTGTGCGCATTCGTCGAGATTACAATTTTTTCATAGTTCTTCAAATCGTCCGGTGTGAGAGTTTCAACATTAGGCACTTTTTTAAACAACAGCTCCGTTAATCCAACAGTTTTCGCATAACTCGCATCTCCCACACGAATATGTTCAGAGTCGAAAATTATCGGAGAATTGCCAATCATTAATTTGTTGTTAGCGAGATTTCGTACACCGTATAATACATCCAAGGTTGCCTTTCTATTTGTTTGTAATAGCAGGAGATATTCGCTGATCAGCTCATCGACATTTTGCGAGTCATCATCATCATCCTCATATATCAATTTAAACGAATCTTGTGTTTCACTCTTCAAGGAATCATGTGCCGCATTTTGATGTTTCACACTATTTAACACATCTCCTTCTTCAACATCATCACCCACTTTTTCATCCTTAATTTCCTCCTTGACCACCTCACCGTTTTTATACGCCACCAATTTTTCCAATGGCCCCACTATAGGCTTAAAGACATCCTGCATTCTCTGCTGATCGCTATCTTTCCCAAGTTTCATCATTCGATGCTTTCGTCTGATTGCATCGCTCGCCTTGGCAATTTCACGCAACACATCCTTTTCACGCAACAATTGTTCGCTCTTCATGTTGTCACTACCACGGCATGCGCAATACTGTCTCTTCAACTACCAGCGATGAGTCATTTATCAATGGTGAGAAAATAATCAAAACCTTGTCTATATCGACCTCCGTTAATATCGCTATCCTTGTCAATCGTGATAAATGCATACTTGTCAGAATTCCAGCATTTCACGCACATATTTTTAAAGCACGTATAAGTCATATCCGTATTAACATGGTCATTGTACACGTGCTTGAGATTCATATCATCCTGCTTGAAAAGCACCACGAAATTTGCATTATCCCTCACGAGATGTTTGGGAATACGAGTGTACGTCTGACAAAGATAAAAACTGTCAACAATCTCATGTCGTCCCATGGAAAAGAAGGCCCGAACATTATCCTGTTTTTCGCATGCTATGTCATCAAAGATGAATATAGAGTTGGATCGTGCATCACGTGGCGCTATCACTTGTTCATGTGCCTCGAATGGATGATATTCAACTACGCTCACAGGTTCGAGTAATTGTTCGAGCAACTTATACTTTGGCTGCTTGAGCGATTTGGAATACAAGTAAATATTCTCAAATCTCAAACCATTCGGATGGATGATGAGAGTGAGCAAAGCGTTGGTTTTCCCACAATTCGATGGACCGCAAAACAGTGCACGTATGCTATCCGGCAATAAATACCCATGGCGTTTCTTTTTCCCTCCACGGTCTTCGACAAACTCGTCGAAATTTATCACGGGAAGTCCGCCTCCGATAGTTTGCTTCCTGGACGTCATCTCGCACACGACTAACGGCGAAATCATATAAATACGCTTCTTATAGGGATTATCCATCAGTCGCGTATTGTCTTTAGACATGATTGTGCATGGGAAGAGTGGTAAAGGTTTGGTCAACCGTCTAATCAACAAACTCCCCGTTGAACTACATTTGCCTGGATATCAGTATTGTGGACCAGGCACAAAGTTGGCCAAGCGCCTTGCTCGTGGTGATCCGGGCATTAATCTATTGGATACGGCTTGCAAACAACACGATATTGCGTATTCGAAAAATCCGGATAATCATGAGGCGAGACATTTGGCGGATAAAGTGTTGGCTGAACAGGCTAGGCAACGTGTTACCGCGAGAGACGCTAGTATCGGTGAAAAAGCCAGTGCTTGGGGTGTGGCAAATATTATGAAGACAAAGAGAAAATTTGGCATGGGAATGAAGGCCCGCAAGGGTGGCGTTTGTTTGAAAAAGATAATTGGCGCTGCAAAGAAGACGATGATTAAAAGTAATGATCCGCATAAGATTATCAAATCAGCTCTAAAGGGTGCTCGTGCAGCGGTAAAGTTGCAAGGTGGTAAAGTGCGCACACCTCGCGTTCTACCTGTACCCCATAAAATTGGTGGTTTATTGCCCTTCCTCGTGCCCATTTCTGCGGGTCTTAGCGCTGCGGGTGCTTTGTCGGGTGGTGCGGCTAGTATAGTTAAAGCTGTAAATGCTGCTCAAGCAGCTAAGCGTGAATTGGATGAAAGTAAGCGTCATAATCGAACAATTGAAGCGATTGCATTAGGTCGGGGTCTATATCTGAAACCATATAAGCAGGGATTGGGCCTTCATATTAAGCCAAAAAACTAGAAGTAACGCTACCACACCGACCCCTCACCGACCGCGATCTACTCAAATATGCAAAAATCCTAAAGATTCCAAATTTTCGTGGAGTTTACATGCGCGATACATTGCCAGCGAGTGGACCCCTCAAATGTGAAGCGGCAATTGTAAATTTGGATGAAAATGTCGGTCCTGGAACACACTGGGTCGCTTACAAAAAGACCGGATCGAAAGTCATGTACTTTGATAGTTTCGGCAATCTACCACCACCATCCGAACTCATGAGATATTTCCGTGTCGGTAGCGTTAATTATAATTATACTAGGTATCAGGAATATGATACGATTGAATGTGGACATTTGTGTCTCAAGTTTCTTTGCCGGCAGCTGCAGCACAAAGACAAATATACACTATATATAGGGGGGAAATGACGGGGGGAATTCAGTTGTCAATTTACCAGCATCATGGATGATAGTTTAACATTGACCATATCTGGCTCATCGTCCATACTTGAGGCGCAATACTTTCCCCCCATCGAACTATCGCCACACAAAAATTATACTCTCGGCCTCGTGGAATTGTTAACCTTCAACTCTATTCCCAATATCGACGTTGACCATGATAAACTTTACGTGGGAGATGAGGTGTTAACGATACCTACGGGCAGTTATGAAATAGAGGATATTGAGACGTTTGTACAAGCAGAGCTCTCGCGTAAAAACATCAGCATCAGCATTAAACCCAACAATAACACGCTACGCAGTGAGATCGAGTGTGATCGTGATGTCAATTTTGAGCCAAAATATTCTATTGGTCATCTACTAGGCTTCACCGCACGCAAATTGGAAGCCAATAAAAGACACGAATCCGATCGTCCAGTAGCCATTCTCAAAGTGAACGCCCTACGCGTTGAGTGCAACATTACCGCTGGTGCCTATATTAACGGACAAAAAGTACACACAATTCATGAATTTTTTCCATCTGTGCCACCGGGCTATAAGATCATTGAAGTTCCCTCCCACGTAATTTATCTGCTAATCACGAGCAGAACGATTGACACGATACAGCTTCGCATAGTGGATCAAGACGGTGATTTGGTAAATTTCCGCGGTGAAGTAATCACCATACGCCTGCATATAAAGTCGTGATGGGCATTGTTTTCAACAGATCTTCCAATAACAATAAACGGCCATGGATAAAAGCAATCAGTCGTCGACCAGCGCCCAAAGCGCTAACACCTCAAAACGTGCTACTCTTGAATAGTTTGGGCCTCAAAGTGCGTGGCGAAAGCGTGTAAAAAATTATTTAATCTGTGCTCTGTGCATCTGTTGTGTGAAATGGAAGAAGAAATTGTAAACATTCAAACGCCTGTGGTCTTTGATGAATCCATCGTCCATTGTGAGATTCACGCTCATCAACCATATGCATCTTCAACCTTCAATAACAGCGATGAAGTCCGTATTGCCATCCAACATCAAGACCTCTCCATCCTGCCAAGCAAGAGTTCGCTACACATATGTGGAAAATTATCCAAGCGTGATGGGGCGCCAACCACTGCTACAAGTCTCGTCAACAATGCCATTTGTCATTTATTTGAGGAAGTGCGATATGAGTTGAATGCCATAGAAATCGATCGTAATAAGAATGTCGGTATTACGAGTGTAATCAAGGGATATTCATCTCTCTCACCGGCCAAGAGTTCTATGCTCGAGAACACCGGATGGCTCGATGTCGAAGAGACCAAGCAGATTGTAGATGTATCGGGAAACTTTGATGTGTGCATTCCGCTCAGCATGCTCCTCGGATTTGCCGAAGATTATCGGAAAATTGTCGTAAATTTGAATCTCACGAGATCAAAGACCGACGACAATGCCATTGTACAAACAGCGCCCGAAGACTACAAACTCGTATTGCATAAAATAGAATGGCTCGTGCCGTATGTGACAGTCTCGGATCAGCGAAAAATTCAACTGTTAAAGTTTCTCGCCAAAGACGCACCAATCTCCATGAGTTTCCGAACATGGGAACTGTATGAATATCCATTGCTGCCTGCCACCTCCAAGCACGTGTGGTCTGTGAAAACTTCGAATCAGCTGGAGAAGCCACGATATGTCATACTCGCGTTGCAGACGGAACGGAAAAATAAGAAACAACACAATGCGAGCCACTTTGATCATTGTAACCTGAGCGACGTCAAACTATACCTCAACTCGCAATGTTATCCGTATGGAAATTTGAATTTGAACATTGATCAAAATCAATATGCTCTTCTCTACGAGATGTATGCGAATTTTCAACCGACCTATTACAACAAAGAGGCTGAACCATGGCTGAGCAGGGTGGAATTTTTAGAAAAAGCCCCCCTCGTCATCATTGACTGCTCAAAACAAAACGATTCGCTCAAGTCCGGTCCTGTTGATGTGCGCCTTGAGTTTGAATTGAAAAACAATATTCCGCCACAATCTTCAGCGTACTGTATGATCCTCCATGATCGTATTGTCGAGTACAATCCAATCAGTGGTGGGGTTAAAAAATTGGTATAAAATCATGCCGATGATCCGCGCCCACTTCAGTCAACATGGAGCTTATCGTCGACGTGCAAGGGTTCAAGAGACCCGTCAACGAATTTGTCCTGAAGGAGATGTCCATCGTCAAACTCCATGAGAAGAACGCTGAGCCGCTGACATTCTTCTTCGATGCATCATTTGCCTGGGACGCTCTACCGGCCAAATACAAAATGACAAACAAGTGGCTGGAACGCAATTATCATGGAATACGATGGGAACACAGCGGCATACCATACGAGGCAGCTAGAACGATAATTCGAGGAATCTTGGAAGGAGCTCCTACGATCTATGCCAAGGGATTCGAGAAGTGCTCATGGCTATCGAGATTCGCGGATTCAGCAACAAAAGTCATCGATCTGGAGACTCTGGACTGTCCATCGCTGCAGAAGTTGCCGAAAATCGCAAACGTTAAATGTCCCCATCATTCTTTCAATACAAAATACAATTGCGCCAAAGCGAATGTAAAGTCGTTGAAAAGCTGGCTCTCTGTGTACGAAGCGTTGTGTGAGCGAGGGATTTTTTTTTAATGAATAAAAAACATTTTGATGAAAATATATGTCATTTGTATTCTTTATTCTACGGCGAAAATACCCATCATTTACAATTCGACCAAACATAGACATTTTTACATAGTCAGCACTATGAAAAAAAAACATCAAACAGCCGCTCAACGATGGTGCTCAATTTTTGTCTCCACGCTTGGGGACGATGCAGCTCGACGCGGTTGTAGTTCCCATCACTGAGTTGACCAGTTGCAGCATACTCTCGATGATGCCGACAGCCGTTCGACGATGGTTTCCAACGAATTTTTTTTCCCCGTCCACCATGTTCAGAGACGACGGAACTCGACACTGTTGTATTTTCCACCAATATACTGCATGCAGAGTTGACCATCGCGTATCACTTGCAGCATACTCTCGAACATTTCCGGATCCTGATCGAAGGCCTTCACAAGTCGCGCCGGTAAGAAGACAGAGAACTCATCCGCGATGTCCACGATGTAGCGTTTCCCAAGTTTGGTTTGTATGGCCCTCATGTCGGAGATTAGTCGTTCCGACTTAACGGGGAGTTCCGACAGCTTCTTCGTTGGGAGGAATTCCGCCATCCGGCCGACGTTGTTGATACTCGAGAGATCCATTTTCCCCGCACTTTCAAAGTTCTTTTTAGATGTTGATGGTGCAGTGGAGTAGTACAGTCTGAGCTTGGCCCACGAAATTATAAGCTCCCTCGTAAGCCTCCCACTCAAATTTTCGACCCCCCCCCCCCCCAAATCGTGGAAAACAGGTTTGAACACGTTCGAAGAACCATGGAGAGCGCAAGAGTGCAGCTGTGCTCAAGTGGCCCATCTGCGGTCCCTTTGATCCCTAAAGATTTTTCCAAGAAACCTGTCAGAACCTGTCTCGAGTGTCGGCGAGCTTTGAGATGGGGTGGATGCAGACATCTTGATATTATCTTTCGGAACTGAAACAGCTGCATGTCATAAATAATGGGCTTTGAAAGGCTGCTCTTCACACACACACACACACGCGCACACACACACACACACACACACACACACGCACGCACCCACGCACGCATGCATGCACGCACGCACGCACGCACGCGCGCACGCACGCACGCACGCACGCCTACCTCCCCACGACCGCAGCGCCACCTTGGCTTTCCTACACGCACGCACGCACACACGCCGACCTCCCCACGACCGTAGCGCCACCTTGGCTTTCCTACACGCACGCACGCACGCACGCCGACCTCCCCACGACCGTAGCGCCACCTTGGCTTTCCTACACGCACGCACGCACACACGCCGACCTCCCCACGACCGTAGCGCCACCTTGACTTCCCTACACGCACGCACGCACATACACACAAAACACTCATCGACCCCCCCCCCCCAGTCGCTGCACGGACCACATCCCCCTCCCCTCCACATAGGCCTCTCTGTGACGTCACACGCGCCCGGCGACCTCCCCACGACGGTGGCGCCACCTTGGCTTCGCCACTTTTGACACACCACCTCCCCTTGAGTTAGAACCGCTACAGCTATTCTACTCAGCTGCATAAAAGGTTTATCTGTAAAGTCTCATTTGACAACTAGCATTACAATTGCCTTACGTTGCCGAGAGTGTAGCATAGACGCTGGCTTTCACATGCATATCCAAATGCTTGAGAGAAATTTTCCTCCATTATCTGGAAATGATTCACCTGTATCAATAACGCCCCTTAGAAAAGCGACGCATCGTGTACGATGTCCCCTGGCTGCCGGTGCCCCCTTGGCCCGTACCTACAACTGTTATCCTCTCGTGCTTTTGGGCATTGACCCATGGTTTTGGGCATCCTCTTCCCTCGCGTGACGTCACTTGCCAACCTCTCCGCACCCCTCTCCGCAAGCCGCAAATCCCCCTCCCCCAATTCCCCAAACGGGCCATAGACCTTCGCGCGACAGGCAGACACCTCCCTCCCCTTGCTATAGGCTCCTCACCCCCTCCCCCTCGCCGCATACTCCGCGCCACACACTTCCCCCACCACATGATCGAACCCCTCCCCTTACCCCGTCCCGGAATCCCCCGTCCCCGCACCCCTCACCCACACTTTATCCAGAACCCGCATAGTTCTACTACTCGCGTATCGTCTGCTATTATTTTCTGTCATCGTGTGTACGCAAGATCGGAGCGTGAGCCGAGCCGCGCGACAGAGCGTGACTTGTTTTTTCGGATGTCGTCGATCTCTATTTGTCGCACTTTCGTTCTTTTTGATTTAATGAGCGTCTCCTATCGCCTATCTCTCATTAATAAATATTTATCTTCTCTCTTGTTCTCTTTCATCTTTGCGCATACTTTTATTTATCCCAGGTTTTCCCTTCGATTTTAATGAAACTGATGCCCATGGAAGAGCACTGAAAACAGTCATACGCTTACGGTATGACTGGAAAAACAGTTGCACTTGTTGAAACCCATTTCAAATAGAAAAAGCTTTCAAGTGCGAAATTTTTTCGTCTCGGAATTTTTTCCTTTTTCTCGAAATTTGTTAACCCTTCCTTGACATGCTGGGTAACGTTGACCCGGCCAAATTTGAAATAAAATGCTCACTTTTCCAGAAACGAACGTTTTCGATCATTTTTTACAACAATTTTATTTTACATTTTTTGAATTTTAATTATGCAGACGTATTAAGAAATGTTTAAAGTGTATCCCGAATTTGTTTCAATAAGTACCGATCGATGGGTTGTTAAGGGGAGGTGGGTTAAGTACTATCCGGTTCAAATTGACCCAGTATGTCAAAGTCGTGGCCAAATGTAAGTGTGTCAAGGAAAGGTATTCGATGCAAAGTTGTAAGGAAAATGACAAAAAAATTACCATTTAAAAATGTTCATCATTTGAAAACCTCCACGTGGTACGCATACGGCATTGATAATACTAGCGGTAGAAAATTTATACATTTTTTTTTATTTGGAAAAAAGAATTTTTGTTTGCGGTTTTTTTCTCACAATTTGATTAGTATTAAATGCCAAATTGTAAGAAAAATAATGTTTTTTTTTCCCCTCATAGTCATTAAATGATCTTTAAGGAACAATAAACGTGCTCTTAAAGTTATTTTTAAACTGATCGATCCATAAAGATCGATCTTTGAATCGCTCGAGCTTTGAATTTTCGCAGGGCTCTTAAGGATACAATTAGCTTGAAAAAAAAATCCGCTATTATTAGTACTTATACGAATATTTGCGTGGTAGCGGGGGGTTTCCTAAAAATCAAGAAAAGGTAATTTTTTGTACTTTTTTCAAATCAATGGCAAGCATGGGAAAAGATTTTTCGCCAAAACCATAGTCAGGCCTCATAGGGAATTTATTGAAGTTTCAGAAACTGCCGGTCGATTTGCTGTACAATGATTAATTCTCATACTTCATGAGATATCCGTGATCAAAGACAAAATGATTACTTTTCATTTAGCGGCTGATATTACAGCCACTAATTGTCGTACCGAGCCAAAAAAAAACCCAATTGCACGTAAATGATAAGTTTCAATGACCCTGATATTGATTCAGTCGGAAAAAACTATTCTGAGCCTATGGGAAAATTTAGAGAAAAAAAACAAAAGGCATATTGTTGTCTCCTGATTTTTATTTTGCTAGGGCAATAAAAGTTACTAAAAAAAAATTCATCAAAAGGTTTCAAAACTAGAAACTGCAAGCTTCAAGATCGTTATTGTCACAAAAAAATACTACTAATAGTTTTTCCTAATTTTCTGTTCCTTCAATTACATTAAGCGCAAAAATTAAAGGATAACTTTTTCTTCATCGAAAAATTGCCCTTTTTCGGACGGCCGTATCGCGGTAATGAATAATCGGGAAAATGAATTAAAAAAGCATTTTGTAGCGTTGTGAACTTCAGAACGCTCATATTGATACATTTTTATGAACATTTTTCAACCAAAAAAATTATTGGTAAGCAATGAAAACGGAAATTCAAAAAATTTCACTAACTCTGCCGGGTTACACGGGGAACAGAAATTTTTGTAAAGAAAATCCGTTTCAACCATTTGAAAGCGTATATCTTCTTTTCTTATCTTATATTTTCGAACCTCTGTGCGATTTTCATTCACCTAGTTATCACCGGCCAAATGAAAAAATTCATTTGTTTATTTTGGACGGTTATAACTTTGGTCCAAATCATCGTACATCATTCATAATGACATCGTTGGAAAGCTTGAATTCATTCTATTAATCGTAGGGTTTGAAATAATTTAAGTATTATTTTGAAACACCGTAAAATCGATTTTAAAAATCGTGTAAAATGCTGATTTTTACACTTTCTGTCGATTGCATAGATGCATCCGCCGCACAAAGCTCTAAGATTTTTACGTTTTCTCAAAGCTAAGGGTGCATAGGAACATTCCACCAAAAACCAGGCCGCTGCATATAGGCTTTCGAACTGGTCCGAGGCTTTGAACTTCGCAAAAATTGAGATACGGCAATTTTGACGCGGTGATCTATCTTGGACACGATCGAATTTATCTATTTTAAACTGGTGATGAGTTAAATTCTCCAATTACCTTGATAATGTTCCCGTTTAAGGGGAAGTGAGCGGACATCGCATCGATCGGGATTTTCATTTTATCGGTTTTGATGAATTATAGAAGTTTAATTGCAAAAAATTAATGATCAGCAAAAATTAATGTTTGGCCATTACGCTGGACGAACAAAAAAAACTCGATTTTGGGGCACCGTATTTAAGGGGTTAAAGTAAGAAAGCGAGTTCGTGGAAATATGTAATAAAAACAATCTGCTCTTTCCAGGTGTAAAATAGCGACTTAAGTTTGCCTTGACTCCGGAACCTCATTTAAGGAGTCATATTGAGGAGGGCTATGTGTGCTAAATTTGTCTTATTTCATTGAAATTGAATGCGGTGCATCTATCGGTTATCGGTGCGGGATGCACCCTGCACAGCTTTCGACTTCGAAAATCATGGCCTAAGGGGGTCATACTCGATGCAAACTGCGTCCACATAACATTTCAGGAGGGAGTCGAGAAAAAAAAGGTTTACTATCTTCTATCACAACAAACAAAAAATGCAATGCTATCGCACTATTGGGAGACGTTGTTTAAAGGGATTGGTTACCAAAAGAGTTTGTGCAAATTTTCTCTTGAGGCGACCTGGAAGATTTAAAATGCATCCATTCCGGTTGCGAAAGAGCAGAAAGCAAAGTCGAAAAGAACGACCCTTGCGAAGACGATTGCAAATCTTCCATCAGTTTTGCTGAGGTGCAATTAACATTATCTTTTCAGCTGCGATATAATTCCACGGCATGATCCCAATGATGGGAAACTTCATTTAGAGGGCTGAATCAGACGATGAATGAGTGCAAATCAGCTCTTGCGGCGAGCTTGACGAATCTTCTGAATTCGGCCAAATGTACAGTTATTAAGTTGCGGAGGGTGCAGTGCGATAAAGTTCAATCGATTATCTTAAACCTCAATCCATAAAGGTATTTCAGGCACATTAATCCCGTGAAACTGGGTCGTTTTCGTTTTTGCACTGCCAAACCCAGAATTGTCGGTGGAAAAAATCTGAAAAGAATCATGGTCGATCTTTAGACCGTACTTGTACAGGAATACTAAGGTTGTTTTCTTCCTTATTTTCGATTTTTAAAAAAAGTAAATGTTAAGTGAAGAAAATGATCTTGGGTGGGACGAAAACGACCCAGGTTTGCAAATCACGGGTTGCTGCAATGCAATGGGTCAGATTGAGTCGAGAAGTCTGACGATGCTGCGACAACGACGGAAGGAGCATTATTTATTTAACAAAGACAAAATCGTTACTTGCAACGGTTCTCGGAGCCTCAGTCGGACAATCCGGATATTACTGCCCCGAATTCGTCTCCGATTTTATCTTATCTCCGGTCAGATTGGGTGGAGAAGTCTGACGATCCTGCGACAACGACGGCCGGAGCATTATTTATTTAAGAGAGATAAAATCGGTGCTCGTGACGGTTCTCGAAGCACCGATCCGACATTCCTGACATTACTGCCCCGAATCTGTCTCCGATTTTATCTTATTTCCCGTCAGATTGGGTCGAGACGTCTGACGATCCTGCGACAACGAGGGAACGGACGCGTCCGTCCCCGATCGCGAACGGATGAAATCATATCTTTGCGATATTATCGGAATCCAGATGAAATCAACGGCGAACTCGTCGACACGTTGTCGAGTATGTCCTATGGATACTGCACGGATCATTGACATAATTGATTTCATCTCCGTTCGTGATCGGGAACGAGATGGATTCATCTCGTCGCGATATTATCGAAAAGGAGATGAAATCAAAGGCAAACTCGTCGTGACAGCTTCGAGCATGTCCTACGGACACTAGAAGAATCATTGACGGAATTGATTTCATCTCCGTTCGCGATCGGGAACGAGATGAAATCATCTCCTTTCAATATTATTGGAATGGAGATGAAATCAACCGCGAACTCGATGTGACGTTGTCGAGTATGTCCTATGGATAATGCACGAATCATTGTCCAAATTGATTTCATCTCCTATCGCGATCGGGAACGAGATGAATTGATCTCGTTTCAATATCATCGGAAAGGAGATGAACTCAATGGCGAACTCGTCGTGACGTTGTCGAGTATATCCTATGGATACTGCACGAATCACTGACAGAATTGATTTCATCTCCGTTCGCGATCGGGAACGAGATGAAATCATCTCGTTCCGATATAATCCGAAACAAAATAAAATCAAAGGCAAACTCGTCGTGACGGCTTCGAGTATGTCCTACGGACACTAGAAGAATCATTGACGGAATTGATTTCATCTCCGTTCGCGATCGGGAACGAGATGAAATCATATCTGCGATATTTTTGGAATGGAGATGAAATCAACCGCAAACTATGTGTGACATCCATATGTCCTATGGATAATGCACGAATCGTTGTCCGAATTGATTTCATCTCCTATCGCGATCGGGAACGAGATGAATTTATCTTGTTTCAATATTATCGGGAAGGCGATGAAATCAATGGCGAACTCGTCGTGACATCTACGAGTATGTCCTACGGACACTAAAAGAATCTTTGACAGAATTGATTTGATCTTCGTTCGCGATCGGGAACGAGATGAAATCATCTCTTTGTGATATTATCGGAATGGAGATGAAATCAACCGCGAACTCGTTGTAACGTTGTCGAGTATGGCCTATGGATAATGCACGAATCGTTGCCCGAATTGATGTCATCTCCTGTCGCGATCGGGACCGAGATGAATTTATCTCGTTTCAATATCATCGGAAAGGAGATGAAATCAATGGCGAACTCGCCGTAACGGCTTCGAGTATGTCCTACGGACACTAAACGAATCTTTGACAGAATTGATTTCATCTCCGTTAGCGATCGGGAACGAGATGAATTCATCTCTTTGTGACATTATCGGAATGGAGATGAAATCAACCGGAAACTCGTTGTATCGTTGTCGAGTATGGCCTATGGATAATGCACGAATCGTTGTACGAATTGATTTCATCTCCTATCGCGATCGGGAACGAGATTAATTTATCTCGTTTCAATATAATCGGAAAGGAGATAAAATCAATGGCGAACTCGTCGTGACGGCTTCGAGTATGTCCTACGGACACTAGAAGAATCATTGACAGAATTGATTTCATCTCCATTCGCGATCGGGAACGAGATGAAATCATCTCTTTGCGATATTATCGGAATGGAGATGAAATCAACCGCGAACTCGTTGTGACGTTGTCGAGTGTGTCCTATGGATTATGCACGAATCGTTGTCCGAATTCATTTCATCTCGTACGGCAACAACCGGCAACAACGAGTTCGCGGTTGATTTCATCTCCATTCCGATAATATCCCAAGGAGATGATTTCATCTCCTTCCCGATCGCGAATGGAGATGAAATCAATTCTGACAATGATTCTTTTAGGGTCCGTAGGACATAATCGAAGCCGTCACGACGAGTTCGCCATTGATTTCATTTACTTTCCGATGATATTGAAACGAGATGATTTCATCTCGTTCCCGATCGCGATAGGCGATGAAATCAGTTCGGACAACGATTCGTGCATTATCCATACGACATACTAGATAACGTCACGATGAGTTTGCCTTTGATTTTATCTCGTTTCCTATTATACCGGAGCGAGATGAATCCATCTAGTTCCCGATCGCGAACGGAGATAAAATCAATTCTGTCAGTGATTCGTGGAGTATTCATGGGATACACTCGACAACGTCACAACGAGTTTACGGTTGATTTCATCTCCATTCCGATAATATCGCAAAGAGATGATTTCATCTCGTTCCCAATCGCGAACGGAGATGAGATCAATTCTGCCAATGATTCTTCTAGTGTCCGTAGGACATGCTCGAAGCCGTCACGACGAGTTCGCCATTGATTTCACCTCCTTTCCGATTATATTGAAACGAGATAAATTCATCTCGTTCCCGATCGCGATAGGCGATGAAATCAATTCGGACAATGAGTCTTCTAGTGTCCGTAGGACATACTCGAAGCCGTCACAACGAGTTTGTATTTGATTTCATCTCCTTTCTGATTATATCGAAACGAGGTGAATTCATCTCGTTCACAATCGCGAACGGAGATGAAATCATTTCTGTCAGTGATTCGTGCAGTATCCATAGGATACACTCGACAACGTCACGACGAGTTCGCCATTGATTTAATCTCCTATCCGGTGATAATGAAACGAGATAAATTCCTCTTGTTCCCGATCGCGATAGGAGATGAAATCAATTCGGACAACGATTTGTGCATTATCCATAGGACATCCTCGACAACGTCACAATGAGTTCGCGGTTGATTTCATCTCTATTCCGATAATATTGCAAAGAGATGATTTTATCTCGTTCCCGATCGCGAATGGAGATAAATCAATTCTGTCAATGATTCTTCTAGTGTCCATAGGACATACTCGAAGCCGTCACGACGAGTTCGCCTTTGATTTCATCTCCTTTCCGATGATATTGAAAGGAGATAAATTCATCTCGTTCCCGATCGCGATAGGAGAAGAAATCAATTCGGACAACGATTCGTGCATTATCTATAGGACATACTCGACAACGTTACAACGAGTTCGCGGTTGATTTCATCTCCATTCCGGTAATATCACAAAGAGATGATTTCATCTCGTTCCCGATCGCGAACGGAGATCAAATCAATTCTGTCGAAGATTCTTTCAGTGTCGGTAGGACATACTCGAAGCCATCACGACGAGATCGCCATTTATTTCATCTCCTTTCCGATGATATTGAAACGAGATAAATTCATCTCGTTCCCGATCGCGAACGGAGATGAAATCAATTCTCTCAGTTCTTCGTGCAGTATCCATAGGATACACTCGACAACGTCACGACGAGTTCGCCATTGATTTCATCTCCTTTCCGATGACATTGAAAGGAGATAAATTCATCTCGTTCCCGATCGCGATAGGAGATGAAATCAATTCGGACAACGATTCGTGCACTATCCATAGGACATACTCGACAACGTCACGAGTTCGCGGTTGATTTCATCTCCACTCCGATAATATCGCTAAGAGATGATTTCATCTCGTTCCCGATCGCGAACGGACATGAAATCAATTCTGCGAATGATTCTTCTAGTGTCCGTAGGACATACTCGAAGCCGTCACGACGAGTTCGCCATTGATTTCATCTCCTTTCCGATTATATTGAAACGAGATAAATTCATCTCGTTCCCGATCGCGATAGGCGATGAAATCAATTCGGACAACGATTCGTGCATTATCCATAGGACATACTCGACGAAGTCACACCGAGTTCGCGGTTGATTTCATCTCCATTCCGATAATATCGCAAAGAGATGATTTCATCCCGTTCCTGATCGCGAACGGAGATGAAATCAATTCTGTCAATGATTCTTCTAGTGTCCGTAGGACATACTCGAAGCCGTCACAACGAGTTCACCTTTGATTTCATCTCCTTTCCGATTATATCGGAACGAGGTGAATTCATCTCGTTCACGATTGCGAACGGAGATGAAATCATTTCTGTCAGTGATTCGTGCAGTATCCGTAGGATACACTCGACAACGTCACGACGAGTTCGCCATTGATTTAATCTCCTTTCCGGTGATAATGAAACGAGATAAATTCATCTCGTCCCCGATCGCGATAGGAGATGAAATCAATTCGGACAACGATTCGTGCATTATCCATAGGACATCCTCGACAACGTCACACCGAGTTCGCGGTTGATTTCATCTCCATTCCGATAATATCGCAAAGAGATGATTTTATCTCGTTCCCGATCGCGAATGGAGATGAAATCAATTCTGTCAATGATTCTTCTAGTGTCCGTAGGACATACTCGAAGCCATCACGACGAGTTCGCCATTGATTTCGTCTCCTCTCCGATGATATTGAAAGTAGATACATTCATCTCGTTCCCGATCGCGATAGGAGAAGAAATCAATTCGGACAACGATTCGTGCATTATCTATAGGACATACTCGACAACGTTACAACGAGTTCGCGGTTGATTTCATCTCCATTTCGATAATATCACAAAGAGATGATTTCATCTCGTTCCCGATCGCAAACGGAGATCAAATAAATTCTGTCAAAGATTCTTTCAGTGTCCGTAGGACATACTCGAAGCCGTCACGACGAGTTCGCCATTAAATTCATCTCCTTTCCGATGATATTGAAACGAGATAAATTCATCTCGTTCCCGATCGCGATAGGAGATGAAATCACTTCGGACCACGATTCGTTTATTATCCATAGGCCATACTCGACAACGTTACAACGAGTTCGTGGTTGATTTCATCTCCATTCCGATAATATCACAAAGAGATCACTTCATCTCGTTCCCGATCGCGAACGGAGAGGAAATCAATTCTGTCAAGGATTCTTTCAGTGTCCGTAGGACATACTCGAAGCCGTCACGACGAGTTTGCCTTTGATTTCATCTCGTTTCCGATGATATCGGAACGAGATGATTTCATCTCGTTCCCGATCGCGATAGGCGATGAAATCAGTTCGGACAACGATTCGTGCATTATCCATACGACATACTAGATAACGTCACGATGAGTTTGCCTTTGATTTCATCTCGTTTCCTATTATACCGGAGCGAGATGAATCCATCTAGTTACCGATCGCGAACGGAGATAAAATCAATTCTGTCAGTGATTCGTGGAGTATTCATAGGATACACTCGACAACGTCACAACGAGTTTACGGTTGATTTCATCTCCATTCCGATAATATCGCAAAGAGATGATTTCATCTCGTTCCCAATCGCGAACGGAGATTAAATCAATTTTGCCAATGATTCTTCTAGTGTCCGTAGGACATGCTCGAAGCCGTCACGACGAGTTCGCCATTGATTTCACCTCCTTTCCGATTATATTGAAACGAGATAAATTCATCTCGTTCCCGATCGCGATAGGCGATGAAATCAATTCGGACAATGATTCTTCTAGTGTCCGTAGGACATACTCGAAGCCGTCACATCGAGTTTGTATTTGATTTCATCTCCTTTCCGATTATATCGAAACGAGGTGAATTCATCTCGTTCACAATCGCGAACGGAGATGAAATCATTTCTGTCAGTGATTCGTGCAGTATCCATAGGATACACTCGACAACGTCACGACGAGTTCGCCATTGATTTAATCTCCTATCCGGTGATAATGAAACGAGATAAATTCCTCTCGTTCCCGATCGCGATAGGAGATGAAATCAATTCGGACAACGATTTGTGCATTATCCTTAGGACATCCTCGACAACGTCACAATGAGTTCGCGGTTGATTTCATCTCTATTCCGATAATATTGCAAAGAGATGATTTTATCTCGTTCCCGATCGCGAATGGAGATAAATCAATTCTGTCAATGATTCTTCTAGTGTCCGTAGGACATACTCGAAGCCGTCACGACGAGTTCGCCTTTGATTTCATCTCCTTCCCGATGATATTGAAAGGAGATAAATTCATCTCGTTCCCGATCGCGATAGGAGAAGAAATCAATTCGGACAACGATTCGTGCATTATCTATAGGACATACTCGACAACGTTACAACGAGTTCGCGGTTGATTTCATCTCCATTCCGGTAATATCACAAAGAGATGATTTCATCTCGTTCCCGATCGCGAACGGAGATCAAATCAATTCTGTCGAAGATTCTTTCAGTGTCGGTAGGACATACTCGAAGCCGTCACGACGAGATCGCCATTTATTTCATCTCCTTTCCGATGATATTGAAACGAGATAAATTCATCTCGTTCCCGATCGCGAACGGAGATGAAATCAATTCTCTCAGTTCTTCGTGCAGTATCCATAGGATACACTCGACAACGTCACGACGAGTTCGCCATTGATTTCATCTCCTTTCCGATGACATTGAAAGGAGATAAATTCATCTCGTTCCCGATCGCGATAGGAGATGAAATCAATTCGGACAACGATTCGTGCACTATCCATAGGACATACTCGACAACGTCACAACGAGTTCGCGGTTGATTTCATCTCCATTCCGATAATATCGCAAAGAGATGATTTTATCTCGTTCCCGATCGCGAATGGAGATGAAATCAATTCTGTCAATGATTCTCCTAGTGTCCGTAGGACATACTCGAAGCCATCACGACGAGTTCGCCATTGATTTCGTCTCCTCTCCGATGATATTGAAAGTAGATACATTCATCTCGTTCCCGATCGCGATAGGAGAAGAAATCAATTCGGACAACGATTCGTGCATTATCTATAGGACATACTCGACAACGTTACAACGAGTTCGCGGTTGATTTCATCTCCATTTCGATAATATCACAAAGAGATGATTTCATCTCGTTCCCGATCGCGAACGGAGATCAAATCAATTCTGTCAAAGATTCTTTCAGTGTCCGTAGGACATACTCGAAGCCGTCACGACGAGTTCGCCATTAAATTCATCTCCTTTCCGATGATATTGAAACGAGATAAATTCATCTCGTTCCCGATCGCGATAGGAGATGAAATCACTTCGGACCACGATTCGTTTATTATCCATAGGCCATACTCGACAACGTTACAACGAGTTCGTGGTTGATTTCATCTCCATTCCGATAATATCACAAAGAGATCACTTCATCTCGTTCCCGATCGCGAACGGAGACGAAATCAATTCTGTCAAGGATTCTTTTAGTGTCCGTAGGACATACTCGAAGCCGTCACGACGAGTTTGCCTTTGATTTCATCTCGTTTCCGATGATATCGGAACGAGATGAATTCATCTCGTTCCCGATCGTGAACGGAGATGAAATCAATCCTCTTAGTGATTCGTCCAGTATCCATAGGATACCCTCGACAACGTCACGACGAGTTCGCCATTGATTTCATCTCCTTTCCGATAATATCGCGACGAGATGAATTCATCTCCTTCCCGATCGCGAACGGAGATGAAATCAATTATGTCAATGATTCGTGCAGTATCCATAGGACATACTCGACAACGTGACGACGAGTTCGCGGTTGATTTCATCTGGATTCCGATAATATCGCAAAGATATGATTTCATCCGTTCGCGATCGGGAACGGACGCGTCCGTTCCCTCGTTGTCGCAGGATCGTCAGACTTCTCGACCCAATCTGACGGGAAATAAGATAAAATCGGAGACGGATTCGGGGCAGTAATGTCAGGAATATCGGATCAATGCTTCGAGACCCGTTACGAGCACCGATTTTATCTCTCGTAAATAAATAATGCTCCTGCCGTCGTTGTCGCAGGATCGTCAGATTTCTCGACCCAATCTGACCGGAAATAAGATAAAATCGGAGACGAATTCGGGGCAGTAATATCCGGATTGTCCGACTGAGGCTCCGAGAACCGTTGCTAGCACCGATTTTATCTTTGTTAAATAAATAATGCTCCTTCCGTCGTTGTCGCAGCATCGTCAGACTTCTCGACTCAATCTGACCCATTGCGTAGCTGCAAATCCTAACCCGCGATTCGCAAACCTGGGTCGTTTTCATCCCGCCCAAGATAATTTTCTTCACTTAATATTTATTATTTTTTTAATCGAAAATAAGGAAGAAAACAACCTCATTATTCCTGTAGAAGTACGGTCTAAAGATCTGCCATGATTCTTTTGAGATTTATTCCACCGACAATTGTTGGTTTGGCAGTGCAAAAACGAAAACGACCCAGTTTCACGGGATTAATGGGCCTGAAATACCTTTATGGATTGAGGTTTCAGATAATCGATTGAACTTGATCGATAGATAGCGAACTTTATCGGAAATAATGTCAATTTCGAAAATGTTTGCGGATTTCATGGTCCGCAAACAATATTCGACATCATTTGCGATTCGCTAATAACTTTCGCAATAAATAATTGTATCAATACATTTTTAATTAATTTCGCGTGAAATTATTATTTTTTGCCAAATTATAAGAGCATTTTTATTTTTGACTTTTTCATAAAATATTTAAAAATTCTGTAACTACAACATGTGAAGATAATATGTAACATTAAATAAAGATATAAAAAAATGCAACAAAAATATGCAACATTAAAAAAAATTAAAAAAATATATAATAAAGATATGCAACATTAAATAAAGATCTCGTAGTTTTTGGTAAAAATTAATAATTCCACGTCAAATTTCTTTAAAATGTATTGCTAGAATCATTTATTCCAAAAGTTGTTAGTGAATCGCAAATGATTGAAAATCGTATTTGTAGTGCATGGAATCCTCGAAAATTCTATAAATTGACATTATTTTGAATTACGTTCTCAGATATGGACACATTCAGATCCCTCGGCTCGACCGCGTATAATCGGACTCTGAACCCACGTCCTGTGACAGCCGACCATTCGAAAGTTGCAGCTGTGACGTCAGCAGACTAGCATTTCCTATAGCACTGTCGTGCTTGAATTAGCGAGTTTGTTCCACTGATTAAATTCCGATTTATCCACT
The DNA here is from genome assembly GCA_963210295.1 of Ophion ellenae. Taxonomy (NCBI): domain Eukaryota; kingdom Metazoa; phylum Arthropoda; class Insecta; order Hymenoptera; family Ichneumonidae; genus Ophion; species Ophion ellenae. Next base: position 9,014,190 of record OY723394.1, read on the forward strand.
TTAATCGTATGTTTGATAATTTTTTTCTCAATGACGGGAAGCACGAATAAAGTTTTTCGCGAGTTTTCCGTATTTGGAATTTTATAAACTTCATTCTCCTGCACGCAAAACGGTTTTTTTGTTCTTTTCCAGAATACGCTATTGTCTCTGGCAAATACTATTCATGACAATAATACGATATATTTTTTTTTCAAAGAAAGCGTGTAAAACCATTAAAAATCATATTTTTTCCAGTCGCAAAATCACCGCGCAAGACCCTCAAAAAAAACCTGTCCACCTTATAAAAGTCACCCGTATATCTCGGCAAATATTAACAATAGACAAAAAAAGTTTCCAATACAAAAGATGCGAAATTTTATCCTCTACAAAAAAGTTCGTAACAGTTTTTAACGTAAAACTCACCGTTTCCGAGATATTTGCAAAATGGCGTTTATCAAGATGGCGGCTAACGCTCGCGGTTTCGGACGACACAAACTTGGTTTTATATTTAGGGGACACCCTCTGACATAATGCAATCGAAAAATAAATTATCAGGATTTTTTGTGGAGCGAACCCCTATTTTGGTGTTAAAATTCCTGGACTACAAGCAAAGTCGCTTTCTCGCGTCCAATATTGGTAAATCCTCCCTCAGATAAGCCTCGAAGGCTCTCTTACGACGAAACGTAAAGCGTAACGTGATCTTACTTCTTCAACCACGTAAATGCAGCTTCCCAAAGTTGATATCTGGCTCAACTGCACCCTCCGCGACTTATTAACTGTACATTTGGCCGAATTCAGAAGATTCATCAAGCTCGCTGCAAGAGCTGATTTGCACCTATTCATCGTCTGATTCAGCCCTCAAAATGAAGTTTCCCATCATTGGGATCAAGCCGTGAAATTGTATCGCAGCTGAAAAGATAATGTTAATTGCACCTCAGTTAAAACTGATGGAAGATTTGCAATCGTCTTCGCAAGGGTCGTTCTTTTCGATTTTGCTTTCTGCTCTTTCGCAACCGGAAAGGATGCATTCTAAATCTTCCAGGTCGCCTCAAGAGAAAATTTGCACAAACTCTTTTGGTAACCAATCCCTTTAAACAACGTCTCCCAATAGTGCGATAGCATTGCATTTTTTGTTTGTTGTGGTAGAAGATAGTAAACCGTTTTTTTCTCGACACCCTCCTGAAATGTTATGTGGACGCAGTTTGCATCGAGTATGACCCCCTTAGGCCATGATTTTCGAAGTCGAAATCTGTGCAGGGTGCATCCCGCACCGATAACCGATAGATGCACCGCATTCAATTTCAATGAAATAAGACAAATTTAGCACACATAGCCCTCCTCAATATGACACCTTAAATGAGGTTCCGGAGTCGCGGCAAATTTAAGTCGCTATTTTACACCTGGAAAGAGCAGGTTGTTTTTATTACATATTTCCACGAACTCGCTTTCTTACTTTAACCCCTTAAATACGGTGCCCCAAAGTCGAGTTTTTTTTGTTCTTCCAGCGTAATGGCCAAACATTAGTTTTTGCTGATCATTAATCTTTTGCAATTAAAATTCTATAATTCATCAAAACCGATAAAATGAAAATCCCGATCGCTGCGATGTCCGCTCACTTCCCCTTAAACGGGAACATTATCGAGGTAATTGGAGAATTTATCTCATCACCTGTCTAAAATAGATAAATTCGATCGTGTCCAAGATCGATCACCGCGTGAAGATTGCCGTATCTCAATTTTTGCGAAGTTCAAAGCCTCGGGCCAGTCCGAAAGCCTATATGCAGCGGCCTGGTTTTTGGTGGAATGTTCCTATGCACCCTTAGTTTTAAGAAAACGTTAAAATCTTAGAGCTCTGTGCGTCGGTTGCAACTATGTAATCGACAGAAAGTGTAAAAATTGGCATTTTACACGATTTTTAAAATCGATTTCACGGTGTTTCAAAATAATTCTTAAATTATTTCAAACCCTATGATTAATAGAATGAATTCAAGCTTTCCAACGATGTCATTATGAATGATGTACGATGATTTGGACCAAAGTTATAATCGTCCAAAATAAACAAATGAATATTTTCATTTGGCCGATGATAATTAGGTGAATGAAAATCGCACTGAGGTTCGAAAAAATAAGATAAGAGAAGAAGATATACGTTTTCAAATGGTTGAAACGGATTTTCTTTACAAAAATTTCTGTTCCCCGTGTAACCCGGCAGAGTTAGTGAAATTTTTTGAATTTCCGTTTTCATTGCATACCAATAATTTTTTTGGTTTAAGAAAGTTCATAAAAATATATCAATATAAGCGTTCTGAAGTTCACAACGCTACAAAATGCTTTTTTAATTCATTTTTTCGATTATTCACAACCGCGATACGACCGTCCGAAAAAGGGCAATTTTTCGATGATGAAAAAGTTATCCTTTAATTTTTGCGCTTAATGTAATTAAAGGAACAGGAAATTAGAAAAAAGTATTAGTAGTATTTTTTTGTGACAATAACGATCTTGAAGCTTGCAGTTTCTAGTTTTGAATCCTTTTGATAATTTTTTTTTGTAACTTTTATTGCCCAAGCAACAGAAAAATCAGGAGACAAAAATATTCCTTTTGTTTTTTTTCTCTAAATTTTCCCCTAGGATCGGAATATTTTTTTCCGACTAAATCAATATCAGGGTCATTGAAACTTATCATTTAGGTGCAGTTGGGTTTTTTTTGGCTCGGTACGACAATTAGTGGCTATAATATCAGCCGCTAAATGAAAAGTCACCCTTTTGTCTTTGATCATGGATATCTCATGAAGTATGAGAATTAATCATTGTACAGCAAATCGACCGGCAGTTTCTGAAACTTCAATAAATTCCCTATGAGGCCTGACTATGGTTTTGGCGAAAAATCTTTTCCCATGCTTGCCATTGATTCGAAAAAAGTACAAAAAAATTACCTTTTCTTGATTTTTAGAAAACCCCCCGCTACCTTGCAAATATTCGTATAAGTACTAATGTTAGCGGATTTTTCTTCAAGTTAATTGATCCTTAAGAGCCCTGCGAAAATTCTAAGCGTCTCTTTATGGACCGATCAGTTTAAAAATAATTTTAAGAGCACGGTTATTTTTCCTTAAAGATAATTTAATTACTATATGAAAAAAAAACATTATTTTTCTTACAATTTGGCATTTAATACTCATCAAATTGTGAGAAAAAAACCGCAAACAAAAATTCTTTTTCCCAAATAAAAAAAATGTACAAATTTTATACCGCTAGTATTATCAATACCGAAAGCGTACCACGTGGAGGTTTTCAAATAATGAAAATTTTTAAATGGGAATTTTTTTGTCATTTTCCTTACAACTTTGCATCGAATACCTTTCCTTGACACACTTACATTTGGCCACGATTTTGACATACTGGGTCAATTTGACCCGGATAGTACTTAACCCACCTGCCCTTCACAACCCATCGGTCGGTACTTATTGAAACAAATTCGGGATACACTTTAAACATTTCTGAATACGTCTGCATAATTAAAATTCGGAAAATGTACAATAAAATTGTTGTAAACAATGATTGAAAACTTTCGTTTTTGGAAAAGTGAGCATTTCATTTTAAATTTGGCCGGGTCAACGTTACCCAGCGTGTCAAGGAAGGGTTAACAAATCTCGAGAAAAAAAAATCCGAGACGAAAAAATTCCGCATTTGAAAGCTTTTTCTATTTGAAAAAGGTTTCAACAAGTGCAACTGTTTTTCCAGTCATACCGTAAGCGTATGACTTTTTTCAGTGCTCTTCCATGGATATCAGTTTCATTAAAATCGAAGGGAAAACCTGGGATAAACAAAAGTATGCGCAAAGATGAAAGAGAACAAGAGAGAAGATAAATATTTATTAATGAGAGATAGGCGATAGGAGACGCTCATCAAATCAAGAAGAACGAAAGTGCGAGAAATAGAGATCGACGACATCCGAAAAAACAAGTCACGCCCAGTCGCGCGGCTCGGCTCACGCTCTGAACTTGCGTACTCACGATGACAGAAAATAATAGCAGACGATACGCGAAACGTCAAATTGGCCGTGCAAGCAAGACAGATGCCTATCTACCTTGCTCGTCACCTGCTACGTTTCTCGCGCTCAGACCCAGCCCTCGAGTGGCGTCGTTGTCAAGGGCAGACTGCAGCCCTACAACAATCCTTAGAATGCCAAAATTGGAATCGCTCCCATTCAAAAACTATTTGACGGAGACAAAAAAGCCTTGACAGTTATACTCGGGGTACCCCGCTGAACCCGCCAGTTCCGGTTGTATAGGTTATTATGAATCACCCTGTATATATATAGTCGGTAAACTCCCGGGACATCCAAGCGAGTCTCCGGAGTACAAATAATAATATTAATACCTATACTTACATGTATAATTCGGGGTCATTTACGAGTCCCCGAACTAGTATCCAACATATATATGTATATTCGTGTTGACCATTACACAGTGGTCCAAGAAATAAGAAATATTGTCATATCTATATTATGTATATATTGGGGACGCGAGAGTCCTCGAATAACCCGCGAAACTGTTACCAAGCGGTCAGCTTCATCGCGAGTTTTATCACAGACCTCCTCGGAGCTTGGTCACCACCTAGTCAGCACATCCTGCCGATAACGAAAAATATTCATTTCATTGCTCATGTAGAACTCGAGAAAAATAACGTTATCAGTGCTAATATTGGGGTTACATTGGGACCGAGCTCGAGAGCGAGGGTGATGACGCCAAGCCCTTTGTCTCAGAGACAAAGCAGGCGAGGGTACATATTGCGCGCCGAGAGCTGGCCCTCCGATCTTTCCAACAGCGCCCATCGCAGAGTCGACGCTCTGAAAACCGGTACATTTATTTTATTTTATTTTAAATTCTTTTCGAGTTCACCCCGGTCTCTTCGTCAGTGTAACTATAAGTCTCTGTGAAACCGGTATTCATACTTGAAATCATAATGAAAGTAAAAGGAAACATAACAAGTCAAACACTGCAACAAATAAATTTACGAAACATACATTATTTTCTTTATTGAATGCAACTACGCTTATTTACGTGTTAAATACACAATTGTTTGTATCACCTTTGATTACTTCGCGCTATTAAAATTACGCAAAATACAGCGAGCGCGCAAAAAGTGTAACATTGTCCGAGCAAATAAATAAAATATATTTGTCTCTCGTTCGTGCGTGTAAACACGCAACGAACAAATCATCGTTGTGCATTTCTTTCTCTCTTCCTCTCGCTCACGCCAATTTTCCTAACGCACGTATTCGTCCCACTCATAAAATCATACCTGTCCAAAATTGGACAAATCTCGAAGTGCTTTTTATGAGGCTTGGGAAAGTTGACGCACGAATACGCTACATCCGCTGACTCGCCGTAATCTGGCAGGTTAGCGACTGGCACGGTTAACCCGGTGCTTAGTGTTCGGACGTCGATTTCCCTCGACCTTGATACTTGTATTCGCGGCTGGCCCCCAATCGCTGTAACCGGGCGGAGGTGGGCCAGACGTAGCGAGTCGGCGGTGCTGTAATCTGGCACGCACTGGACTCGCTCAGCGAACCAAATTTAATTTCATATTAATCTGTCCCTATGCGTTAGACGAATACGTTTCCCGATTCATTCGCTCAACGAATAAAAAACCCTCATCCGTCCAAAATCGAACGTATATACAGGATATTTTCCGAGGAATTGGGAAGGTTTGCTGCACGAACACGCCACACGCGCCGACCCGCCGTAATTCGGTAGGTCAGCACTGGCACGGTCACACCGGTGTTTAGTGTTCGGGCGTCGGCTCCCGTTATTCTCAACATTTGTTCTCGCGGCTGGCCGCCAGTCGCCGTAACCGGGCGGGGATGGAGCCAGACGTAGTGAGTCGACGGTGCCGTAACCTGGCACTTTTTGCACTCACTCAGCGGTTCAAATAATTATAAAATCTATACATGTATATTTATATTTCGAAGCGACTGTATCCCTCATAAATTAATCCAGTCCTCGTAGTCCCCGACTGCTCCCGAAGACATCGGCATCACCGGGCCATCTCATTCGCGCGAGCACCGGGTACCCGTCTGGGCAACGACAGGTTGGGTCGAGCTGGAACATCTTGGCGATTTCTGGACAAGTTCGGTCGCACTTTCTCCCCAAGCCCCGCCGCTCTTTCTCACCAAGGTAAGCACAAGTTCACGCTACTTTCTCATTTGCTTTTACCAAGCGCCTATCCCAAGTGGGCACATTCCCGCTTAAACGTGGCACTTTTCTTCTCCGACGGTAACTTACCGTCATATAAGTCATATACGACTTAATTCATTATAATCTGTACGTTCGTGGCACACTTCCCATTCGTAAATTCAAATCCTGAAAGGTAAATTAAAAGACGATTAATTAACGATCAAAAATGGGCCCTACGACGTCACAATAGAACAAGAATAGAACCAGAGTGTTGTATGGTGAAGCTTCCATGCAGAAATTTTTTCGCGCGTCTAACAAATCTGGTCACTTACTTCTCACAGATGTTTTTATTTGTACTAAAACTCTCCAGTACCAAAAATATCCTTAGAAAACAATCAGTCATCAAGGGATGGGAGATCAGACGGCTTCATCGTTGTACAGTACACTTTCGATCACAAGAATTATTTCCCTCGACGGAACCTTCTGGCTCCTTCCGATATGTGTTCGTATGTGTACCAGTGGTCTCGTACCCGGGGCGTAGTGACACCACTGTGCCGAAGCGCTGACAGACCAATGCTGAAGTGTTCCAGGACACCTCAATTGGAAGTGGTGCCATCAATCGTACGCACGAGGATCCGAACAATGATCAAGAATGGTTTCATGGGGGCTAGTTTGTCTGCCGTCCTACGGGGTGGTCACTAGCCGATTGTGGTTGGTTCCGTGGTGGCAGTGGTTAGGCCGCATGCTGGTCAGGGCAGCTACGTGCACCCGGCGTGTGAGCTACGTTTTTATTAGCTCGGGCGGCAATCTGCAGAGTTGTCAGAGTGTTGGAAAGTCACTCGGCTTGACCAGTAGTTGCATTGGGATCCGCCTCCGAATGCGAACTGGGAGGTGGAGCGTGTCGTGAACATGCTCGCCGCGGTGGTCGGCGTTCTCCGACCCTGAGGTCGCGGAGCCCGTATTGGTAAGGGCTTCTAGCCAGGCACAGTACGTTAATCTAAATAACATTAACTGTAGTAGTGTTCTCTAGTAGTTGAAAAAAAATAAGACTTGATACACCAGCAGACAGCGAGATAGAACAACACAGTGAGATAGAAAAATAAAGAATGGCCTGTGTTCTAATCTCCTGGCCACTTTTCGGGTGTGTTTGTACCTGTACTAGAAGTCTCCTGTACTTTAAAACCAATACGGGTCAACAACAAACCGGCGAGGGATGAGAGGTAATACTTCTCGATTGTTGTATGGTACAGTATCCATAAAAAAATTATTTCGTGCGTCTGAAGCATCTTGTTACTTTGTTACGTCCTGGCGATTTCGCCCTCCACTCCATATATATCTATATATATATATATATATATATATACACATACATACATATACGTATATATACATCTATACAAATTTATTTAATACAAGAATATTTTTTCCGTTAACTCTAATTCGTATTGTGATGAGCGCATTTATCTTTCACCATCCCTTATTTTTTGTCTGTGCACATACGACTTCCCCTAGTATGCACCAACTCCCGCTGAACGCGCCTATCTAGCGCGCCGAGCTGAGCGCCCGCGCGCACTCACTCTCTATCCATGTCTCCCCCTAACGCTTGCGTGCACACACGCGCCCTCGCTTCGTCTCTCTCTCATGCGCTCCGCTGGGAGACCAACGTGAGCCTCCTGTTCTCCCGATACTTCGTGCGCTCAATCAAGCTCTCCATCATCCTCTACATCTTCCATCCTTCTCTCTCCGGGTTACCCACGTACCCCCTTGGTACTTATGTAACCCGTATCACAAGAACCTTCTTCTTTAACCGCGAACCTCGATTTCCGCAGATCCGCGATATAAGTCGCGACCCGTGAATCACGAATATCAACCCTCTCGCCCCTATTTCGCGTACTCGCGAAAAACTACGAGTTTATGTAATCCACGGACTTGCGAAATACTCGCGACGCCGCGACTGTCCTCGTACATAGAGTCGGTGTTACGTCCTAGCACTCTTGCCCTCCAAATATTTATACCTGGTACGAAGTGTAATAATTATTAAGATTTTTTCCTCCCGCTAAACGCGCTCATTTATGTTTTTCTTGGGGTACATGTTACTCAAAACGACCCATATATGGTCGATTTCACTCAGAAAACCCGTTATATAAAATATTCGTAAATATATCTTTAAATATAGTACGCGTATATCTGCCCGTATACTTTAGGGACAAACAGTTCCCATAATAACTTTACCCGTAACTTCAGGGACGAGCACATGGGTGCTCGGATTAACTTTACGAATAGCCTCATATACACGTACATATCCATTTGCCTGTACACTTCTGGGACACGCACGTGGGTCCCCGAAGTACCATATCATAATGTCTCATATATACAAACATATACACGTACCTGAATGCTTTAGGGACATATACGAGAGTCCCTGGAGTACCTCCTATAATAATTCCGTATGTATATTTCCATGCATACTTTTGGGACATAAGTCCTCAAACTCACTTCAATGAATATATATATATATATATATACACATACTCTAGGACGACCGAGTCCTCATGTACCATTCGTATAATCTTATGCATACTTCGAAGGCATTGGTCGTCGGAATAACTTTAGTGAATAACTATACTAACTAATATATATATATATATATATATATATATATATATATATATATATATATGTGTGTGTGTGTGTGTGTGTGTGTGTGTGTGTGTGTGTGTGTGTGTGTGTGTGTGTGTGTGTGTGTGTGTGTGTGTGTGTGTGTGTGTGTGTGTGTGTGTGTGTGTGTGTGTGTGTGTGTGTGTGTGTGTGTGTGCGTGCGTGCGTGCGTGTGTGTGTGTGATTTTTTTTTATTTTTTTTAAAGAGGTTTAGCGGGAAAATGCCTCCGCACCGTAGCAAATAATACAGCCACCAACATTAGGCATGAGTCACGCCAGTGTGGTAGCCACCCCAGCGGCCTGTCTGCTAATCTGCTCGGTTTGCTCTTTGAAGTTCAGCCTCGCGTCGAGAATCACACCCAGGTACCGAATGAACGGTTGGGATGTGATTTCGGAGTTTCCAACCCTGAGCGTCACCGTTTCCATCACCTTCCTGCTGGATACGAGGAGTACTTCTGTTTTATGGGCTGCAAGATGCAGTCCAACAGAAGACATCCAATCCTTTATCTTGGCGAAAGCTTCGCCGAAGAGTGCGGTGATTTGCTCCAGGAATTTGGCGATGACAATCAGCGCCGCGTCATCTGCGAACGCTACGATGGACACTCCTTCCGGCAATTTTAATAGCAGCAGATCATTGTACATGATGATCCACAGAAGCGGTCCAAGTACAGAGCCCTGAGGAACTCCTCCAGTCACCCTATATGTCTTTGGTCCATCCTCTGTGTCGTACATGAGCCACCTATTACATAGGTAACTCGCCACTATTCTCCGTAGGTACCATGGTACACCTAATGTTTTTAGGGCATCCATGATACACTTCCATATCGCCGAGTTGAAAGCGTTTTTGACGTCGAGAGCGACAACTGCGCAGTACTTCTTGGACCCTCTTGCCCATCGTTTCCCCGCAGTCGACTCCTGCGCCTGCTTCACCACTGTATTGATGGCATCCAGAGTAGAGCGCTCTTTTCTGAAGCCAAACTGGCCCTCCGCCAGTAGAGGGTCCACGACCTTCTCAATTCTGTTATGGATGATGCGCTCGAAGATCTTTCCCGCGGTATCCAGCATACAGAGCGGACGATAGGATGAAGGTTCGTCCGGTGGCTTTTTCCCTTTCGGGAGGAGCACTAGCTTCGGCCACTTCCACTTGTCCGGGAAGATTCCTTCCTTGAGACACGCATAGTACATGCCCAGGAATATTGCGGGTGCCAACTTGATCGCTGCCTTGAGTGCGATGTTGGGTATCCCATCCATGCCGGGGGCTTTATTGTTGCCCACCCTGGCAATCGCCGTAAGAAGCTCTTCTTCAGTAATGGCTGGCATGTCTTCATCGACGTCCTCTTCGAGCTGATAGTCCTCCTCGGGTTGCTCAGGGAACAGATGTGAAACAATCTTTTCCAGCAGAGCTGCGTCCACAGGCGATGGCATTGGCTGGCTTTTCAGCCGAGTCATTACTACTTTGTACGGCCTGCCCCAGGGAGCATCTTCCACCTCGCTAAGCAGTTCGCCCCAGCTTTCAGCTTTACTCTGCTTGATAGCCTTTTTAAGCATCAAGCGCGCCTTCCTGTGCTGTTCTTCCAAATCGGGGAACGAGCGTTTGCCTCGAGCTCGTTGCGCTAGGCGGCGAGTTCGATGACACTGCCTTCGGAGGCCGGCAATTTGTTCGCTCCACCAGTGTACCGCGGGTCGGAAGTCGACATTACGTTTCCGTGGCATTGTGGCATCGCATGCTTCGGTGACCCTCTGCATGACCACCTCGACCTTCTCGGTTGCACTTTCCGCTACGAGGGGGCTGGTGTCAAAAGTTTCACGAAACAAGTCCGCGTCAAACATTTTGGAGTGCCTGGAGAGCCTGGAGAGCCCGCGTATACGCTGGATACCGGCTGCTACCTGCGATGTGGGCTGTGGGTGCCCCATTTCCCGCTTCTGCACATATGACACACTTTGCACTTGCTGTGCATTCGGCAACGTTGTGGCCAGTGTTACCGCACTTGATGCAGTCTTTAGCCCGGTCGACGTTGCTCTAGCAGTTCCGTGATAAGTGTCCAAATTTCCAGCACTTGAAACACTATTTACTTGAACTATTTATTTGAACACTTGATATCTCCTCCTTCGTCGCGTCCTCTTCGAAATCCTTGATCTCCAGATCAACTTCCTGGACTTTACTCTGGACCGTTGCTGATTCACCAAAAACACCTTCGAATTGGTTTCGCAATTCCGGTGCGTTCGCTGAGCTCTCCTTATTCAGAACGATCAGCAGATCTCCCGCGTTCGTTCTGCGTACCTTTTGGACGCATTCACCTGCATCCTTGAGCGCCGGATCCTTCTTTATACGACTCAAGATCTCCGCATAGCTCAAGTCACCCTTTTTGTGGATGACGAGAGCGTTGGGCAGAGTCGGCCGTTCGCGAGGTTTCTGCGCCTTCTTCTGAGGCTGCTTCTCGGATATCTTGTGCGATCTTTTCTTCTTTCGCGCAGTCTGCCACTCCTGCTCTGATCTCTCGCCCTTATCCTCGGATTGACCAGCCAATGGCTCCACCAGCTGCTTCTCCTTCGGCTCCTTTCCGTCGGTCGACGTCAGTGTAACCCGCTTTTTCCTCTTGGCCTTGCTTACTTGCGTCGAGGTACCGCCCACGTCCATGCCTTCATCGTTCCTCTCCTTGTTGGGGAAAGTCGATTTCGCTTGGCTTATGGTCGGCGTGGTTTGCGTTCCTCCAGTCAACGTTGCCGCCTGTGGCTTTGCACTCCACGCTACGAGGTCCTCTATACCTTTCCAAGTACTGGTAAGCATAGGAACCCACCGCTGGATCTCCTTGTGGAGGTTTTTCTTCTGCTGGGTAAAAGAGGCTAGGCTCTCCAGCGTCTTTCCGTGCCTCTCCACCAACTTCAAAATCTCCTTTCGGTTTCCACCTGTCTCTTTTTTTTCTTCACTTGAAACATTGTGCGCCATGGAGGCCAAGTGGCCCACCTCCGTGGTACTGCGGTTATTCGATGACGACGCCCGGGAGCCCGCTTGGTCACTCCCTGAAGGCGCCGGTACTGGGGTTCCGTGCCCCTGCACCCTAATCGGTATATCCTTTATTGGACTTCCCATATTCATTTGTTATCGAGGTTTGTTCCCCGTGTCTGTTGGTCCACGGGAGGTATTTTAATTGCCTCCTGCCCTGTATATCTATATAGACATTTCAATATCCATATCTATATCCAGATAGATATCTCTATATGTATATTCATATCCATATAGATATTTGTACATCTATGTCTATATTTATATACGAGGGCTTCCCTCTATCCGCCGCCTGGGGACGCGCCACGTAGGGGTATCAGACTCCCCGTGTGTGTGTATGTGTGTGTGTGTGTGTGTGTGTATATACACATATACATACGCCATACGCTTCAGGGACATGTACCCGAGTCCCGGGGCAATATTCAATACATATCTACTTTCATGCACACTTCGGGGACATATGTCCTTAAAGTGACACACACAAATATACATATATATATATTGTAACAAATTTATTTTATTGTCGCTATTATTTCTTTATTCTCAAGTGAATCCTATTGTAAATTCCCTTTACGACATTATTGTTTCGAGGGTCAACCAACCGGAAAGCATTCATTCCATACGCTTTATCGATCGTGTATGGACCAAAATATAAATGAAAAAACTTAGCCGTGACCTTATCCGATGCACTAGAGGGGCACGGCCGACGCAGTAGCACGAAATCACCGACTTTAACGTGAGTTGAAACTGACTTTTGATACTTTTTTCGGTTCTGGAAACTTCGGAAGATATTTTCATGGGCTTTAATAAGTTTGCGTTCATATAATTCTGGACTTGACTCGGGAAATTCGACGATTTTTATGAGTCCATTTGACGGATTTTTTCCCGTTTGCAATTCGTAGGGAGTATATCCCGTACTGCAATGGGTTGTTATATTCAAAAGCTTCTCGATACGCGGGACGAATCGTGCCCATTTGTTGTGGGCTTCCGAGCAAAAAACCCTCAAAAATCGACCAAGCTCCCTCATCACACGTTCGGTAGGGTTGCTTTGAGGGTGTCTCACCGAACAAAATCTAGCACGGATGTTCTGCTGTTCTACAAGGGAGTATATTATGAGTATATTATGTTCAACATAATAAACAAAATGTTGTGCTTAATTTGATGTAGATCTTCCCACTGTCCTGCGAGTACTTCTTTTATTACAGAGGCAATTTTTTCGTCATTCGCTTGTAGTTCCGCTAATTTAATCAAGTCCTTTCTCATTTCTTCATCCAAAGGCCGGTTTGTTACGCCTATAAAGCATGATAAGGTAGTCCGCACCTCCTGTTCTTCTAAATTTAGTGGGAATTTTGCGACTAACGAAGGTAGTAATAAGCGTGGTTGAGAGTCCTTCTCAAAACAACTATTCGGATTGCGACTAAAAAAATCGGCAACTATGTTTTCCTTACCAGCGCAGTATGTTACATCATAGTTATATTGCTGTAAGATTAAACACCATCGCTTTAACCGAGGCGTGTGAAAGAGCGTCGTGTTCAAGAAGGTCAGGCCCTTGTGATCAGTTATAATTTCAAATTTCCTTCCTACTAGATATCTGCGACACTTCCCCACTGAGTATACTATGGCTAATAATTCTTTCTCTGTGGTCCCGTAATTCTTTTCAGCTGGATTAAGACATCTGCTTACTAATGATATGATATATTTATTTTTGCCTTCGTGCTCTTGATATAACACTCCACTAATTCCCTTGTCGGAAGCATCTGTTTGTAATTTAAACGTGAGGTCTGGGTTAACATGCGATAACATGACCGAATTTGCGAAATTTTCCTTTAACGCGGTAAACGCCTGATCGTGTTCGTTCGTCCAATTTCACGACGTTTTCGCTTTAAGCAGACTCCGGAATGGTTCTACAAAGTTGGCATGACGTACGCTAAACTGCCTATAGTAGGTGCATACCCCGATAAACTATTGAAGTTGTTTTATGTTTTGAGGTGCCTTAAAATGTCGAATCACCATCAGCCTGTCAGGATCGGGGCGTATTCCCTCCACAGACAAAATAAATCCCAGGAATCGGACGGACGAGCGACAGAACATGGATTTATTTAAACCAAGCGTAAAATTGTTTAGTTGTAAAGTATTAAAGACGCAATCTATGTGTTCTAGATGTTCTACCCAGGATTTTGAGGAAATCAACAAGTCGTCGATGTATAACGTTAAAAAAGACTCATAGCTCCTGTTAAAGATCAAACTCAATGCTCGAATAAACCCACTTCCTGCGGTCTTCAGACCGAAAGGAATACGGCAAAAGTGATATAAGTTAGGGCAAATCAATCGGTTGGCTAGGTACCAAACGCGCGACCGCCGCTCTAGTGCATTTTCAACAACCAACATTTGCATGTCAGGTTCGACTCTTTTCACTTGCAGAAAACGTTCTAATTGTTCAATAAATTCCTGCGGGTGGTTGACCGACTCGTCTTTGAACTTAGGGATTGGTATCTCTATTTTGAGTGATTGAAACCCTCTCATAAGCCCGTTCAACGTACCTTGATTTTGTTGTTCTGCCGACGTCAGAGCTCCCGACGCTACGGCCGCTTGCAATTCTTCTGTCGCTCTTTCTTGGCGTTCAGTGGCCGCTCTGAGGCGTCGAACCTCATCTGCCACGACGTTTCCTTCGATTGTATTTCTTTTCATCCTTTCGATTTCAACCCGTTTGGCGTTTATTTTCGCCCTTTCCTCGCACAATATTCTCCGCTCCTCCGCTGAACCTGAAGCGTCACTTGTATTAGTACGTGGTTTGTTTGGTGCCGACGTGTGTAATGTCCGCTTCGCTTTGACAGTATTCATCTCCGGCGACGGGGATGCCGGAGTATTCCCCATCTCCGGAGTTCTTGCTGGCGTTCTTTGCGTCATTTCAATTTGATTTTTTTTTTTATGCTAACTTTGATTTGAATTTGAAAGTTTTACCAAAACTAATATTTCTAAAGATCCCATTAAAGTTATTTCAACACTCAATTATATATTTTATGTGAGACTCGATACCCTTGATCGTGCCCCACGTTGGGCGCCAGTTGTAACAAATTTATTTGATTGTCACTATTATTTCTTTATTCTCCCTGTCTCGACCTCACTTCATTATAGTACAATTTACCCGCTAGTCCCTTTTCTATGTGATTTATATGCTCGAAGGCCTATCGGACTAGGGCGATTGTGCGACTTCCATTACGCGACATGAAATACAAAAAGATACATATCTATTTTTATAGATCGGCCATACGAATTCCGCTACGCACTCCTTTTCATACCGATGAACATCCCATTTTACAGGGCGATAATGCGAGCTCCGTTACGCACACCTTTTTCATACAAATCTATATAAACATTCGACAGGGCAACTATGCGAGCTCCGCTACGCAACATTCCTCTTTAACACACATAAGTTAACCACACATAAATAAATAAATATCCCGCAACAATGATGGTAACAATATAAATCTATGTTTTAACCGGTATACAATGCTGACTCCGGAGTGCGATATTCGTCAATTCGTTTCCTAACATTTCGAGGCGGCACTTTACACTGCGGATCGTTTGCTTAATTGTCTCTACTCACGCTACCGATCTTTCTGTTCGATGACGATTTTACTTGTTTTTTGATGCACGTCGTTCTGGGTGATGTTGAACGGCTCGGAACCCGGGTAGGTCAAAGACCCCCCCCACCTGACGACCCCTCTGGACACGATGTCGAAGACCCTCGTATGTGCGACGCGATGATGTGCCGTCCGGGCCTCTCGACGACGTCTTTTTGTCGAATTGTTTGCCGGGAACGAATCATCTGCGCGAGACTCCCTTCAGCGTGGTCCGATCATTGGCCAAGATGGCCGTCGCCTTCCACCATGTGGCGACCGGTATGGACCCGTAGCGGACGTTCGGGCCAATCCGCATGCATCCCCTTTTACGTGCACTTTTCGGCCTTTTTATACACCGATATGGACCCGTAGCGGTGGCGCTGACTGACCGCGATCCTTATTGAGCGCAACTTTTTCGTGCGTGAATGACAATGATCTTTCTTTACGCACACGCGGAATGGTCGTCGCCGCAGCCGGCGTCGAAGCGTGACCAGAAACGAGTGACCGGTAGTGTTCTCTCTCTCGTACCAAATCTGTACTATCTTTTCTTTTTTAATCGGGAAGGCTGTGACAGCCGCGGACGGTGGCGCCGCCTGGATAGGGTCGCACGACCTAACAGAAGACTTTTCGTCGCGAGATCGTAGAAAATTTAAAAAACGCACTAGGGGTGCAAATGCGACCCTACAATATAGTCGGTAAACTCCCGGGACATCCAAGAGAGTCTCCGGAGTACAAATGATAATATTAATATCTATACTTACATGTATAGTTCGGGGACATTCACGAGTCCCCGAACTAGTATCCAACATATATATATATATATTCGTGTTGACCATAATACAGTGGTCCTAGAAAAAAGAAATATTGTTATATCTATATTATGTATATATTGGGGACGCAAGAGTCCTCGAATAACCCGCGAAACTGTTCCGAAGCGGTGAGCTTGATCGCGAGTTTTCTCACAGACCTCCTCGGAGCTTGGTCACCACGTAGTCAGCACATCCTGCCGATAACGAAAAATATTCAATTCATTGCTCATGCACAACTCGAGAAAAATAACGTTATCAGTGCTAATATTCGGTTACATGGGGACCGAGCTCGAGAGCGAGGGTAATGACGCCAAGCCCGTTGTCTCAGATACAAAGAGGGCGAGGGTACTTATTGCGTTCCGGGAGCTGGCCAGTCATTTCCGTCCGGTCTCTCCAACAGCGCGCATCGCAGAGTCGACGCTCTGAAAACCGGTGCACTTATATTATTTTTTTTTATATTATTTTCGAGTTTACCCCGGTCTCTTCGTCAATGTAACTATAAGTCTCTGTAAAACCGGTATTAATTGTTTAAATCAAAATAAAACTAAAAGGAAACATAACAAGTCAAACACTGCAATATATAATTTACGAAACTTATATTATTTTCTTTATTGAATGTAACAACGCTTATTTACGTGTAAAATACACAGTTGTTCATAACACATTCGATTTCTTCGCGCTATTAAAATTACGCAAAATACGGCGACCGCGCAAAAAGTGTAACATTTTCGAGCAAATAATAAAAATATATTTGCCTCTCGTTCGTGCGTGTAAACACGCAACGAACAAATCATCGTAGTGCATTTCTTTGTCTCTCTCTCTCTCTCTCTCTCTCTCTCTCTTCCTCTCGCTCACGCCATTTATCCTAACGCACGTATTCCTGTCACTCATAAAATCATACCTGTCAAAAATTGGACAAATCTCGAAGTGCTTTGTATGAGGCTTGGGAAAGTTGGCGCACGAACACGCTACATCCGCTGACTCGCCGTCATCTGGCAGGTTAGCGACTGGCACGGTTAACCCGGTGCTTAGTGATCGGACGTCGATTTCCCTCGACCTTGACAATTGTATTCGCGGGGGGCCGTCAATCGCCGTAATCGGGCGGAGGTGGGCCAGACGTAGCGAGTCGGCGGTGCTGTAATCGTGCACGCACTAGACTCGCTCAGCGAACCAAATTTAATTTCATATTATTCTGTACCTATGCGTTAGACGAATACGTTTCCCGATACATTCGCTCAACAAATGAAAACCCTTATCCGTCCAAAATCGGACGTATGCCCAGGGTATCTTCCGAGGAATTCGGAAGGTTTGCCGCACGAACACGCCACACGCGCCGACCCGCCGTAATTCAGTAGGTCAGCGACTGGCATGGTCATACCGGTGCTTAGTGTTCGAGCGTCGGCTTCCGTTATACTCAACATTTGTTCTCGCGGCTGGCCGCCAATCGCCGTAACCGGGCGGAGGTGGAGCCAGACGTAGTGAGTCGACGGTGCCGTAACCTGGCACATCTTGCACTCACTCAGCGGTTCAAATAAGTATAAAATCTATATATGGATATTTTTATTTCGAAGCGAATGTATCCCTCATAAAATTAGTCCAGTCCTCGTAGTCCCCGACGGCTCCCAAAAACATCGGCATCACCGGGCCATCGCATTTGCACGAGTACCGGGTACCCGTCTGGGCAACGACAGGTCGGGTCGAGCTGGAACATCTTGGCGATTCCTGGACCAATTCGGTCACACGGTCGAGTAGTTTTGACCCACTACGCACCGCCGCTCTTTATCACCAAGGTAAGCACT
Source organism: Ophion ellenae (assembly GCA_963210295.1). Taxonomy (NCBI): domain Eukaryota; kingdom Metazoa; phylum Arthropoda; class Insecta; order Hymenoptera; family Ichneumonidae; genus Ophion; species Ophion ellenae. The sequence continues at coordinate 9,032,237 of OY723394.1, forward strand.
ATTTCTTGCTACTTCCTTATTTGCTTACCTGTCGCTCAATGCGTCAAATTATACACCAACAACTTTACCAAGCGCCTATCCCAAGTGGGCACATTCCCGCTTAAACGTGGCGCTTTTCTTCTCCGACGGTAACTTACCGTCATATAAGTCATATGACTCAATTTATCAATATAATCCGTACGTTCGTGGCACACTTCCCATTCGTAAATTCAAATCCTGAAAGGTGAATTAAAAGACGATAAAAAAGGGCCCCACGACGTAACAGGGTTAGATATATATAGGATGACTTATATAAGGTGGACAGGTGTTTTTGACGGGTCTTGCGCGGTGATTTTGCGACTGAAAAAAATATGATTTTTAATGGTTGTTCACGCTTTCCTTGAAAAAAAATATATCGTATTTTTGTCATGAATAGCATTTGCCAGAGAAAATAGCGTATTCTGGAAAAGAATAAAAAATCCATTTTGCGGGCAGAAGATTGAAGTTTATAAAATTCCGAATACGGGACACTCTCGAAAAACTTTCTTTGTGCTCCCCGTCATAGAGAAAAAAATTATCAAACATACGATTAAAGTGTATAAATCGGAATTAAATCAGTGGAACAAACAAGCTAAGTCAGGCACGACAGTGCTATAGGATGTGCTAGTCTGCTGACGTCAGAGCTGCAACTTCCGAATGGTCCGCTGTCACAGGAAGTTGGTTCAGAGTCCGATGACACGCGGTCGAGCCGAGGGACCTGAATGTGTCCCTATCTGAGAACTTGATTCAAAATAATGTCAATTTATAAAATGTTCGAGGATTCCATGCACTGAAAATACGATTTTCAATCATTTGCGATTTGCTAACAACTTTTGGAATAAGTGATTCTAGCAATACATTTTAAAGTCATTTGACGTGGAATTTTTAATTTTTACCAAATATTACGAGATTTTTGTTTTTTAATGTTGCATAAACTATCTTCACATGTTGTAGTTACAGAATTTTTGAATATTTTATGAAAAAGTCAAAAATAAAAATGCTCGTAAAATTTGGCAAAAAATAATAATTTCACGCGAAATTACTTTAAAATGTATTGATAGAATTATTTATCGCGAAAGTTATTAGTGAATCGCAAATGATGAGGAATATTGTTTGCGGACCATGAAATCCGCAAACTTTTTCGAAATTGACATTATTTCCGATAAAGTTCGCAATCTATAGATCAAGTTCAATCGATTATCTTAAACCTCAATGAATAAACGTATTTCAGGCACATTAATCCCGTGAAACTGGGTCGTTTTCGGTTTTGCACAGACAAACCAACTATTGTCAGTGCAAAAAATCTGAAAAAAATCATGGTCGATCTTTAGACCGTACTTCTACTGAAATAATAAGGTTGTTTTGTTCCTTATTTTCGATTCTTTTAAAAATAAATATTAAGTGAAGAAAATGATCTTGGGCGGGATGAAAACGACCCAGGTATGCGAATCGCGGGTTAGCATTTGCTCCGCAATGGGTCAGATCGAGTCGAGAAATCTGACGATGCTGCGACAACGACGGAAGGAGCATTATATATTTAACAAAGATAGAATCAGTGCTCGCAACGGTTCGCGGAGGACCGATCGGACATTCCTGATACTACTGGCCCGAATTCGTCTCCGATTTTATATTATTTCCGGTCAGATTGGGTCGAGAAGTCTGACGGTCCTGCGACAGCGAGGGAAGGAGCATTATTTTTTTAACAAAGATAAAATCGGCAGTCGCAACGTTTCTAGGAGCCGTTTCTAGGAGATTTTATCTTATTTCTAGTCAGATTGAGTCGAGAAGTCGGACGATGCCGCGAGAACGACGGTAGGAGCTTTGTTTATTTAACAAAGATAAAATCGGTGCTCGGAATGGTTCTCGGAGCCTCCATCGGACATTCCCGATATTACTGCCCCGAATTCGTCTCCGAGTTTATCTTACTTTCGGTCAGATTGGGTCGAGAAGTCTGACGATGCTGCGAGAACAACGCTAGGAGCTTTGTTTATTTAACAAAGATAAAATCGGTGCTCGGAATGGTTCTCGTAGCCTTGATCGGACATTCCCGACAATACTGCCCCGAATTCGTCTCCGATTCATCCTACTTCCGGTCAGATTGGGTCGAGAAGTCTGACGATGCTGCGAGAACAAGGCTAGGAGCTTTGTTTATTTAACAAAGATAAAACCGGTGCTCGGAACGGTTCCCGGGCCCTTGATCGGACGTTCCCGATATTACTGCTCCGAATCCGTCTCCGATTTTATCCTACTTCCGGTCGGATTGGGTCGAGAAGTCTGACGATGCCACGAGAACGACGCTAGGAGGTTTGTTTATTTAACAAAGATAACATCGGTGCTCGGAATGGTTCCCGGGGCCTCAATCGGACATTCCCGATATTACTGCCCCGAATTCGTCTCCGATTTTATCCTACTTCCGGTCAGATTGGGTCGAGAAGTCGGACGATGCCGCGAGAACAACGCTAGGAGCTTTGTTTATTTAACAAAGATGAAATCGGTGCTCGGAACGGTTCCCGGGGCCTCGTTCGAAAATTCCCGATATTACTGCCCCGAATTCCTCTCCGATTTTATCCTACTTCCGGTCAGATTGGGTCGAGAAGTCTGACCATGCCGCGAGAACGACGCTAGGAGCTTTGTTTATTTAACAAAGATAAAATCGGTGCTCGGAGCGGTTCCCGGGGCCTCGATCGAACCTTGCCGACATTACTGTCCCGAATTCGTCTCCGATTTTATCCTACTTCCGGTCAGAATGGGTGGAGAAGTCTGACGATGCCGCGAGAACGACGCTAGGAGCTTTGTTTATTTAACAAAAATAAAATCGGTGCTCGGAATGGTTCCGGGGGCCTCGATCGGCCATTCCCGATATTACTGCCCCGAATCCGTCTCCGATTTTATCCTACTTCCGGTCAGATTGGGTCGAGAAGGCTGACGATGCCGTGAGAACGACGCTAGGAGCTTTGTTTATTTAACAAAGATAAAATCGGTGCTCGGAATGGTTCCCGGGGCCTCGATCGGACATTCACGATACTACTGCCCCCAAACCGTCTCCGATTTTATCGTACTTCCGGTCAGATTGGGTCGAGCAGTCTGACGATGCCGCGAGAACGACGCTAGGAGCTTTGTTTATTTAACAAAGATAAAATCTATGCTCGGAATGGTTCCCGGGGGCTCGATTGGACATTCCCGATATTACTGCCCCCAATTAGTCTCCGATTTTATTTTACTTCCGGTCAGAATGGATAAGGAAGTCTGACGATGCCGCGAGAACGACGGAAAGAGCATTGTTTATTTAACAAAGATAAAATCGGTTCTCGGAGCCTTGATCGGACATTCCCGACATTACTGCCCCGAATTCGTCTCCGATTTGATCCTACTTCCGGTCAGATTGGGTCGAGAAGTCTGACGATGCTGCGAGAACAAGGCTAGGAGCTTTGTTTATTTAACAAAGATAAAACCGGTGCTCGGAACGGTTCCCGGGCCCTTGATCGGACGTTCCCGATATTACTGCTCCGAATCCGTCTCCGATTTTATCCTACTTCCGGTCGGATTGGGTCGAGAAGTCTGACGATGCCACGAGAACGACGCTAGGAGGTTTGTTTATTTAACAAAGATAACATCGGTGCTCGGAATGGTTCCCGGGGCCTCAATCGGACATTCCCGATATTACTGCCCCGAATTCGTCTCCGATTTTATCCTACTTCCGGTCAGATTGGGTCGAGAAGTCGGACGATGCCGCGAGAACAACGCTAGGAGCTTTGTTTATTTAACAAAGATGAAATCGGTGCTCGGAACGGTTCCCGGGGCCTCGTTCGAAAATTCCCGATATTACTGCCCCGAATTCCTCTCCGATTTTATCCTACTTCCGGTCAGATTGGGTCGAGAAGTCTGACCATGCCGCGAGAACGACGCTAGGAGCTTTGTTTATTTAACAAAGATAAAATCGGTGCTCGGAGCGGTTCCCGGGGCCTCGATCGAACCTTGCCGACATTACTGTCCCGAATTCGTCTCCGATTTTATCCTACTTCCGGTCAGAATGGGTGGAGAAGTCTGACGATGCCGCGAGAACGACGCTAGGAGCTTTGTTTATTTAACAAAAATAAAATCGGTGCTCGGAATGGTTCCGGGGGCCTCGATCGGCCATTCCCGATATTACTGCCCCGAATCCGTCTCCGATTTTATCCTACTTCCGGTCAGATTGGGTCGAGAAGGCTGACGATGCCGTGAGAACGACGCTAGGAGCTTTGTTTATTTAACAAAGATAAAATCGGTGCTCGGAATGGTTCCCGGGGCCTCGATCGGACATTCACGATACTACTGCCCCCAAACCGTCTCCGATTTTATCTTACTTCCGGTCAGATTGGGTCGAGCAGTCTGACGATGCCGCGAGAACGACGCTAGGAGCTTTGTTTATTTAACAAAGATAAAATCTATGCTCGGAATGGTTCCCGGGGGCTCGATTGGACATTCCCGATATTACTGCCCCCAATTAGTCTCCGATTTTATTTTACTTCCGGTCAGAATGGATAAGGAAGTCTGACGATGCCGCGAGAACGACGGAAAGAGCATTGTTTATTTAACAAAGATAAAATCGGTTCTCGGAGCCTTGATCGGACATTCCCGACATTACTGCCCCGAATTCGTCTCCGATTTGATCCTACTTTCCGTCAGATTGGGTCGAGAAGTCTGACGATGCCGCGAGAACGACGCTAGGAGGTTTGTTTATTTAACAAAGATAAAATCGGTGCTCGGAACGGTTCCCGGGGCCTCGATCGGACATTCCCAATATTACTGCCCCGAATTCGTCGCCGATTTTATCCTACTTCTGGTCAGATTGGGTCGAGAAGTCTGACGAATGGGTTCCGGGGGCTCGATTGGACATTCCCGATATCACTGCCCCCAATTCGTCTCCGATTCTATCTTACTTCCGGTCAGAATGGATAAGGAAGTCTGACGATGCCGCGAGAACGACGGAAGGAGCATTGTTTATTTAACAACGATAAAATCGGTGCTCGCAATGGTTCCCGGGGCCTTGATCGGACATTCCCGATACTACTGCCCCGAATTCGTCTTCTATTTGATCTTACTCCCGGTCAGATTTTGTCAAGAAGTCTGACGATGTCGCGAGACCGACGGTAGGAGCTTTGTTTATTTTACAAAGATAAAATCGGTGCTCGGAATGGTTCCCGGGGCCTCGATCGGACATTCCCGATACTACTGCTCCCAATTTGTCTCCGATTTTATCTTACTTCCGGTCAGATTGGGTGGAGAAGTCTGCCGATGCCGCGAGAACGACGCTAGTATTTTTGTTTATATAACAAAGATAAAATCGATGCTCGGAATGGTTCCCGGGGGCTCGATTGGACATTCCCGATATTACTGCCCCCAATTCGTCTCCGATTTTATCTTACTTCCGGTCAGAATGCGTTGAGAAGTCTAACGATGCTGCAAGAACGACTCTAGGAGCTTTGTTTATTTAACAAAGATAAAATCGGTGCTCGGAACGGTTCCCGGGGCCTCGATCGGACATTCCCGACATTACTGCCCCGAATTCGTCTCCGATCTTATCCTACTTCCGGTCAGATTGGGTCGAGAAGTCTGACGATGCCGCGAGAACGACGCTAGGAGCTTCGTTTATTTAACGAAGATAAAATCGGTGCTCGGAATGGCTCCCGGGGGCTCGATTGGCCATTCCCGATATTACTGCCCCCAATTCGTCTCCGATTTTATCTTACTTCCGGTCAGAATGGATAAGGAAGTCTGACAATGCCGCAAGAACGGAGGAAGGAGCATTGTTTATTTAACAAAGATAAAATCGGTGCTCGAAATAGTTTCCGGGGCCTCGATCGGACATTCCCGATACTACTGCCCCCAAACCGTCTCCGATTTTATCTTACTTCCGGTCAGATTGGGTCGAGCAGTCTGACGATGCCGCGAGAACGACGCTAGGAGCTTTGTTTATTTAACAAAGATAAAATCCATGCTCGGAATGGTTCCCGGGGGCTCGATTGGACATTCCCGATATTACTGCCCCCAATTCGTCTCCGATTTTATTTTACTTCCGGTCAGAATGGATAAGGAAGTCTGACGATGCCGCGAGAACGACGGAAAGAGCATTGTTTATTTAACAAAGATAAAATCGGTTCTCCGAATGGTTGTCGGAGCCTTGATCGGACATTCCCGACATTACTGCCCCCAATTCGTCTCCGATTTTATCCTACTTCCCGTCAGATTGGGTCGAGAAGTCTGACGATGCCGCGAGAACGACGCTAGGAGGTTTGTTTATTTAACAAAGATAAAATCGGTGCTCGGAACGGTTCCCGGGGCCTCGATCGGACATTCCCAATATTACTGCCCCGAATTCGTCGCCGATTTTATCCTACTTCCGGTCAGATTGGGTCGAGAAGTCTGACGATGCCGCGAGAACGACGCTAGGAGGTTTGTTTATTTAACAAAGATAAAATCGATGCTCGGAATGGTTCCCGGGGCCTCGATTGGACATTCCCGATGTTACTGCCCCGAACGCGTCTCCGATCTTATCCTACTTCCGGTCAGATTGGGTCGAGAAGTCTGACGATGCCGCGAGACCGACACTACGAGCTTTGTTTATTTAACAAAGATAAAGTCGGTGCTCGGAATGGTTCCCGCGGCCTCGATCGGACATTTCCGATACCACTGCCCCCAATTCGTCTCCGATTTTATCTTACTTCCGGTCAGATTGGGTCAAGAATTCTGACGACGCCGCGAGAACGACGGTAGGAGCTTTGATTATTTAACAAAGATAAAAGCGGTGCTCGGAATGGTTCCCGGGGCCTCGATCGGACATTCCCGATACTACTGCCCCGAATTCGTCTCCGATTTTATCCTACTTCCGGTCAGATTGGGTCGAGAAGACTAACGATGCCACCAGAACGACGCTAGGAGCTTTGTTTATTTAACAAAGATAAAATCGGTGCTCGGAACGGTTCCCAGGGCCTCGATCAGATATTCCCAATATTACTGCCCCGAATTCGTCTCCGATTTTATCCTACTTCCGGTCAGATTGGGTCGAGAAGTCTGACGATGCCGCGAGAACGACGGTAGGAGCTTTGTTTATTTAACAATGGTAAATTCGGTGCTCGGAATGGTTCCCGGGGCCTCGATCGGACATTCCCGATACTACTGCCCCGAATTCGTCTCCGATTTTATCCTACTTCCGGTCAGATTGGGTCGAGAAGTCTGACCATGCCGCGAGAACGACGCTAGGAGCTTTGTTTATTTAACAAACATAAAATCGGTGCTCGGAATGGTTCCCGGGGCCTCGATCCGACATTCCCGATACTACTGCCCTGAATTCGTCTCCGATTTTATGTTACTTCCGGTCAGATTGGATAAGGAAGTCTGACGATGCCGCGAGAACGACGCTTGGAGCATTGTTTATTTAACAACGATAAAATCATTTCTCGGAATTGTTCTCGGAGCTTCGATCGGACATTCCCGATATTACTGCCCCAAATTCGTCTCCGATTTTATGTTACTTCCGGTCAGATTGGATAAGGAAGTCTGACGATGCCGCGAGAACGACGCTAGGAGCATTGTTTATTTAACAACGATAAAATCGGTGGTCAGAATGGTTCCCGGGGCCTCGATTGGACATTCCCGATATTACCGCCCCGAATTCGTCTCCGCTCAATTAATGTTTTTATTCTGTCACCGTCTCCAACTTGAATGAGTTCAATTCATGCTCTTCTCCTTCACCGCCTCCAACATGAATTGAGCTAATTTCATGTTGGAGACGGTGACAGTAGAACGAGTTTTTCCCGATACATTTGTTATTGTCATCGTGATAGCTTCAGGCGCTCTGTCGTACTCCAAATCGGGAAAACAAAAAAAAATCATACAAATCTTCTCTGGAACGACGAAATCTTAGGACGTGTTGTATTCGGGGTGTGCGAGTATCAGGGTGCAGGTGACAAAGGAATTTCGGCAACAACATTAAAAAAAAATTCAAGTTTCGTTTTCGTGGCGTTACCCGGCAAAAAACGTCTCGAATATTTGAGAAACTTCGTGAACCGACATCGCAGCTCGGTCATGACTTTCATTGAGGTCTACGAGATTCGGAGAGAACGGCCGGCAAGATCCAAATTGTAAGTAAATGTACGATTTTATGTATACTTCGACTCCAGTATTAACGGCTCTTCTCACTTTAGACGCTAAAAAATGCTTTTTCAAATAGGTTTATGTTTATATATTGATATAAAAGTTGTTACACTCATTAAATACACTTTAGAAATTCATTTGAAAAAAAAATTATTTATTCAAGTCACTATTTATAGACGAACATGGTAGTTAAATAAATTTCCTCAAAAATTGTAGGCCTGCGCTTTTTTTCGAAACAACAAAAAAAAACGTGTTCTTTCCACCGTTTCTGGGAAAAAATAGAAAATGTCAAAATTAAAAAAAAATCCTTGATATGCGCTATAGCTATAGGTGTAAAGAATATGTGGTCAAAATTTCATACGGATCAGTTCCGTAGTTTTTAAGATGTTATCCACAAGCCGTCGAAAAACTTTCTTTCGAAAAAAACGCGGTTAAAGTTTGTTTGGGTTGCATAAGTACATACATTTAAAATAAAATGTATTTCGAAAGTGTATTCATTGAGTGTAACAACTTTTATGTCAATATCTATAATATAAACATATCAAAAGATTCATGAAAATACCCCTTTTTAGCGTTTAAAGTGCGAAGATCCTTTAAAACGGACTGTATTGATTGACAATAATTTTTTTACAGTCACAGTTTCGGCGAAGTCGGAGGGGCCATGAGAAATTTCATTTTAGGCAAAATGGATACGGAAATCATATCACCCAGGTAATAATTTGTAAAGATTCTTATGCTACACTCATTACAAAAATTAAGGGAACAGTAAAATTTTAAAACGTTTTCATTGATTTATGAATAGCTGTAGATTCGTGAAAAATGGTCGATTCGTAAAAAAATGGGTTTTAAAGCTTGAAACCTCTAGTTTACGAATCTCAGCGGCAAACATTGTTTTAAGCAACACGTTCGGTGTGAATCTAAGACATACCGCGAGGCTAAATTTTTCGAATTTCAGCGACACCCAGACAGCCGTTTCGTGTGGAGATCAAGGACAAAGGAACCACAACAAATCGAAAGATCGGATCAACGTCGATGGTAAAGAGGTAAATAATACGAATCCAAAGATTGCTCCCGGCGATGGAAGGCTTATTTGATTTGAAAACATTACTTTATATTCATGAGGATATTCACTAATTATCTATAAAATATTTTCTACATATAGACAACTCGTTAAGAGGTATGCATAACCTTGAAGTTAAAACGACAGATCGATTGTGAATATTTTTTCTTCGTCTCAAGTTTTGGGATGATAAAAGCCTGTTTGGACAAATTCATATCGATGCCTTTAGCAACTATACAATGCACCGCGTAGCGCTAGAGCCGTAACGCAACGGGACGTTCTGACCTGCTCCACTAAAATCGTCATAACTCGGTCAATTTTTGGAAACAATAAATCTTTTTTTTTATTTCTAGATTATGCATATCCTTTAAGTAATACCTGCCACCATATTGGATAAAAAAATAAACAAGAAATAAAATGTTTGCTAGTTTACAGGGTTTCATCCGCCTGCAATGTCGGCAGCATTGAAGATTTTGAAGAAATGCATTGGGATCGAAGAAAATAAAAAATAGACGACAAAATATTAAACACTTTATGTGTAAGTGGAAATAAATACAGCCTTGGCCAAAAGTATTAGGCACTCTGCAAATTTTCTATCTGGACAAAAAATCGAATATCTCGGCGCAAAAAAATCGTACACCAACTTACCAAACGCGGTTTTGAAGAGGACAACGCAAGCTTCATTTAGCTTTTTTATTTTGTATTTTGGAAAAAATGTTGTACCCGGCACGTTATTTTGAAAATGCCAGTTTTTCACGACTTTTGTGCTTTTCAAAATCGCATGCAGTACTTTGAAGAAAAATGATCTTACCATCTAAGATTTTTTAAAAAGACCTTTAGCTTTAATTTTGTTGTTTAACACAATTTTTGCGATTTTGCGATGAACATTTTGTTATCATACGTATACATAAGTGCGCGCCTATTGATCAACGAATACAAAAAAAAAAACGAGGTTTGCATGAGGACGCAGTTGCAACTTTCCGTGAACAATGATTGAGACAAATTTTTCTGTTTTGTTTGTTATACACGATCACATAATATTATGCATAAACCCGCACACGCGCCCCCACAGATGATTTAGTTTACTTTTTCAAAGACTACAGTCACGCAGGAATTATCTTCTGCTTTCCTCTAATATACTTTCTATCTAGCATCTCATTATAAATTGCATCGTTCTGAAATCGCGCCTCGTCGCCGATGTCCTCAACGCGATATGTTCGTGGTGAGTGTTTGAGCTTTTTCTTTTCCTTCTTCTTCACACAGGACGAGAAACGCAAGGGAAGAAAATAAACATTGGAAACAAAAATAATTACGGCGGAATCTGAATCGGGTTTCTTCTTTTTTCCATTTTTCGTAAGTGATAATGACGTACATCTCTATCTCGGTCTTTCTCCCTCGCGACGTCAACAACGATTCTCTATCTCACTCTCTCCCTCTTGCACAAACTGCACATGCGCATTTTTTTAATAGTCGATTTTGAAACCCAAAAAATAAAAAAATGAATCACCCTTCATGATGAACAATTAAAAGTAGAATGTTTATAATTCGAAAATCTCCATCTATAGACTGTAATGGTGCTCTCGCGGGACCGCTGTGTCTTTTCATCTCAACCGCGTGCTACCTTCACTTTCTTTCTATCTCGCTCTCCTCCTCACACACACACACACGCGCGCACGCACACTTATGATCCCAATCCCAATCTCACGAATGGCCCACCAAAGGACGGAAGGTCTTAACTAATCGTACTGGCACCATTCTGATTGACGTCGATCATCCGTCCACTTGGACATAATGCAAATATTCTACCAAAAATTTGGCCAAGTTGCGTCGCTTGAATCGCCATTATTCTTTCACGACATTGCGAACGAAATGGCCTGACGTTGAGGGTATCCTGGATTCGCTGGAGATGCGAGAACAAAGTGGCGTAATCTAGAAAACGTCAAGATCGAAATGAATGTAGGCTTGAACAGCGATTTGTTTGCTCTGCGTCTGCAGAGAGGCGAAGGAATATTTATTTCGCTGTACTTATTTTTATCTCGTCAATATTTTTCAGCACGTTTTCCACGAAACGTCTCAAACTTTAAAGTCCTTAAAAAGGCAACAAACATGTTCGTAAATCCTCCGTATCGAACATTTTTATAAAAACCCCCCCATTTTTTAAAATGTCGTACAATTTTCTATGAAATTTTTAAAAACCCTCCCGGACTTTTCCGGAAAACGACGGGAAATTGTTTTTTTCGCCATCATGTTTATTCCATTATAGTAAGTCATATTCCGTCGGGGGAGGCTGATATTTCCCATTAATTCCATATGTTATGGGATTTGAAGTTTCCAGAAAAAGGTAATATTTCGACGCCTATCGTTTGTTGTCACTAAACAGCGACGTGTTTCCTGAGGGCCACCCCGAACAAACAAACCCAAACAAACACAAACAGACTCCCCAATATAGGCGTTGAAATATTTAAAAATTCCCTACTTTATCACGCGTTTCCGCGAACTTCAAAACCCCATAACTTATGGAATTAATGGAAAATGTCAGCCTCCCCCGACCGAATATCACTCAATGTAATGAAATAAACAACCCGAGTAGAAATTTTGATGGCGCCCAAATCAGGACCCGATCAGGTTGCCTGACTGCCCTGGTAGGGCACTAATAAGGCAGCTGGAAAAGGACCCTACTAGGAAATGTAACATTGTGTCACATATGGGCCTGATCAGAAAGAAATGCAAATAATATTTCAAAAATCCAAAATGGAATGAACCACTTGATTTAGAGTTCCACTACAATGATTTTGTATCATAATTCGCCATTCCCTGGCCTGCTGAAATGTTTTTGTTTCAAGAAAATATTTCGCCTATATGGGAATCGAACCTCGTACCTACCTACCCAAAGCTAGGCACGCTGCCACTATGCTACCGAGTGCTTGTAACATCTTGGTCCCAGATATGGTATAAGAGACCAAATGAATTCCTATAATTATTTGTTGCATCACATAAAGTATATCAATTAGTTAATATCATTGTGACTAATGCTCTCTCTCTTCGCCTTACAAAGCTGCCGAAATCTTTTAACACGCATCCGAGTTGCATAACGGTTTTTGTCGTGACAGTCCATAGCACCTTTTTTTAAAATGGAATTCAGGAATGCATCGAAACTCCGAAGCTACGATGCTTTAAAATCGAAATTTCCATGGGGAAAATAAGAGGTTATTTGCATCTATCGACTGCTGAGGCAGTTATAGGGCAAGCCTATTTATAGCCTCATCGGCGAAAGCCATAGTAGGGCCCATTAGGGCAAGCCTTGGTACGGCCCTATCGGGGAAAACCTTAGTAGGATCTTATCAGGGACGGCCTTAGTAGGGCCATTTTAGTATAGCCTGATTTAGGGCCTAAATACTTCCGGCCCGATCGGGGCCGGATCAGGATGTCCGGAATAGGTTTTACCCGTGTCACACCCCGATCGGGGCCTGATCCTGGTCAGGCTAACCCTAAGAAATTTCTATTCGCGAAGTTGACGGTGAAAAAAAAATTTCCCGTCGTTTTTCGGAAAAGTCCTCATACTGCATAACTACCAAAACGACTAACCTGCTCCACCCGAAGCCGCCAATCCGACGTTTACTGAGCAGAATCTTATTCTTTCCATCGTCAGTGATTGCGACGAAGGGCTGCAGTGTTCCTTCGAGAGGGTCTATACGTCAAGCAAAACGTTTGTTGTCTTACAATCTTCTCGTGATATGTTAACTCTTTTATGTTCCTTCCTCCCTTGACGCTGAAACCAAACTTGGGGGTCGAAGCTGACAGAACAAACGTACGCAAATCTATCTGCCAGTGGTATTGACCGTTTGGGATGTATGATATTGTCGGGCAACGACGCGAAGATGTGTAGAATGAGTCGAAATTTTCCACGCTCTGCGCCCGTTAACGAATGTGTTAATAAATACTCACGTAACTCACAATGACGTATGTACTATGTTTACGGTATGATGGATTTACTTTATTCCACTAAGAATACCGTGTGTGGAATAATTTTCCTGATGGCCAAATCGCTCGAAAATTCGACCGCTGATTGTGAGATTTGGGGATTGAGTGGACGGATCGAGAAGTACCCTAGACCAAGAAATAAGGAAAGTCACATTATTCTTTTCAAATGTCATCAGATTTTCGATTCTTCGACGCGTTTTTGCGCATCAGCGATTTCGAGTAAAAAAATGACGGATAGAATGCCAACTTCGTGTGTAAAGAGTATGCGGCGAGTTCTTCAGGGACATTGGGATCTCATCGAGAGTTTTCGACATTTCATTTTTTAGAACAATTTAAGATTTGTGATAACAATTTTTTATGTACAATTTTTTATGTACCATTTCCTATATACAATTTTGTTTGTACAATTATCTAGATACAATTTTGTTTGTACAATTTTTCATGTATCATTTTGTATGTACAGTTTTGTATGTCCAAGTTTCCAACTATAATTGTCTATGTACAATCGAAATTAAAATATACAATCGACAAAAACTGTACAATAAGAGTAGTAAATTATCCATACAAGTGACAAAAAATACGACGACCAGATTTTAAAGCATCATAAACGCAGAAAAGACTATTACGTTTGGCTATCAAACATTTCTCGATCGTTCCAATTTAGTTTGGGATGTACTATGTACGAACGAAGCCCTATTTACAATGCAGGGAATGATCAAGCACCAATACTTAAGGATCCCAGAAAATCCTCAGTAAACTTCAAAGTGCTAACATAACAAAAGAAGAATTAGAATTAATGTATAGGCCCGAATTCTGAATGATAAAACTAAGCATCCAAAGTTTTCTGATGGGATAATGGGTACCAATACATACAACGATTTTTAGATAATATTGTGCTGTAATATTGACTGGGAGTGACACGCATAGGGGTAAAAAAAGTCGTGCCATTTTTGTGTGATGACACGTATAGGGGTATTTTAAAAAAAAAACCTATTTCTGCTGCATCGAATCAATGCAGTAGAAATAGGTTTTTTTTTCAAATGCCCGAGTGTCATGACACAAAAATGGCACGACTTTTTTGCCCCTATGCGTGTCACTCACAGTCAAGGGGTTAACCTTCGTACCGTCTTGAATATATGACAATTTTCTAGACTTTTGGGAATCATAAAGTACAGACCTACTGGTGGAACCAAACTTTTGTACACGAATGTATGTGTTGGAGGGTTCGGCATCGAAGGAGCCGACGACACAAGACATCTCGCAAGAACCACGAGGAACTTGTACAAATGCTGCAGCGTGCCAGAACCAACATATTCTGTAACATAGAAAATAATAAAGAATTCAATCAAAGAGAAAACTGGTATATTGTACGGCGGTAGAAAAAGTCGATTTTTTAAATAATAATACATGTGAAGAATAGACCATTCATTTCATACAAGTGCAACGTACCGTATAACGCCAAGGCTAGCTTTTCAGACGGGGTTCCACCTTTTTAATAAATGCTCGACGTGGCCCCCTTCCTGGTCGATGCAGAGCTCTAATCTTTTCGTGATGTTGGTCCTAGTACGCTGCAACATTCGCGGCGTTATTGACGCAAACGCCTCCCTCATGCGTTCCTGCATATCTTCCCGTGTCGTCGGCTCGGTCTTATAGACTATCTCCTTGATCTTTCCCCACACGAAAATATCGAGTGGGGTCAGGTCCGGAGATCTCGCCGGCCACGGAACCGTTCGACGTATTCCGATGATACGATTCGAGAATCGTTCGCGGAGCATCGTTAACGGTATTCTCGCCGTATGAGCAGGGTGACCATCCTGCTGCCACCACATCCTCAGTCGTGTATCCAAAGTACATCTTCCAAAAGCACCGGCAGAATATTTTCTAAAAATTCTGCGTATACTTCGCTATTCATATTCCTGTCAAAACACCATGGGCCGATAATTCTGTCATTCAGGATGCCCGCCCATACATTCACTCTCCACTGTTCTTGTCTTGGCACTTGAATGGTCCATCCAGGATTTTCAGGTACCCATTGTCGAACATTTTGCCGATTGATGATGCCCCGCTTAGTGAAGCCAGATTCGTCCGTAAACAACACGTCCCTAAAAAAATTGGGGTCATCTCGAAGTTGTTCAAGACCCCAGACGCAAAATTCTGGACGTCGTTCATGGTCCAATATCGTTAGATGTTGGACTTCTTGTGGCTTGTATGGATAGTTGACATTACTCACAATTCTTCGCACAGTTTCTCGATGCATGTCTATACAACGAGAACGAAAGAAACAATAGTTAAGAGAGAGTTAGTCAAAATTCTTAAACGCGATTTCTTAAGGATGATAGATTAGGATCATCCTTGGAAATCCAGGAAATCGATATTTTTTTCGGTTGCATCCACCAAATAAGGTTAATTAAGGTAAAAAAAAAGAAGAATCGTCGAAGGAGAGCTCAACAAAAAATTATTTCGAACGGCGCATTGCATTTGAATACTTTCCATAAGAATAACACAGGTAAATATTGGCACTTCTGAACGTCGTAGTAAAACTCTTCAGAAAAAAATCTCACGAGAATCTCATTAAGATATTCTGACAGAGAATTTAACTCCCTACAAAAAAAGTTCCCACGAACAATTAGCTTAGAACAACCGTTCAAGTGGTATCGCTGTCTGAAATTAAATTTTATTATTTAAGCGACGTGCGCGCCATAGCACACTCTGCCACCTGGCGGCAGCATGCGGTAGCTCGTAGTGCAAGATTACAAGCTTCACCTAGCGCCACGAACGAGAAACCGCAACATTTTTCCCCCATTTTGGCTGCTACAAAATTTCATTCGTTATTGCGAAGTGAATCCTGTAGTTAGGAGAGGCTGCCTCGAAAAAATTAGCTAGTCACTTGTGGTACTTTAACGAGAAAATTGTTGCTTTGTCGTTTTTCGACAATGCTGTGCCGATAAGTGTGAATGCAAAAATGGTACAAGCTCTGCAATCTCGAGAAAAATCCAAAAATCCTACCGAGTGAGTAATTGTTTAAAAAAATGATTGGAATATGTTGCTGAAAAAATACATAAGCGATTTCGTTACTCAAGAATCCTTATTTCTTTTCCAGCAATTCAATTTACCTCATGATTTTTTAAGAGTAAATATTGAATTATGGCCGGAAAATGCCACTTATTTGAGTTGCTTAGATTTTTTTTTTAATTCCAAAGTGGTTAATAACGTAGCCGAACGTGGTGTCACTTTGATAGAAGCATATAACGGTTCATTAACAAAAAAACGAAAAGCAGCTACAATATTTATTGGGCGTAGTGCAAAATCATCGACAGAAATACCCTAATTGCGACAAACAGACTCTTAAAAAAAGGAACGATGATTATCAAGCATTATAATGTAAAAATAAATTATTTTATCTTATTAAACCAAATTCATTGAATAAAACTTTACGAAACACGCTCAATGATGGACGTCGTTTCTTTTATATTTCTTGTTGTACTTGATTCTTTTTTGTATCAGAGAAATATTTTGAGAACGATTCCAAGCAAATTGTATGTTAGAGCAGAACATTCTCTAAAAAAAAACCCAAAAAGATTTTTTTGTAAAGCGAAAAATGCGTTTTTTACAGCCTTTTGAATTTTTGTTTTCTATCAATTCAATTTCAGACAGCGATTCCACTTAAACGGTTGTTCAGAGCTAATTTTTCGTAAAAACTTTTTTGTTGGAAATTCGATTCTCCATAAGAATATGTTAATGACATCTTTGTGTGATTTTTTTCTGACGAGTTGCACTTCCACATTCAGAAATCCCAATATTTTCCTGGGTTATTCTTATGGAAAATATTCAAATGCAATGCGCCATTCGAAATAATTTTTGTTGAGCTCTCCTTCGAGGATTCTTCGTTTTTTACATTAATTCACCTTTTTGGTGGATGCAACCGAAAAAAAAGTATCGATTTTTTTCCGCACACCATAATGATACATATTCTTGTTTTAAATGTTTACTGGTTTATTCCTCAAAGTACACGCTGTCTTTGCGCTTCTTACCTTCGCGCCTGCATGTTCCTTTTTCTACTTTACATTTTCCCATTGTATTTTCTGCTTTTCGCACTATAAACCCCATCCTATCCTCTCTCGGATTACGCACACCTCTCATCGCCCCACTCGGATTTTACCAATCCGACTTAACCCCTGTTGCGTGCACAGTCACAGTCTTACGCGACACTATACCGCCTTTGCCGAGGGTACGGAGAAACTGTGGGAACCCGTGCCGCTATAGATGGCCCTGTATACTTCTGATTCCGTCACACACAAACTTTTTCATTAAAGTTTCTACACTATAGTCTCAGAAGTATCGGCCATTCGCTCACTGGTCGATGCGCCAATCGGTGCACGGCTAAGCGGTCACCACTGCCAGTATCAGCAGTGCGTAGCGCTGCTAACTGCAGTTTACCGCCGCAGCCGAACCCCGACCACCAGCGGAACCCCGATCCACGAGCGTCGGTCAAGGATAAAACATTTTAATCGTAAAATAAAAGCTTCAAGCTCAGCGTGTATTAATTTGACAGACTGATGTTCATTTTTTTTATTAAAAACAACCACCGATAAGAAAACGGATTTCGAAAATTTGTGAGGTTATGTCGATCTTCTATATGCCCTCAAATATCCTCAAAACAACTCAAGCTTAAAGTCTCCAGTTTTGACTCCTAGCAATTCAAATGCCTAATGATGAACATTTTTCGATAAGTCACATGAAAAACAAAGAAAAATCATTTCACCTAATTTTTTTTTCCAATTCAACTTTCGGAACATTCTGTCTCTTGCTTTTGGGTAAAAAAGAGGACTGTAACATCTTAACTTCCTTGAGGCCGTCGTCTAATGCCATGAGCCGAAAAAATAAATTGTTTTTTTTTTTCATTTTCTAAAAGTACAATTTTTTGAGAATAGTTTAGTTTTTTAGCAAATGAAAAATTCCGATATTCAGCCGGGTTATGGCCCTTTGTAGGGGTCGCGTCAACGGGAATAACCGACTACCTGACCCAAACCCAAACAAACCTAAATAAGAGATGCCTGAAGTGCGCGAAGATCATAATCGTCAAATATCAATGAACTCTTTAAGCAAGGAGAAGGTATGGTTCCTTAGGAACGCAGACTGAGTGTAAGTTTGAAGCTTTTATCATATTTGTGCATGTACCATTCTTAAAACTTTAATTCGTTTTCTCAAAATTAGATTTATTAACTTTTTGGGTAAGATATTTTGAAACCTAATTGAATCTACCACCTGCGATCTACACTAGCAAGGAAACTTTACAGACTGTCACTCACGGATTTTGATAACTCTCAGATATGTTGTAGAGGGATCTACCCTGAGTACCTGAGTAACGGGATTTTATACAACGCTCTTTAGTTTTCGAGAAGAAACGTTCGAAAGTTTAGCTCGTAGCTACCATACCGGTACGGTTGCACCTTTGTTGAACCAGCGGGCGTGGCCCAGTGGGCAAGGTTCCAGGCTATATAGCTTGATACTTCTGCTTTAATTAGAGCGGTCGGAGAGCTCTGTATGATGATTTTTCGCCGAGTTATCGGTGTTCAAAGCAAAAATGACACTTTCGACTTTGATCATTAATAAGTCCCGAAGTAAAGGTCGTACATAAAATCATGGGTGTTCTGAAAACTTGAGAGTATTTTTATAAGTTGGTTTTATTGTTTATGCAAAAATGTCAATTGAAAAACGTTGATTTAAAAAAGTTGAAAAATGCTTCTTTATGATGTTTCGCTTAACATGGGATAAGTTTGCAAATAATGAACATACGAAGGGTCATTTTCATGTTTTTTTTTCACCTTGAAGTATTACGAAGAAACCTCATTAATAATTAACAATTTTTTAATCTATAAAAACACGTGTTCTTGATTTCTTGTTTAATAAGCCACGAAATCCCGAAATGTCTGCTGTCTGATGGTTTTCGAAAATAAAATAAAAAATGACATCTATCACTAAACGACGGCTCTAAACGAAATCGAATATTGGGGAGATCCACCTTATCTACCCTGTAAATTGTGGATACTCACTCATATCGCGAGCAAGACCTCGCGCACTTTGCATCGGGTATGTCTCCATTGCCCGTAAAACCTCCGCCGACCTCGGACCGGTAACAGTTGCCGCTCGCGGCCTTCTTGGCGCTTTTAGAACACCGTATTCTTGGATTGTCTGGGCAAGGCTATAAATATTTCATAATTTTACAATTATTGTCTCTAGCGACACCTTATAGAAATATAGTAGACCAAAAAATTGAAGGAATGGAACGTTTATTCCATCTTTTAGTATTTTCAAAAGCACTATATATCCGTGAATAATGGTCGTATCGAGATGGAAAAATAGCATTTGCAAGTTTCTAGTTATCAGTTCTTGCGGAAAGAAATTTTTGTGACCGATTGTTATCGCGCAATCATAAGGAATAACGGGAAAGATTTTTTTTCCAAATATTCGTGTTTTATTTTTCAAGGGTCCACGTGCTAGGAAAAACTTTTTCCAGCAACTTCAATGCATAGTTCTGTTAGCTTGTTTATTTAGCTCCATTTTGGCTTTTTTTAATCTCTCTACGGCAATTTTTCGTTGAGATATCTGACAGAATGAAAAAAGTTCCTTTCGTCTTAGATTATCGATATCTCAGCAACCAATGATCGTACAAGAACTTTTAATTGATTTTTGGGAATTTTTTTCTTCACCCTCAACATTAATCTTGGAAAAGAGCAAAAAATCATTTTTTACGGTGTTCAGCACCACTTTGCAAATATTGACTAATTTTCCCAAGTTTTTTTAGCTTAAGGAGATTACGGTTCGTGACGAAGAAAAATGGATTTTTTTTAAATACATAATTTGCAGCTCGAAAGTGTTCAGAACACGTGAGTAAAAGGATATATTCGTACGCAAAGTATTCTAGAATTTACATTTTCCTGGAAACAGTATTTTTCAGCGCGCGGGGCGCTCTGCAGCTTCAACGGATGAACCGATGCAGACGGATCTCCGTGCAATTAAAAGAACGTTCGATTTGCGGGGCCATTCGGAAGCGATTTTGGTCAAAAAATGATTTAAAAGGGTTTTCGTCCGTCGAAGCAAAAAAATTGGGAGTTTTTTTTTCAAACGGCTGCCATTTTTTCATACAGGGGTTTTTCAGAAATCAAAAAACGTAAAGGCCGCCCGAATTTAGTCTACTTTAATTATTTTCAACCCATTTTTGTTTCGGATAAACTGGAAAGGCTGTGGAGCGCCTCAGGCAGACCAAAGCACGACGTACATGGTTTCATTTGACGGGAGTGTAACGTCGCGAGCAAAGCGCATAAAAATATTATGCTTTCTTTCTCCTACTTTGTTGAAATCCCCCGAGAACGCTGGCCTGAGCGATTTCCCATGGAAATCGAGAATAACTATTAAACGAATATGGCATTCACATTTTTCGACACATTCTTGTATCTTCTTAAGCTTAGACATACCACAACTGCAATGTAACCTATCGATAATAAGCAAGCGTCGGGCGTACTTTCGTACGACCCTCCTCACCCACTCGAATCCAACGAGAACATAGTTTTAGGCACGCTTCCTCAGAAAAGTCGTAAAACAAAAATTATCATACTGCAAGCCAGATGACCCAGAGTTCACCCGCCGGCGAAGGCATAGCTGAGCTCCAATTCTTAAATCCGTGTGGGAACCAAGAATAGACCTAGACCGCCGGAAAAGTCCACTCGACTCGGTCATAAAACCGGGCCGCGACGAAAAACAAAATGCACATGGAAGGGCTATGAGGCGCATAGCAGCTGCACTATCGCGGGGCGACTCGGCACCGGGCCCTAGACCTTAGATAAACAAACACGATCTCATGCGCTTTTTTCCACGAAAACTCGCTCGGAATAGCTTCATTCCGATTGGTCGCCTTGTAATTAATTTCATGCGCCTAGACTCCCAGATACAAGGAACTGTCTCCCACGTCGACCGCTCCGATTGGTTAGAAGAGTCAAAAACGAAAACCCCTTTTTTTTCTCCTACTCCACCCAAGAAGGGAAATCTGGAGCAGGAAGGTCCAGAGGATTAAAAGAAAAATCAGTTCAACTTCATCTTCCGAACCAGAAAGGTCTCTTCTATCGACTCCAACCTTTTATCACGATTCGTACCTCTGTACCGAGTTTAACAATCCAACTCTGCTTTTCGATCATCCATTTGCATATCTATATACTTCGAAAAGTATTTTGAATCTTCTCCGCGCTCTTCACACTCACGAAGTGACCCTCTGACCCATCTGCGGCACCATTGTAAACACAGCGTGTGTGCGGCCCATCGACCGACATTGTACAAGCGAGCGTAACAGGCCGAGAGCGAAGGCCCTTGCGCTTGGCGTAGGCAAGAAAGAGGAAAACGAAAATTTTTCTGCTCTCATCCCTTCCGGATGTGACATATTAATTTTTGGGGGCTCGTCCGGGATTGTAAAAAGGAAATGTGTTAATTAACCCAATGTCTGGCGATGAATCAACTAGCTCATTAAATCTAAATATTACTGAAGACCCAGCTGAGCAATCAGGATATTCACTGAGAAGTTCCAACGTAGAATTATTGTCTGGTCTCGAATCTATTCCAAAAAGATCAATAAAAACATTAAACTTACCTCGTAAAACCGAAATAAAAAACACAGTAACAATGACGACCTTAGGAACAAATCAGTTAACCTCCCTTAAAGATGCAATAAGTTGCGTTCCCGAATTCGATGGAAAAAATATCCCTTTGTCAGAATTTGTCACGGGATGCGAAGACGCAAAAGATATGCTTCCTCCCGAAGCTGAAAAATACTTAGCCAAATTAGCTCGAAACAAATTAAAAGATCAAGCCAGAGAAGCGATACATGGGACTAAATTTGAAACGATAGAAGAGCTCACAAAATTCCTTAAAAAATATATATACACCAAACAAATCCGAAATGCAATTGTTAGGAGAACTCGGTACAATTTTGCAGACGGACAACGAAAGTGTCGTAGATTTCATTTCAAAAATTAAGAAAAAGGCAAGAGAGATACTTGAGGCGCGAAAATTAGTTAACAATGGCACAGGTGACCCCATTTTCAAGACCACGGTGAGCGATTATTGCCTAACGTGTTTTAAACGGGGTTTAAAAGGGGAACTTGAACAACGACTCCCTCAGTGCGACCTAATTGAAGACGCGGTCGAACACGCGATAAAAATCGAACGCGAGGTTAATGCGCGGAAAGAATTGCAAACAAACACGGCTAAACTCGAAAAACCCGTTCCAACACAAGCAGTTAAATTATGCAGTATTTGCAAAAAGGACAATCATTCAACTGAAGCTTGTCGATTCGGGTCCCTCACTTGCCAAATCTGCAAAAATCAAGGCCACAGTGCCAATGAATGCCGACAAGTATCAAATGAGCAAAGCTCTGTCTCTTGTCAAATCTGTAAAAAACCCGATCACACGGCAGATCGGTGTTATGCCAATCAGAACTCCCGCTCCATAAATTGCCAATTGTGCAAAAATCCAGGACACACGGCCGATAAATGCAATTCGCAAGGCAGGTTCACAAACTTCGCAACAGACTGGCGACGTCAGTCGGCCGATCCTCAATGCCAAATTTGCAAAAAAATCGGGCATACCGCTGATAAATGTTTCCAATCAAAAACCGAGCCGCCTAACCCCAACTCGAACGTTTGTCGGTACTGCAAAAGGGTAGGGCACGTTATCGAAAATTGTCGTACCCGCGAATTTAATAACTCGCGAAATCAGCCGGGAAACGGCTTGAATACCCCTCGGGCGGACGCGCCGAGAGGTTCTCCGATCCCAAAGCGTCCGGTTACCACGGTCGTCACGACCCCACCGAACGAACCCATCCTACCTACACAATAAATGCAGAACATTTCGACAAATTACCCTCGGTGTGTATCGGAGCACTACCGGAAGTGGGTAAAATATCGGTACTGTTAGACAGTGGCGCTATCCCAAATTTGATTAAAAAGAAATATATAAAAAATTTGGCTGGTATCGACGAACAAGATATCATTAGATTAAAGGGAATATCCGACCCACCAGTTTTTGCAATGGGAAGTGTAATGCTGCGTGTATTCGGATTCGAGGCCTTATTCCATATTATACCCGATGAGGTAGGAATCCCTCTCCCCGGTTTATTGGGGACCCGTTACTTTTATCAAACAAAATCCAAAATAAATTTCGAGACAGAGTGTTTCGAATGTGGAAATAAGACATTGCCTTTCGAAAAAACGAACGAACCCGACAAGGTGATCGAAATCCCCGCGCGTTCGGAAACGACGTTCCATGTGAAAGTCGAAGACCGCACGTTAAAGGAAGGATATATCCCGCCTTTAAAAATCCGCCAGGGTGTTTACGCCGGCGATTGCCTGGTAACAAACACCCACGGAAAGGCCCATTTAAAGGTTTTTAATACCACAAATGACGCCGTAAGACTGCGCGTGCCAATCATAAAACTACAGGAATTCGACATTGACGAAGACCTGACGAAAATCGAATCAAATCCAGATTGCATGACAATCTCCAGTTCCAATCCTATTTCTCGCGATGCTATTCCAATTTCTCGCGATTCTAATCCTAATTCGGACGTAGATTGCATGACAACTACGCCGGTCCAGAGCCCAGTAGTGGCCAATCCAAAAACATCGAAATAGAACTTTGTCAACGCTCCAGCGAGAGCGAAGACGAGGAAAAACCTAATAAAAACCAAAAATCAAAAACAAACCAAAACGAAAACAAAACAAAATCCGGTTGCACGACAACCTTCAGTTCTAGTTCCATCCCTCGTGATCCTTCTATTCCAGGCGTAGATTGCAAGACAATCACGTCAATCCAGAGCCCAATAGAGGCCAATCCAAAAGTTTCGGCGAAAAACGTCGAAATAAAACCTTGCCTTCGCCCTAATGAAAGCGATGACCAAGGAAAACCAAATAAAAATTTCTGTAGCGAGGAAAGAGCAAGAACAAAATCCAATAAAAAATCAAAATCAAGAAAAGACGAAAACGCGAAAAGCAAAAAACCAACATCAATAGAAAAATTAAACAATGAGAAAAACGAAAAATCGACAACGAATCAAAATAAAAATCAAAACCAAAATAAAAACCTAAGTGTAAAAACAATTTTAGAATCAAACGTAAATTGCGTCTCCACCTCTGAGTCAACATCGCGTATAATCAAAAAAAAATCCAGAGCGTCCAGAAATAATCAAGAATCTCTTACGTCTAGATCACTTGGGAGACGAAGAATTAACACATGTCGAAGAAATTATCGAAACGTATTCAGATCGGTTCCATTTAAAAAACGAAGTACTGGGAGCTACCCACGTACTCAAACATAAAATTCCTACAGTCGACGACCTCCCAATCAACACCAAACAGTATCGGTTCCCACAAGCCCTTAAAGGCGAAGTCCAGCGTCAGGTAGATGAGCTGCTAGAATCAAATATCATAAACCACTCGGAATCCCCAAATAACAGTCCTGTTCGGATAGTACCGAAAAAACCGGACTCCAACGGCAATAAACGTTGGCGGATGGTAATAGACTTCCGAGCCCTTAACGAGAAAACAATCGGCGATTCTTACCCTTTATCGAATATCACTGACATTCTGGACCAATTAGGACACGCAACCTATTTCTCCGTATTCGATTTAGCATCCGGTTTTCATCAAATCGAGATGAACCTCGAAGATAAACCAAAGACAGCCTTCTCCACGCCATACGGGCAGTATGAATTCACTCGAATGCCTTTCGGGCTCAAAAATGCTCCGGCGACCTTCCAACGCTTAATGGATGTTGTGCTCAGCGGACTCCAAGGAGTATCCCTCTTTGTTTATCTTGACGATATCGTAGTTTACGCAAAAGACTTAGAAGAACACGGTGACAAAATTCACAAATTAATGGAACGATTGCGTAAGGCTAACCTCAAATTACAACCGGATAAATTCGAATTTCTCAGACCAGAAGTAAATTACCTCGGCCACATAATTGGAAAAGATGGATTAAAACCAGACCCAAACAAATTGTCAGCAGTAAAGGAATTTCCTATCCCAAAAAACGTTAAAAATGTTCGCCAATTCTTGGGCTTAACAGGATATTATCGCAGGTTCATTAAGGACTTCTCAAAAATTGCAAAACCTCTAACCCATCTCTTAGAAGACAAAACCGACTTTGAATGGACGAACGAAACGCAAACAGCATTCGAAACTCTTAAAAATAAATTATGCGAAGCCCCTATCCTCCAGTATCCCGATTTCGATAAACCATTTATTATTGCGACAGGAGCTTCCGGGTACGCCCTGGGCGCAGTCCTGTCACAGGGAGAAATAGGTAAAGACAAACCCATATCGTACACATCGTGCGTATTACGCGGCGCAGCCCTTCGCTACGATACGTACGAGAAGGAAGCCATGGCGATCGTTCACGGCGTGGAGGCCTTCCGTCCTTATATCTATGGTAGAAGGTTCACGCTCGTTACGGATCATAAGCCCTTGGTTTGGTTCAGAACCGCTAAAGACGCTAACGCGCGGGTACTCAAATGGCGACTCAAACTTTCCGAATACGACTACGAAGTCGTCTACAAAACCGGCCCACTTAACTCAAACGCTGACGCCTTATCCCGAAACCCGATAGAAAAATTGGAAGATGTCAAAACTAGACCCAATTGTCAACAGGAACAAATCGAAAATTCAAAAATCACGTTACAAGATTTAGCGCGCCAATTAGAAGAGACTAGTGATAGCGATGAGGAAAACGAAAATCCCACAATTTTCACAACTCAAGCTGAAGTCCATCCCATTCCCTGTGAAGAAAATATAAACGTTGTCACTCGCTCACGAGCAAAAAACGATGCATCCCCGGAATTAGGAAAACCGTCACAACGAGAAAACGAAACATCTGGCGACAACGCTATGACCAGGTTCGATGCACCTACCACCAAACGGGTAGACGTGCACTCCGAACCCCGACACCTTGCGCGCCGCACTTGTAAACCCATAAACTACGAGGAGAGTAGCGACGAGGAAACAGAGGCCGAGATATTCGAGCCTACGCGTGCCCGACGACCCAGAGAGACCGTTCACCCCAAAACAGCTGAGGGCCTAAGCCAGCACAAAGCACGTCCTATCCCTTACTCAAAAAAATCCGCCGATCCTAACTCCGATGATTCGACAGATTCAGATACCATTTCTCATGATCCATTAACTTCCGAAGACGAGGACCCTCCTGCAGAGGAACCAACAATGTCCAAATTTAAATTTGCCAATTGCATTGATACGAAAGAATCATTCCATCTCCGTAATGACAATTTAGTCTATTTTATCGACTCACAAGGAAAACCATGTGACACTGGAGCACAAAAATTATCAGAATCAAACAAGCTTCCCCTCAGGAAAGATTTATCAGTTGGCCAAGCCTACAGTAAAAAGGTCGGAAAAAAATATCATGTTGCCCTAGTCATCAAAGACGAATATTCTGGATCATTATCCTTCGTATCAGAAAATGTCAAGGAAAGCATAGGAGAATTAAAAGATCTTTGCGAAGATCTCAAACTCCAATCGCTGAGTATTTGCCACAGTAATCACGTCGAGCACCTAATATGGGCCGACGTCCTCAACATAATTAAAGAAACGTTCAAAACCAGTCCAATAAAAATATTGATTTGTTTGGGAACATTACAGTACGGGCCGATCGAAAAACGCGACTCCATTTTTTACGAGATGCACAAGTCCCCGATCGGAGGACACAAAGGTGTGTCAAAAACGTACAACAGAATTAAACATGAATACGTCTGGGAAGATCTAAAAACTGACATTCAAAGGAAAGTGCAACAATGTCTCGAATGTCAATTAAAGAAATTAGTCAGAGTCAAAACCAAGCAGCCAATGATAATTACCGACACTCCAGGTACAGTTTTCGAAAAAATATCGATGGATATAGTAGGTCCAATGCAATGTACTTCCAATCAAAATGAGTACATTCTCACAATTCAAGACCATTTATCAAAGTATTGTGTTGCAATCCCGCTATCAAATGCACTTGCGACAACAGTCGCTGATGCATTCATAAAAAGATTCATATGTGTTTTCGGCGCACCCAAGACATTACTGACAGATCAGGGGAGTAACTTCCTAAGCGGTCTAATGAAAAGAATCGCGAAACGCGTGCGCATAAAGCGATACCGAACTACATCGTTTCACCCCCAGTCCAATGGATCCCTTGAAAGATCTCACCACGTGCTAGCCGAATTCTTGAAACAGTATACCGATCAGGATAACGAATGGGATCAATGGTTGGAACTAGCTATGCTTTCTACAACACCAGTGAACCTGTTCGCGAATCAGACCAACTACCCACTTATCGTGGATACTTAATCGAATTGATAACACGAATAAACGGAATCAGAAACCTTGCTTACGAAAATTTAATCTCATCGAAACATCGTTCAAAAAAATATTATGATAAAAATGCGAATCCTAAAAGTTTTAAGGTAGGAGACTACGTCTACCTCCAAAAGGGACCGAGACCTGGTAAACTCGGAGACCATTATACTGGACCACATAAGGTTCTAGAAAAACTGGACAAGGGTAATGTAAAAATCGAATATAATAACAAAACACGAATAGTGCATGAAAACAGATTGCGATACTCACACATTAACACTGAAACCAAAAACAAAAAGAAGAACAAACCACCAAGAGTCGACGAATCCGATTTTAATCATAATTAAATAAATAACCACAACAATTACACTGTTTTTTCAGATGGCTGTTATCGAACTATTCAGAAACATCAAGCGGTATAACTTTTATGAAATCCCAAAAACGACTTCGAAATTCCAAAAACAAATTCAAATTTCCAAAAACTGTCTATTAAGAATTATCTAACACTAATTTAAAAGATATCCGCCCAATGTTAACACTACATTTATATCCGATGAGCGACACATCCAGAAAGAAATTTAAACGCTATACTACGATATTCTTATTCAATAATGTAACCGAGAATGTTAAATTCTTCAAAATAGTTTATCTCCTGCGATACAAGCACTAGACGAACTTACATATAGTTTAATGAAAGCTCCAAGCCATATGGCGGTACTAGGTAGCGAAGTATTACATGTTATTAAATGTATACCAATAGAAGTAAACCTGATCAGGTTAAAATAATGTTAAAAGAATGTTAAAAGAAGGTTAAAATAATGCTGAAAGAATGTTAAAAGTATGTTAAACGAAGGCTTAAAGAGTTTAAAAGAATATTAAAAGAATGTTAAATGAATATTACGATCAACCTGTCACTCGTGGGAACGAAAAATATGGCCTTACTCCTCGAACTCATATATTACCAAAACAAGAACTCAAACAACCTGTAATTCCTTCCTCGATATTACCTTTACGGAGACATCGGGTACAAATTCATACCTGCTCCTGTCAAAGCCATACTACCTGCAAACATGAAGCCGTCGACGAAGTCTACGTGGCGATACACCAACCCAGAACTACCATATGGGATCTATTCCGCAGAAAACATCGACAACGTACGAAAACACATCATGTTTCCTGTAGAGCAGCCCACTGCCATAAACAGCATGGCACGGGGCATCAGTGGTCAAAACACTGTCAACCAAGCGGACTCAATCTGGAATCGCACCTGGGGAAAATGTTTTGAATTCGGTACAGCAAACGCTGGTGTCACCCGAATGTTACCCATCGTTCGATCGAGTACGCTTCTCACAGATACGGTGATCTAGACGTACAGCCTATACACTGTCTACGGCTGGTCGGTCTACCTCATCGGTGTAGTATGGGACTCGGTTACGCACCTCCTGATGCACCTGGCTAGGTGACCTAAGAAAAAAACGTCAACCGTGGAACTGGTCAAGAACTCTAAACTCGTCACATCTCCTTCTGTCGAACCAAAGGATCAAGTCAAGACCCACGCTGCAACACATGATCTCTACATTAACATCTCCGATCGTTCAAGGTACGATCAACGTCCTAAAACACGTTCCTTTCCTTTGAGTTCGCACGAGAGGACATTCGAGTATCAAAACGATCATTTTAGTCATGCCTAATAACGTTTTTCTCTATCCTCATTACTATTGTTCTTTTAACCTTGTCAAGTAAGATACATTGGAATGAGTTAATAAGTATCTATTCGTAAAGAAAAAGAAAGAAGAAAACGCGTAAATATACATCTTACAGTGATGTAAAAAAGGGAAAAAACATATATACATAATTTAAAAAAAGGAAACCAAAAATCTTTTTAAAAGAAACACATACGCTTTCTTATAAGTCGATAATGAAATTCATGCGTACCTCCTAAGCGCAAGATAACTATAAGTTACACCGTCATAATAGATACCAACCTTCGAATATATTTAAGTCAAATTGTAAGTCGATCAATGACAATGCCAATGCATACTATCGTGCCACTATATTTTTGATCACCACCCTCAATGACTGATCGAGCGAGACGCTCATCCTAAAGGGGGGAGGTGTAACGTCGCGAGCAAAGCGCATAAAAATATTGCGTTTTCTTTCTCCTACTTTGTTGAAATCCCCCGAGAACGCTGGCCTAAGCGATTTCCCATAGAAATCGAGAATAACCATTGAACGAATATGGCATTCACATTTTTCGACACATTCTTGTATCTTCTTAAGCTTAGACATACCACAACTGCAATGTAACCTATCGATAATAAGCGAGCGTCGGGCGTACTTTCGTACGGCCCTCCTTACCCACTCGAATCCAACGAGAACATAGTTTAAGGCACGCTTTCTCGGAAAAGTCGTAAAACAAAAATTATCATACTGCAAGCCAGATGACCCAGAGTTCACCCGCCGGCGAAGGCATAGCTGGGCTCCGATTCTTAAATCCGTGTGGGAACCAAGGATAGACCAAGACCGCCGGAAAAGTCCACTCGACTCGGTCATAAAACCGGGCCGCGACGAAAAACAAAATGCACATGGAAGGGCTATGAGGCGCATAGCAGCTGCACTATCGCGGGGCGACTCGGCGCCGGGCCCTAGACCTTAGATAAACAAACACGATCTCATGCGCTTTTTTCCACGAAAACTCGCTCGGAATAGCTTCATTCCGATTGGTCGCCTTGTAATTAATTTTATGCGCCTAGACTCCCAGGTACAAAGAACTGTCTCCCACGTCGACCGCTCCGATTGGTTAGAAGAGTCAAAAACGAGAACCCCCTTTTTTTCTCCTACTCCACCCAAGAAGGGAAATCTGGAGCAGGAAGGTCCAGATGATTAAAAGAAAAATCAGTTCAACTTCATCTTCCGAACCAGAAAGGTCTCTTCTATCGACTCCAACCTTGTATCGCGATTCGTACCTCTGTACCGCGTTTAACAATCCAACTCTGCTTTTCGATCATCTATTTGCATATCTATATACTTCGAAAAGTATTGTGAATCTTCTCCGCGCTCTTCACACTCACGAAGTGACCCTCTGACCCATCTGCGGCACCATTGTAAACACAGCGTGTGTGCGGCCCATCGACCGACATTGTACAAGCGAGCGTAACAGGCCGAGAGCGAAGGCCCTTTCACCGAAGTCCGAAGGACCGTCATCCAGCGAACGTAAGCTAACTGCAACATTTTTTTTGTATCATTTTCTTAATCCGCCGTACTGTACTCTTCCCATGTTTCCGACCGGCCAAGTAGGTGGCACTGGGTAATAAACGAAAATTTGTAAACGGTAGCTACATCTGTCGCAATCACTCATATAACTCTTGACCATCTAGGCACTCGAGACCTAGAACACCCGTTCCACACATTCTCCTTTTACCCTCATCCCGTGCTATTGCGCTTGGCGTAGGCAAGAAAGAGGAAAACGAAAGTTTTATGCTCTCATCCCTTCCGGATGTGACAGGAGTTTTTCAGCGGAGACAAAAGCTGAGAAATTTACGGAGTTGATGCAGCAGTCTGCATATGGACTTTAGACTCTACACTACATTTTTGAATGAAATTAAAATTTGTTCAATTTTATAAAAAATACTTGGCGTAGCTTAAATATTTTCATTCAAATAAGATGTCGAGCTTCGCTGACTAATCTCTACGGGCATAAAAGTTTACAAAGAGTTAATGCAGCGATCAGCGTATGAACTTTTGACTCTACGCAGATGTCTACCGAGAGACTGAAAACTATGATCTTTAGACTATATAGAAACATATTTTATAAAGAAAAAGAAATTACTGTACCAATAGATCAGGAATTTTTCAATTGAAATCTTCATTCAATCCCGTAACGGCTATATTTTTTATTACGGCTATATGCTATACGTCCAGTAAACTTGATTCTTTTTTCTATACGGTATGTTGTTTATGAACAAAAGAAACCGAATTTATTGAATGTCTATCTCAAAAACATTTTATACGTTACGAAATTAAATGAAGATTTCGATTGTATAATTATGTTCGATTGTACAAAACGATAAATCTAATCGAAACACAATCAAATACGAAGATTATTAGGGAACTGCAAATTGGTCGTTATCAAATTTTATACATTCTGCAATGTTTCATAGATCTCATCATTAAAGCAACTTCTGAATCGGAACAACAACGCAACGAAGAGCGTGAGAAATATTCTAAGGAGATTTATACGCGGGTCTTGGTGCTCAGGTTTACCGTTAAAAAAATTGAAGGAAAGATGTTGCTGAAAACAACAAATTTCGGAAGTTGCATAATAGGTATGTTTTTCAAGCTGTTCAAAAGATTTTTTGCTGTGTTTC
Source organism: Ophion ellenae (assembly GCA_963210295.1). Taxonomy (NCBI): domain Eukaryota; kingdom Metazoa; phylum Arthropoda; class Insecta; order Hymenoptera; family Ichneumonidae; genus Ophion; species Ophion ellenae. The sequence goes on from OY723394.1 coordinate 9,064,199, forward strand.
TGTGATATAACATAAATATAGATATATATATTACAATTTTTCGATTTATTTACAGCTGCGCTCACAAACTGCTAAACGCAGCAGGATGGAACTCCGTTCAACGCAGATGCTGTGTTAAAAGCTGCAGGGAATGCCATATCCAACGCAAAAAACTGAGATGGACGCAAAGGACACCAAGTAGTCGGAAAAACGATAACGCAGTTCCAGTTTTTATGGTGTTCTTACCTTTAATTTTTTAATTGATATTTTCATTCACCAAAAATGTAGAAATGTTAATTATTTTTTTAATAAATTTAACACGCAATAATTGCATTTTTGCTATTTTATTTCAGCCACTATTTACCCGTGATCCTTCCAACATTCCTCAATGATTCCATGGGGAATCTATTTAGAGTAATTAAAGAATCCGGTTCTGGATCCCTAATGGAATCCAGTTTACGGATCTTACATTTAGTCTTAGAATCTTATCCGATATCGGACAAGACCCCGACTGGGAGCCCGGGATACAAGTCAGAATCCAGCTGAATTCCCTGCCAAAATTTCTGCACGGGATACTTTCTATACCCTTAAATTCTTCAACTACATACCCTGTAAAACTTTGTCGCGAAGGAACGGGCTCGCCATGTTCGTCGCGGTAGATCCAGACAGCCGCACTAGAATTATTTCCAGCACGGATAAGGCACGCGTGCATGTTAACGCGTCGTGCGTCAGCCATGACTGTCAAACGTTTTATAGAAAAATGCCGTGCAAGGAGTAGCAAAAAACAGATTAAGATCGATTTTTATATCATAATTGATAGTCATATACATACACGGGCTAGGCAACTTCATGTTGGCCGTTCATTGCGGAATATAGACTATGCAAAGACCGTTCTCGCACCATCGTCAGACTGCTCGCCCCAAACTTACGGGGCGAAAGACAAAATCGGAGACGAATTGGGGGCAGTGATATCGGGAATGTCCGATCGAGGCCCCGGGAACCATTTCGAGCACCGATTTTATCTTTGTTAAATAATCAAAGCTCCTACCGTCGTTCTCGCGGCATCGTCACACTTCTTGACCAAATCTAACCGGAAGTAAGATAAAATCGGAGACAAATTGGGGCCAGTAGTATCGGAAATGTCCGATCGAGGCCCTGGGAACCATTCCGAGCACCGATTTTATCTTTGTTAAATAAACAAATCTCCTACCGTCGTTCTCGCGGCATCGTCACACTTCTTGATCCAATCTGACCGGAAGTAAGATAAAATCAAGGACGAATTGGGGGCAGTAGTATCGGAAATGTCCGATCGAGGCCCCGGGAACCATTCCGAGCACCGATTTTATCTTTGATAAATAAACAAACCTCCTAGCGTCATGTCGCGGCATAGTCAGACTTCTCGACCCAATCTGACCGAAAGGAGGATAAAATCGGAGACGAATTCGGGGCAGTAATGTTGGGAATGTCCGATCAAGGCTTCGAGAACCATTCCGAGCACCGATTTTATCTTTGTTCAAAAAACAAAGCTAGTACCGTCGTTATCGCGGCATCGTCACACTTCTTGACCCAATCTGACCGGAAGTAAGTTAAAATCGGAGACGAATTCGGGGCAGAAGTATCGGGAATGTCCGATCGAGGCCCCGGGAACCATTCCGAGCACCGATTTTATCTTTGTTAAATAAAAAAAGCTCCTAGCGTCGTTCTCGCGGCATCGTCAGACTTCTCGACCCAATCTGACCGGAAGTAGGATAAAATCGGAGACGAATTCGGGGCAGTAATATCGGGAATGTCCGATCGAGGCCCCGGGAACCATTCCGAGCACCGATTTTATCTTTGTTAAATAAACAAACCTCCTAGCGTCGTTCTCGCGGCATCGTCAGAGTTCTCGACCCAATCTGACCGGAAGTAGGATAAAATCGGAGACAAATTCGGGGCAGGAATATCGGGGATGTCCGATCGAGGCCCCGGGAACGGTTCCGAGCACCGATGTTATCTTTGTTAAATAAACACTAGCGTCGTTCTCGCGGCATCGTCAGACTTCTCGACCCAATCTGACCGGAGGTTTGATAAAATCGGAGACGAATTCGGGGCAGTAATATTGGGAATATCCGATCGAGGCCCTGGGAACCGGTCCGAGCACCGATTTTATCTTTGTTAAATAAACAATACTCCTAGCGTCGTTCTGGTGGCATCGTTAGACTTCTCGACCCAATCTGACGGAAAGTAGGATAAAATCGGAGACGAATTCGGGGCAGTAATGTTGGGAATGTCCGATCAAGGCTCCGAGAACCGATTTTATCTTTGTTAAATAAAAAAAGCTCCTACCGTCGTTCTCGCGGCATCGTCACACTTCTTGACCCAATCTGACCGGAAGTAAGGTAAAATCGGAGACGAATTGGGGGCAGTAGTATCGGAAATTTCCGATCGAGGCCCCGGGAACCATTTCGAGCACCGATTTTATCTTTGTTAAATAAACAAATCTCCTGGCGTCGTTCTCGCGGCATCGTCAGACTTCTCGACCCAATCTGACCGGAAGTAGGATAAAATCGGAGACGAATTCGGGGCAGTAATATCGGGAATGTCCGATCGAGGCCCCAGGAACCGTACCGAGCAGCGATTTAATCTTTGTTAAGTAAACAACGCCCCTAGCGTCGTTCTCGCGGCATCGTCAGACTTCTCGACCCAATCTGACCGAAAGGAGGATAAAATCGGAGACGAATTCGGGGCAGAAATGTCGGGAATGTCCGATCAAAGCTTCGAGAACCATTCCGCGGACCGATTTTATCTTTGTTAAATAAACAAAGCTAGTACCGTCGTTATCGCGGCATCGTCACACTTCTTGACCCAATCTAACCGGAAGTAAGATAAAATCGGAGACGAATTGGGGCCAGTAGTATCGGGAATGTCCGATCGAGGCCCCGGGAACCATTCCGAGCACCGATTTTATCTTTGTTAAATAAAAAAAGCTCCTAGCGTCGTTCTCGCGGCATCGTCAGACTTCTCGACCCAATCTGACCGGAAGTAGGATAAAATCGGAGACGAATTGGGGGCAGTAATATCGGGAATGTCCGATCGAGGCCCCGGGAACCATTCCGAGCACCGATTTTATCTTTGTTAAATAAACAAACCTCCTAGCGTCGTTCTCGCGGCATCGTCAGAGTTCTCGACCCAATCTGACCGGAAGTAGGATAAAATCGGAGACAAATTCGGGGCAGTAATATCGGGAATGTCCGATCGAGGCCCCGGGAACGGTTCCGAGCACCGATTTTATCTTTGTTAAATAAACACTAGCGTCGTTCTCGCGGCATCGTCAGAGTTCTCGACCCAATCTGACCGGAAGTAGGATAAAATCGGAGACGAATTCGGGGCAGTAATATTGGGAATATCCGATCGAGGCCCTGGGAACCGTTCCGAGCACCGATTTTATCTTTGTTAAATAAACAAAGCTCCTAGCGTCGTTCTGGTGGCATCGTTAGACTTCTCGACCCAATCTGACGGAAAGTAGGATAAAATCGGAGACGAATTCGGGGCAGTAATGTCGGGAATGTCCGATCAAGGCTCCGAGAACCGATTTTATCTTTGTAAAATAAAAAAAGCTCCTACCGTCGTTCTCGCGGCATCGTCACACTTCTTGACCCAATCTGACCGGAAGTAAGGTAAAATCGGAGACGAATTGGGGGCAGTAGTATCGGAAATTTCCGATCGAGGCCCCGGGAACCATTTCGAGCACCGATTTTATCTTTGTTAAATAAACAAATCTCCTGGCGTCGTTCTCGCGGCATCGTCAGACTTCTCGACCCAATCTGACCGGAAGTAGGATAAAATCGGAGACGAATTCGGGGCAGTAATATCGGGAATGTCCGATCGAGGCCCCAGGAACCGTACCGAGCAGCGATTTAATCTTTGTTAAGTAAACAACGCCCCTAGCGTCGTTCTCGCGGCATCGTCAGACTTCTCGACCCAATCTGACCGAAAGGAGGATAAAATCGGAGACGAATTCGGGGCAGAAATGTCGGGAATGTCCGATCAAGGCTTCGAGAACCATTCCGCGCACCGATTTTATCTTTGTTAAGTAAACAAAGCTAGTACCGTCGTTATCAAGGCATCGTCACACTTCTTGACCCAATCTAACCGGAAGTAAGATAAAATCGGAGACGAATTGGGGCCAGTAGTATCGGGAATGTCCGATCGAGGCCCCGGGAACCATTCCGAGCACCGATTTTATCTTTGTTAAATAAAAAAAGCTCCTAGCGTCGTTCTCGCGGCATCGTCAGACTTCTCGACCCAATCTGACCGGAAGTAGGATAAAATCGGACACGAATTCGGGGCAGTAATATCGGGAATGTCCGATCGAGGCCCCGGGAACCATTCCGAGCACCGATTTTATCTTTGTTAAATAAACAAACCTCCTAGCGTCGTTCTCGCGGCATCGTCAGAGATCTCGACACAATCTGACCGGAAGTAGGGTAAAATCGGAGACAAATTCGGGGCAGTAATATCGGGAATGTCCGATCGAGGCCCCGGGAACGGTTCCGAGCACCGATTTTATCTTTGTTAAATAAACACTAGCGTCGTTCTCGCGGCATCGTCAGAGTTCTCGACCCAATCTGACCGGAAGTAGGATAAAATCGGAGACGAATTCGGGGCAGTAATATTGGGAATATCCGATCGAGGCCCTGGGAACCGTTCCGAGCACCGATTTTATCTTTGTTAAATAAACAAAGCTCCTAGCGTCGTTCTGGTGGCATCGTTAGACTTCTCGACCCAATCTGACGGAAAGTAGGATAAAATCGGAGACGAATTCGGGGCAGTAATGTCGGGAATGTCCGATCAAGGCTCCGAGAACCGATTTTATCTTTGTTAAATAAAAAAAGCTCCTACCGTCGTTCTCGCGGCATCGTCACACTTCTTGACCCAATCTGACCGGAAGTAAGGTAAAATCGGAGACGAATTGGGGGCAGTAGTATCGGAAATTTCCGATCGAGGCCCCGGGAACCATTTCGAGCACCGATTTTATCTTTGGTAAATGAACAAATCTCCTGGCGTCGTTCTCGCGGCATCGTCAGACTTCTCGACCCAATCTGACCGGAAGTAGGATAAAATCGGAGACGAATTCGGGGCAGTAATATCGGGAATGTCCGATCGAGGCCCCAGGAACCGTACCGAGCAGCGATTTAATCTTTGTTAAGTAAACAACGCCCCTAGCGTCGTTCTCGCGGCATCGTCAGACTTCTCGACCCAATCTGACCGAAAGGAGGATAAAATCGGAGACGAATTCGGGGCGATAATGTCGGGAATGTCCGATCAAGGCTCCGAGAACCGATTTTATCTTTGTTAAATAAAAAAAGCTCCTACCGTCGTTCTCGCGGCATCGTCACACTTCTTGACCCAATCTGGCCGGAAGTAAGGTAAAATCGGAGACGAATTGGGGGCAGTAGTACCGGAAATTTCCGATCGAGGCCCCGGGAACCATTTCAAGCACCGACTTTATCTTTGTTAAATAAACAAATCTCCTGGCGTCGTTCTCGCGGCATCGTCAGACTTCTCGACGCAATCTGACCGGAAGTAGGATAAAATCGGAGACGAATTCGGGGCAGTAATATCGGGAATGTCCGATCGAGGCCCCAGGAACCGTACCGAGCAGCGATTTAATCATTGTTAAGTAAACAACGCCCCTAGCGTCGTTCTCGCGGCATCGTCACACTTCTCGACCCAATCTGACCGAAAGGAGGATAAAATCGGAGACGAATTCGGGGCAGAAATGTCGGGAATGTCCGATCAAGGCTTCGAGAACCATTCCGCGCACCGATTTTATCTTTGTTAAATAAACAAAGCTAGTACCGTCGTTATCGCGGCATCGTCACACTTCTTGACCCAATCTAACCGGAAGTAAGATAAAATCGGAGACGAATTGGGGCCAGTAGTATCGGGAATGTCCGATCGAGGCCCCGGGAACCATTCCGAGCCCCGATTTTATCTTTGTTAAATAAAAAAAGCTCCTAGCGTCGTTCTCGCGGCATCGTCAGACTTCTCGACCCAATCTGACCGGAAGTAGGATAAAATCGGAGACGAATTCGGGCCAGTAATATCGGGAATGTCCGATCGAGGCCCCGGGAACCATTCCGAGCCCCGATTTTATCTTTGTTAAATAAACAAACCTCCTAGCGTCGTTCTCGCGGCATCGTCAGACTTCTCGACCCAATCTGACCGGAAGTAGGATAAAATCGGAGACGAATTCGGGGCAGTAATATTGGGAATATCCGATCGAGGCCCTGGGAACCGTTCCGAGCACCGATTTTATCTTTGTTAAATAAACAAAGCTCCTAGCGTCGTTCTGGTGGCATCGTTAGACTTCTCGACCCAATCTGACGGAAAGTAGGATGAAATCGGAGACGAATTCGGGGCAGTAATGTCGGGAATGTCCTATCAAGGCTCCGAGAACCGATTTTATCTTTGTTAAATAAAAAAAGCTCCTACCGTCGTTCTCGCGGCATCGTCACACTTCTTGACCCAATCTGACCGGAAGTAAGGTAAAATCGGAGACGAATTGGGGGCAGTAGTATCGGAAATTTCCGATCGAGGCCCCGGGAACCATTTCGAGCACCGATTTTATCTTTGTTAAATAAACAAATCTCCTGGCGTCGTTCTCGCGGCATCGTCAGACTTCTCGACCCAATCTGACCGGAAGTAGGATAAAATCGGAGACGAATTCGGGGCAGTAATATCGGGAATGTCCGATCGAGGCCCCAGGAACCGTACCGAGCAGCGATTTAATCTTTGTTAAGTAAACAACGCCCCTAGCGTCGTTCTCGCGGCATCGTCAGACTTCTCGACCCAATCTGACCGAAAGGAGGATAAAATCGGAGACGAATTCGGGGCAGAAATGTCGGGAATGTCCGATCAAGGCTTCGAGAACCATTCCGCGCCCCGATTTTATCTTTGTTAAATAAACACAGCTAGTACCGTCGTTATCGCGGCATCGTCACACTTCTTGACCCAATCTAACCGGAAGTAAGATGAAATCGGAGACGAATTGGGGCCAGTAGTATCGGGAATGTCCGATCGAGGCCCCGGGAACCATTCCGAGCACCGATTTTATCTTTGTTAAATAAAAAAAACTCCTAGCGTCGTTCTCGCGGCATCGTCAGACTTCTCGACCCAATCTGACCGGAAGTAGGATAAAATCGGAGACGAATTCGGGGCAGTAATATCGGGAATGTCCGATCGAGGTCCCGGGAACCATTCCGAGCACCGATTTTATCTTTGTTAAATAAACAAACCTCCTACCGTCGTTCTCGCGGCATCGTCAGAGTTCTCGACCCAATCTGACCGGAAGTAGGATAAAATCGGAGACAAATTCGGGGCAGTAATATCGGGAATGTCCGATCGAGGCCCCGGGAACGGTTCCGAGCACCGATTTTATCTTTGTTAAATAAACACTAGCGTCGTTCTCGCGGCATCGTCAGAGTTCTCGACCCAATCTGACCGGAAGTAGGATAAAATCGGAGACGAATTCGGGGCAGTAATATTGGGAATATCCGATCGAGGCCCTGGGAACCGTTCCGAGCACCGATTTAATCTTTGTTAAATAAACAAAGCTCCTAGCGTCGTTCAGGTGGCATCGTTAGACTTCTCGACCCAATCTGACGGAAAGCAGGATAAAATCGGAGACGAGTTCGGGGCAGTAATGTCGGGAATGTCCGATCAAGGCTCCGAGAACCGATTTTATCTTTGTTAAATAAAAAAAGCTCCTACCGTCGTTCTCGCGGCATCGTCACACTTCTTGACCCAATCTGACCGGAAGTAAGGTAAAATCGGAGACGAATTGGGGGCAGTAGTATCGGAAATTTCCGATCGAGGCCCCGGGAACCATTTCGCGCACCGATTTTATCTTTGTTAAATAAACAAATCTCCTGGCGTCGTTCTCGCGGCATCGTCAGACTCCTCGACCCAATCTGACCGGAAGTAGGATAAAATCGGAGACGAATTCGGGGCAGTAATATCGGGAATGTCCGATCGAGGCCCCAGGAACCGTACCGAGCAGCGATTTAATCTTTGTTAAGTATACAACGCCCCTAGCGTCGTTCTCGCGGCATCGTCAGACTTCTGAACCCAATCTGACCGGAAGTAGGATAAAATCGGAGACGAATTCGGGGCAGTAATGTCGGGAATGTCCGATCAACGCTCCGAGAACCATTCCGAGCACCGATTTTATCTTTGTTAAATAAACAAAGCTCCTACCGTCGGTCTCGCGGCATCGTCAGACTTTTTGACCCAATCTGACCGGCAGTAAGATCAAATCGGAGACGAATTCGGGGCAGGAGTATTGGGAAGGTCCGATCGAGGCCCCAAGAACCATGCCGAGCACCGATTTTATCTTTGTTAAATTAACAAACCTCCTAGCGTCGATCTCGCGGCATCGTCAGACTTCTCGACCCAATCTGACCGGAAGTAGGATAAAATCGGAGACGAATTGGGGGCAGTATTATCGGGAATGTCCAATCGAGCCCCCGGGACCATTCCGAGCATCGATTTTATCTTTGTTAAATAAACGAAGCTCCTAGCGTTGTTCTCGCGGCATCGTCAGACTGCTCGACCCAATCTGACCGGAAGTAGGATAAAATCGGAGTCTAATTCGGGGCAGTAATATCGAGAGTGTCCAATCGAGGCCCGGGAACCATTCCGAGCACCGATTTTATCTTTGTTGAATTAACGAAGCTCCTAGCGTCGTTCTCGCGGGAACGTTAGCCGTCTCGACCCAATCTGACCGGAAGTAGGATAAAATCGGAGACAAATTCGGGGCAGTATCATCGGGATTGTCCGATCGAGGCCCCGGGAACCATTTAGAGCACCGATGTTATCTTTGTTGAACAAACACAGCTCCTAGCGTCGTTCTCGCGGCAACGTCAGACTTCTCGACCCAATCTGACCGGGAGTCGGATACAATCGGAGACGAATTCGGGGCAGTAATATCGGGAATGTCCGATCGAGGCCCCGGGAACCATTCAGAGCACCGATTTTATCTTTGTTAAATGAACAAACCTCCTAGCGTCGTTCTCGCGGCATCGTCAGAGTTCTCGACCCAATCTGACCGGAAGTAGGATAACATCGGAGACAAATTCGGGGCAGTAATATCGGAAATGTCCGATCGAGGCCCCGGGAACGGTTCCGAGCACCGATTTTATCTTTGTTAAATAAACACTAGCGTCGTTCTCGCGGCATCGTCAGACGTCTCGACCCAAACTGACCGGAAGTAGGATAAAATCGGAGACGAATTCGGGGCAGTACTATCGAGAATGTCCAATCGAGGCCCGGGAACCATTCCGAGCACCGATTTTATCTTTGTTAAATAAACAAAGCTCCTATCGTCGTTCTCGCGGCAACGTTAGCCGTCTCGACCCAATCTGACCGGAAGTAGGATAAAATCGGAGACAAATTTGGGGCAGTAACATCGGGATTGTCCGATCGAGGCCCCGGGAACCATTCAGAGCACCGATTTTTTCTTTGTTGAACAAACACAGCTCCTAGCGTCGTTCTCGCGGCAACGTCAGACTTCTCGACCCAATCTGACCGGAAGTACGATAAAATCGGAGACGAATTCGGGGTAGTAATATCGGGAATGTCCGATCGATGCCCCGGGAACCGTTCCGAGCACCGATTTTATCTTTGTTAAATAAACAACGCTCCTAGCGTCGTTCTCGCGGCATCGTCAGACTTCTGAACCCAATCTGACCGGAAGTAGGATAAAATCGGAGACGAATTCGGGGCAGTAATGTCGGGAATGTCCGATCAACGCTCCGAGAACCATTCGGAGCACCGATTTTATCTTTGTTAAATAAACAAACCTCCTAGCGTCGGTCCCGCGGCATCGTCAAACTTTTTGACCCAATCTGACCGGGAGTAAGATCAAATCGGAGACGAATGCGGGGCAGTAGTATTGGGAATGTCCGATCGAGGCCCCGGGAACCATTCCGAGCACCGATTTTATCTTTGTTAAATAAACAAACCTCCTAGCGTCGTTCTCGCGGCATCGTCAGAATTCCTTATCCATTCTGACCGGAAGTAAGATAAAATCGGAGACGAATTCGGTGTAGTACTATCGAGAACGTCTAATCGAGCCCCCGGGAACCATTCCGAGCATCGATTTTATCTTTGTTAAATAAACAAACCTCCTAGCGTCGTTCTCGCGGCATCGTCAGTCTTCTCGACCCAATCTGACCGGAAGTAGGATAAAATCGGAGCCTAATTCGGGGCAGTAATATCGAGAATGTCCAATCGAGGCCCCGGGAACCATTCCGAGCACCGATTTTATCTTTGTTAAATAAACAAACCTCCTAGCGTCGTTCTCGCGGCATCGTCAGACTTCCCGACCCAATCTGACGGAAAGTAGGATAAAATCGGAGACGAATTCGGAGCAGTAATGTCGGGAATGTCCGATCATGGCTCCGACAACCATTTCGAGCACCGATTTTATCTTTGTTAAATAAAGAAAGCTCCTACCGTCGTTCTCGCGGCATCGTCCGACTTCTCGACTCAATCTGACCGGAAATAAGATAAAATCGGAGCCGGATTCGGGGCAGTACTATCAGGAATTTCCGGTTGAGGCTCCTAGAACCGTTTCGAGCACCGATTTTATCTTTTTTAAATAAATAATGCTCCTTCCCTCGCTGTCGCAGGATCGTCAGACTTCTCGACCCAATCTGACCAATCCCAATAAGATAAAATCGGAAACGAATTCGGGCCAGTAGTGTCAGGAATGTCCGATCGGTGCTCCGAGAACCGTTGCGAGCACTGATTCTATCTTTGTTAAATAAATAATGCCCCTTCCGTCGTTGTCGCAGCATCGTCAGATTTCTCGACTCTATCTGACCCATTGCGGAGCAAATGCTAACCCGCGATTCGCAAACCTGGGTCGTTTTCATCCCGCCCAAGATCATTTTCTTCACTTTATATTTATTTTTAAAAAATCGAATATAAGGTACAAAACAACCTTGTTATTCCTGTAGAAGTACGGTCTAAAGATCGACTATAATTTTTTCTAGATTTTTTCCACTGCCAATTGTTGGTTTGGCAGTGCAAAAACGAAAATGACCCAGTTTCACGGGATTAATGTGCCTGCAATACGTTTATGGATTGAGCATTAAGATAATCGATTGAAGTTGATCTATAGATTGCGAACTTTATCGGAAACAATGTCAATTTCGAAAATGTTTGCGGATTTCATGGTCCGCAAACATTATTCCTCTCCATTTGCGATTCGCTAATAACTTTCGCAATAAATAATTCTATCAATACATTTTAAAGTGATATCGCGTGAAATTATTATGTTTTGCCAAATTATACGAGCACTTTTATTTTTGACTTTGTCATAAAATATTCAAAAATTCTGTAACTACAACATGTGAAGATATTTTATGCAACATTAAAAAACAAAAATCTCGTAATATTTGGTAAACATTAATAATTCCACGTCAAATTACTTTGAAATGTATTGCTAGAATCATTTATTCCAAAAGTTGGTAGCGAATCGCAAATTATTGAAAATCGTATTTTCAGTGCACGGAACCCTCGAACATTTTATGAATTGACATTATTTTGAATCAAGTTCTCAGATAGGGACACGTTCAGGTCCCTCGGCTCGACCGCGTATCATCGGACTCTGAACCAACTTCCTGTGACAGCCGACCATTCGGAAGTTGCAGCTGTGACGTCAGCAGACTAGCACTTCCTATAGCACTGTCGTGCCTGACTTAGCTCGTTTGTTCCCCTGATTAAATTCCGATTTATACACTTTAATCGTATGTCTGATAATTTTTCTCTCCATGACGGGGAGCACAAATAAAGTTTTTCGGGAGTGTCCCTTATTCGGAATTTTATAAACTTCATTCTCCTGCACGCAAAATGGATTTTTTTTCTATTCCAGAATACGCTATTTTCTCTGGCAAATGCTATTCATGGCAAAAATAGGATATATTTTTTTTCAAAGAAAGCGTGAAAAACCATTAAAAATCATATTTTTTCAGTCGCAAAATCACCGCGCAAGACCCTCTAAAAACGGCTGTCCACCTTATAAAAGTCACCCTGTATATAAAAAGTCAATAATGCGTACGTTCGTGGCACACTTCCCATTCGTCAATTCAAATCCTGAAAGGTGAATTACAACATGATTAATTATCTATTAAAAATGGGCCCCACGACGTAACATAGGTCTCTCTCTTACACTCACCCGGCCTAACCCTCTCTCTCTTACTCATGGCTACTATGGCAAATAGACGCTACGTGACTTTTTCCCAAATTACTTTATTACCCCTCGAGTCGAGCGAACGCTTCCCTTCGAGACATATTCCAGAAAACACTTGAATTGCTTTATTGCCCCTTGAAACGTGCAAGCGCTCTTTGTACAGTATAAGTCTCTTCTCGTACGCTTTCCTATTTTCAAGTATATAATAGAAGACGTTAAACAGATATTTTTCCCGAACTTTCCCAGCGCATGTATATCTCTTTCTCTCTCGCACTCGTCGCGTCTCTTTCCGACGCGCCGCCATAATGCAAGCCACATGTTGCACGTATGCTTCTACGAAATAACAATTTAAATAATATCGCATCACGCTAAATCCTGAGAACTAATTAAAACATAAACAAATCACTATACCTCATAGACTAAACATCCGCTCCAATGCAAGTATCACGTATCGCCTCTTTGTCCTCTTTGTCTCCTATCCAATACCATTAATATTATTTGTACGTGCATAATATTTGAGAGCAAATTCATAAACGCTCTAATTAATAAAAAGCATTATTCAATGAGTAATTAGCGCCGTCACAATGCAGGCAACAATATTATTACATAATCAGAATAAATATTCCACGCAACCGATAAAATATAAACATTACCTTAGTTATTTACGTTAAGCGACAATTGTTATAATTTCGGATATTACAAGATATCCCATGCGCTACTAAAGTCGTTACTAAACAATCGAATACATTTTTATTTTTACGCCTATACGAATAAAATTATTAATTCATGAGTAAGTTAATTATTGAATACAACTGCCTTCACTCCGACTCCAAACAAATAATGTTGCGCTCTATTTATAATTAATTAAGAGCTACATATTAATAATCATTATACGCAACTCGCACACTCGGCACCGTAGTTATTATCCCCTCATTTGAATATTTGCAACAATGAGTTAAAAGTAAATTATCTTTATCTGATTCCATACGACACGCAAAAGAATAACAATAACGATAAAAAATTATATAAAATTATGTCCCTTTATTCACAATCGAGTATTATTGTAACAAATTGTGAGACTAACGATAAATTAAAAATATTAACCTATCGTCACATCGATTAACCTATATTCACATCGTTATTTTATCGAGTGGTAACTCGAAGTTTGAGTTTTAATTGCGCTCAAATCTCATGGTATTCAACATCGCAGAGTTAAGACGAGGTGGTTCCAAATTTCATCTCCGCCGCGCAAACGCGATAGCCGCGCAAAAACCACGGCCGGCATCTCGGGGAAATTATTCATCTCTATTCAAACGGATTGTTCGCGACGCCATAAAAAAACACTCAGTGAACCTCGGACCGAAAGTAGTGTCGAACGTTCCATTTCATGCGAAAATCTTTATCCTCGACCCCCGTGGGTACATTCGCGCAGTGACATGTTCAACTGGCAGCGTCGCTTCAGACGCGTCCACGGTCGTTGCATCATCGGACATCGAGATTTTCATCACTGACTAATTTGTCACGTTCACGTTACCATTGACTATATTCTTTACCGACTGCCCTATTCCCGCGAGTGATTCATGATTATCGATCAACCCGTGGCTCGATCCTCATCCCTGTTGGGCACACATTCCCTACTATAGGCAGGATCTCAAGGCTGGCGGCCGTTTCTGGAAAACAAAGAAAAATTGCATTAATTAAACAATCAACGTAAATTTAATCCCGTAACCGAAATCGCGTATTTCTCTTTCGAAGGTATTTATTTATTTTTTATCTAAAATAAATCCCCGAACGTAACAGGATAAAATTTTTGGTGGCAGCGGTGGGATAACGCTAAAGCCGCATTTTGATCGATTCCTCGCCAAATATAGATAAACCAGTGTAATTTCGATTAACATCGTATCTTGATCAAGTTTCTTGTCAGACATATACTAATTACCCGTCAAACATAAATTAATTATCGTGATTTGATCAAATTCCCGTCAAATATAAATCAATTGTCGTAATTTCAATTAAAGTCACGTTGTGTAACATATAAATTGATTACGTAATTTCAATTTCATCGCGAACTGCAAAAATGTCTACCACGAGGTCACAAGCTCGCGTTTTAAACGAAGAATGGCGCCTACTCCACGAACAAATTGACCGAAAACGCGAAACCTTGCAAGAACAAGAACGCGCTCTCCACGAAAAAGAGATGGAGACTAGAGAACGAATCACAACCCTTCAGGCCCTTGAAATCGAACGAGGCCGGATATCGCAGATGCCCGATATTTCCGAAACCCGAGAACAGTTGTTACGTCGTGGGTTCCATTTTTGATCGATAATTAATCGTCTTCTAATTTACCTTTCAGGATTTGAGTTTACGAATGGAAAGTGTGCCACGCACGTACGGATTATAATGAATTAAGTCATATGACTTATATGACGGTAAGTTACCGTCGGAGAAGAAAAGCGCTACACTTAGGCGGGAATGTGCCCACTTGGGATAGGCGCTTGGTAAAGTCATTGGTGTATAATTTGACGCATGAGCGACAGGTAAGCAAACAAGAAAGTAGCGTGAAATTGTGCTTACCATGGTGAGAAAGAGCGGCGGTGCGTAGCGGGTCAAAACAAGTCGACCGTGTGACCGAATTTGTCCAGGAATTGCAAAGATGTTCCAGCTCGACCCGACCTGTCGTTGCCCAGACGGGTACCCGGTGCCCGTGCGAATGCGATGGCCCGATGATGCTAATGTTTTTGGGAAAAGTCGGAGACTACGAGGACTGGATTAATTTATGAGGGAAATATTCGCTTCGAAATATAAATATACATGTATAGATTTTATAATTATTTGAACCGCTGAGTGAGTGCAAGACGTGCGAGGTTACGGCACCGTCGACTCACTACGTCTGGCTCCACCCCCGCCCGGTTACGGCGATTGGCGGCCAGCCGCGAGAACAAATGTTGAGAATAACGGAAACCGACGCCCGAACACTAAGCACCGGTGTGACCGTGCCAGTCGCTGACCTACCGAATTACGGCGGGTCGGCGCGTGTGGCGTGTTCGTGCGGCAAACCTTCCGAATTCCTCGGAAAATACCCTGTTTATACGTCCGATTTTGGACGGATGAGGGTTTTTTATTAGTTGAGCGAATATATCGGGAATCGTATTCGTCTAACGCATAGGTACAGATTAATATGAAATTAAATTTGGTTCGCTGAGCGCGTCTAGTGCGTGCCAGATTACGGCACCGCCGACTCGCTACGTCTGGCCCAACTCCGTCCGGTTACGGCGATTGGCGGCCAGCCGCGAATACAAATGTCAAGGTCAAAGGAAATCGACGTCCGAACACTAAACACCGGGTTAAGCGTGCCAGTCGCTAACCTGCCAGATTACGGCGAGTCAGCGGATGTACCGTGTTCGTGCGCCAACTATCCCAAGCCTCATAAAAAGCACTCCGAGATTTATCCAGTTTTGGACAGGTATGATTTTATGAGTGAGACGAATACGTGCGTTAGGAAAAATGGCGTGAGCGAGAGGAAGAGAGAAAGAGAGAAAGAAATGCACTACGATGACTTGTTCGTTGCATGTTTACACGCACGAACGAGAGATAAATATATTTTAATTATTTACTCGGAAAATGTTACACTTTTGCGCGGTTGCCGTATTTTGCGTAATTTTAATAGCGCGAATAATTCACAAGGCGATATAAACAATTGTGTATTTTACACGTAAATAAGCGTAGTTACATTCAATAAAGAAAATAATATAAGTTTCGCAAATGATTTGTTGCAGTGTCCGACTTGATATGTTTCCATTTACTTTTATTATGATTTGAATAATTAATACCGGTTTTACAGAGACTTATAGATACACTGTCGAAGAGACCGGGGTAAACTCGAAAAGAATATAAAATAAAATAAAATAAATGTACCGGTTTTCAGAGCGTCGACTCTACGATGCGCGCTGTTGGAGAGACCGGACGGAACTGACTGGCCAGCTCCCGGAGCGCAATATGTACTCTCGCCCTCTTTGTCTCTGAGACAAAGGGCTTGGCTTCATTACCCTTGCTCTTGAGCTCGGTCCCCATGTAACCGAATATTAGCACTGATAACGTTATTTTTCTCGGGTTCTACATGAGCAATGAAATGAATATTTTTCGTTATCGGCAGGATGTGCTGACTACGTAGTGACCACGCTCCGAGGAGGTCTGTGAGAAAACTCGCGATGAAGCTGACCGCTTGGGAACAGTTTCGCGGGTTATTCGAGGACTCTCGCGTCCCCAATATATACATAATATAGATCTGACAATATTTCATATTTTTAGGACCCCTGTATTATGGTCGACACGAATATACATATATATGTTGGATACTAGTTCGGGGACTCGTGAATGTCCCCGAATTATACATGTATGTATAGGTATTAATATTATTATTTGTACTCCGGAGACTCTCTTGGATGTCCCGGGAGTTTACCGACTATATATACATATATGTATATTTGTGTGTGTCACTTTGAGGACTCATGTCCCCGAAGTGTGCATGAAAGTAGATATGTAATGATTATTGCCCCGGGACTCGGCTATATGTCCCTGAAGCTTATGGAGTACGTATATGTATATATATATATATATATATATATATATATATATATATATATATATATATATTATGACGGGTATCGCGTGTTACTGTAGGCGGGGGGAGGGGGAGGGGGAAGGAAAAATTATTGTTGGGTCGACAACTGGGAAGATTCAAATAGAATTTATTGTACAAAAATAAAGAATTGGAAGCTCGATATAATCAAAAAAAATTAAGGGATAAATTACAGAAATCAGTACTAAAAG
This sequence comes from Ophion ellenae, assembly GCA_963210295.1. Classification (NCBI taxonomy): domain Eukaryota; kingdom Metazoa; phylum Arthropoda; class Insecta; order Hymenoptera; family Ichneumonidae; genus Ophion; species Ophion ellenae. The sequence continues at coordinate 9,081,250 of OY723394.1, forward strand.
ATGACTCGATATAATTTAAACAATTCTGCAACGATAATAATGTGGACTCGAATTATTTGACGGGTGACTGGACACGCGAAGTCTCACCGCTATTTCTCAACCCGTGTAATACTTTATGTTAAACAAAATCAATAAGTTATATTGGGCGCCAGCCTTTCCAGGGCAACGCTCTAAACGCGTACTCAATCTCGGAATAAGCTAAACAAAAAACGAAAACACGCGCGGCCTTCGGCCGGCGAGCGAGAGACTCTATACAAATTAAAATGGGGACGACTCAGGGTATCTGGGGACGGACGGGGTTCTCGAACACAATGGCCACTTGACTGGGACCACGACTATTTGAAACGTTATTTTATGTGATTCGACTTAATAGTACGCAAAGAAAAAAACCAAAAGTTTCGAGATACTAATTGCGCGATTTTATCGCGCCGCGATTTACTCTCACGGCTGATTGCTCGAGTCGGCCGACGGTCGTGTTACACGAGGCAGCCGCGGTTACGCGCGCGCGAGGGAAATTCACGCGAGGGACACCGGGGATCCGCCACGAACACCTTTTCTCACTTCATTCACGCTAATTCTCGGGCTAATGCTCGAGTCGCTCGCACTGACTCTAGAATTTCTTACTCTAAATTTACACTTTAATAAGCGACGCGCACGGAGTTGGGACGACGATTAGGACTGCCCGGGGAGGGGTGAAGGAACGAATTGTTAACGGTCGCCCGTGTCACCAATTTTTCCGAACTGACTTTATCGGCTGCTACTAGCCGCTCTCGCAAAAGAGAAAAGAGAAAGAAAACTTACAGTCTCGCTGGGAAGTCTCTCTCTCTCAAATCGGAATTATTTCCTTTGCGCTCGAATGTGCTCTGGGGCTTTATCTCTCTTAAGGTATCCTCTCTCGACCACGCTCCAGGATTAAGTGCCGGTCCACGCCGGCCGGCTTCCTCGTCTCGCCCAATCCCGTAGTAGACGACGGACCTCCTATCGATTTTCGTCTCGATCGTCGTGGCTCGCCCTTTCGGTCGATCTCCTCGATAAATATTTTCCCTCCCGAGTCGCGGAGCGCCCCGGTCGGTACGGCGCTCGCCAGCCATACTGCGCGAGAGCTTCAGTCTCTCCTGACGCACGGTAGGCCGGTTGGGGGCGTAGCCCGCTACGGCGACGCCGTTTTGGGCTTGGGACTACGGTTGTATCTGGTGATCGTGGCCTGCTCGGGCCGGCGATCGCCGGGTCAGGGGCTGCCTCTTCCTCTGAGCTTGGGACTCCTTGTGGGTCCCGGAAGGGTTTCAGATCCTTGATGTGAACCCGAGGGTTGCGACGACTCGTCGGATCCTCGAGTTCATATACTACCGGGGAGTGCACCGCCAGAATACGAAAGGGACCGCTATACCGCGGCGCCAACTTGGCAGCGAAGTTCTGCGCTCCTGACGACAGAACTCGGTTCTTCCGCAGAACTACATCTCCCACCTGATACCTCGTATCTTTTCGGTTCCTGTTGTAGTATTTGGCCTGCCTTTTCGCGGCGGCCTCTAGGTTCTTCCGAACCCAGTCGTGCAGCAGAGGTAACCGCTGCATCCGATTGGACCAAACTTCCGGGTCTCCTGGGGTTAATGTGGGGGGTTCAGGGGCTTCGTCTTGGTGGCCTTTGGCTGGGCGGGGGTTTCGGCCAAAATTTAAAAATGCGGGGGTCATCTGAGTGGAGGACTGCACGGCCGTGTTCATCGCGAAGCATAATTCCGGTAGGTGGGCGTCCCAGTCTCGGTGATCCAATCCCACGTACGATGTTATCATTGTCTTTAGAGTCCGGTTGACTCGCTCAACCGGGTTTGCCTGCGCGTGGTAAGGCGGCACCGTTGTCTGGTGAATTCCCAGCTCTTCCAAATACCGCGTTACGTGCGTGTTGACAAATTCCGTCCCGTTGTCGGCCAGGAAGTACTGTGGGCAACCGTACCGGTTGACCACCAGAGTCTCGAATGCCTTCATTATTGTAGCGCCGGTAGCACTACAGAGCGCCTTAGCCTCCACGAACTTCGTGAAGACATCCTGGAAGACAACGACGTAACGGTTCTTAGCTTTGCTGGGGGGAAACGGACCCAACACGTCGGCAGCGACTACGCACCATGGAACTTCCGTGGTGCGCTCTCGCATCAGGCCGGACGGGGGTAACTGCGAAACCTTGTGGAGTTGACAAACGGGGCAACGCGCCACGTATCGTGCTGCATCTTGGAATATGCCTGGCCAGAAGAAATCCTGGATGACCCGTTGATACGTCTTATCAGTACCCAGGTGGCCAGCCTGGGGTCCTTGATGGGCATCCTCCATTGCTCGCGGCCTAGTCTCGGCCGGCAAGACAAGCTTCCAGGCATCCACGTCCACAATCGTCGGATCGATGATCGAATGCGGCCGATGGTAGTACAGTTTGTTGTCCTCGAGTTTCCAGCTTGGGTATTTCCATGGGAATTCACGAACGTTTTGTACCTTGTCCAGGTACCAGGGGTCGGTACTTTCTCCGAGCGCGGCTAAAGCCGCGTCGGTGTCCTCGTACATGCGGGAAAGGGCATCAGGGACAACATGAAGGGTTCCTTTCCTGTGGACGATCGTCAGGTCCCATGCTTGCATCGAGAGTGCCCACCGGCCTAATCGTCCCGAAGGGTCCTTGAGATTCCGTAGCCACTGGATACTGCTGTGGTCGGTGATGACGGTAACGTGAGTGCCTTCGATGTACGGTCGAAACTTCCTCACTGCCCAAATTACCGCCAAGCACTCCTTCTCTGTGACGGTGTACTTGCGTTCGGCGCTGCTCAGCACTCTGCTGGCAAACGCGATCGGATGCTCTTCACCGTCGAATTCCTGCGTCAGGACGGCTCCCACGGCCGAGTCGCTGGCGTCTGTCTGGAGGACGAAAGGGCGGGTGAAATCGGGACGGGCTAGGATTGGGGTCTGACTTAAGGCTTCGCGGAGAGACTCGAAGGCTTCCTGCTGTTCGGTCCCCCAGTTCCAGGGAACGTCCTTTTTCAGGAGCTCGGTCAGGGGAATTTTATCCCGCGAAAGGGTGGGTAAAAATCGGGCATACCACCCTACCATTCCCAGGAAACGGCGTAATTGCCGAAGGGTCCTGGGCGGAGGGTATGCTAGGATAGGGGCAACTTTTTCCGGATCTGCCTTCAATCCGTCCCGGCCGATGGCGTATCCTAGATACGTCACTTCCGGGCAGAAAAATTCGCTTTTCTCCCGGTTAATGGTGAGCCCTGCGGCTCGGAAGACTTCCAGGACGATCCTCAAATACTCGAAGTGCTCAGCTTCGGTGTCGGTGGCGATGATCACGTCATCGAGATACGCGAAGACATGGGGCTCCGGATCGATGCCGGATCGATGAGCTGATCCATTAGCCGCTGAAACGTCGCTGGTGCGTTCGTCAGCCCGAACGGCATTCTCCTGAACTGGAAGAGTCCTCGGCCAGGAACGGCGAAGGCGGTGACAGGACGACTTCGGGGGTCTACAGGGATCTGGAAATATGCCTGGCTCAGATCCAACTTAGAGATGAACCGGGCTAGCCGAAGGCCATCCAAGATCCGATCCATATTGGGAAGAGGGTAGGCGTCCTTCAATGTTACCCGGTTCACGTCGCGATAGTCAATGCAGAAACGATGCTTTCCGCCTGGCTTAGGGACGATCACCGGGTTACTCAGCCAAGAGCTCTTCGTCCTCTCGATCACTCCCTCTTGGACCATCCTATCGACTCCGGCTTGGGCTATTCGGAGGAGGTACGGGGAAATTGTACGGGGCTTCTGTCGGATCGGGGGGTGCCCTTGCACGTCGATGTAATGTTGCGCCAGGTTCGTTCGTCCTAACTGTCCGTCCTGTGAGGGGGATACTAATTAAATCCAGAAGGGATTCTAGACGTCTATTTGCCGAGACCGAGGCAGGTTCCAAGCCTGCAGCCTCGGGGAATGCGGGGATGGTCCAACGTGGCCCACCCGCCGTCGCGAAGCTACGCTCCGGACCACCGTGAAGGGACCACGTATCCGTTTTGTAATCCACTCGCATTCCAAACAATCTCAAAAAGTCAATCCCCATAACAAATTCGTAGCCTAACGCGGCTACACGTACCTGGAGGGATTGCACTTTTCCTGCGAGATCGAAGGTCAGTGTGACTGCCCCGTCTACCGGAACTACGGCCCCGTTGGCGACCCGAACGACCTCCACTATCGGTTGCAAGAGGAGTCCTCTCCTTCTTGCTACCTCCAGTCCGAGGTACGTTTTCGTAGAACCGGGGTCTACCAACGCCAATAGGAGGTCGCCACCCACGTTAATCCATAAGTGGTGGCGAGCATCCATACTTAAAGCTCCGATAATCATTTCCTCTCGGTCAGCCACACCTTCCTCTTCTCGGGAAGCCATATGTTCGCTCGGGAACAAGTCTGTTTCTGTTTCTGTCGGGGGCGGGTTGGACTCTTCCTGCCGCGCTGGTTCTACGCCCGTCATGGCACAGTCAGGCAACGGCTCGGGTCGGGGCATCTGAAGGAGGTTCTCCTTCTTTAACGACCGTCAGGAGGTACAGGGGCTTACTGTCCTCCCGACCGGGCGTTTTCCGCACGCTTTCGTTCGCAATTCCGGCACGAGTTGACGTCGCATCCGGGCCATCCACAGATCCTGCAGAATCGGCCCATCAACTGCGTGCACTCCCGGTAACGGTGTCCCGGTTGCCGGCATTTATAACACCTCGGGCCAGGTCCTTCAGGATTGCTGGGCCGAGGCTGTTTCTGAGACGGGCTTTGGGGAATTCTTGGGGGATTCGCCCGGGGTTTTGCTGGTGGGTTTTTCCAGGTATGTGGGGAGCAAGGAGCGGATGGGGGTTTAGGTGGGGAAGGGGGTTTCTGTGGCTGCTTCGCCTTCTTGGGGTAGCCGCTACGACCCTTGGTCTTCGCGGCTGTGTCGGAGGCGTTCTGGCGAGAGGTTCGGCTCGGCGATGGGGGGGTAAGCGGGGGAGTGGGGTAGTCCTCCTCGTACTCGGCGTGTTCGTATTCCTCTGGTTCCTCTAGGGCAGCTATCTTCATGCGGGCCTCCCGGCCACGCTGTTCATACGATGCCGAGGGCACGAACGTCAGACCCTTTTTCGGCGGTGCCCTGTATGCCTTCGCCTTTCCCCAAAATATCTCGCGGCTGCGTCCCAGCCTCTGGAGATCGAGGAAGCTGCTCATATCCTTCCGCTGGATGTGCTCGGCGTAATCAGGGTGCAGATTCTCGCAGCATATATCCAGTTGAGTCTCTTTACTCAACGGTGGGCTCAGGTGGTTGAAGAGGGTCCGGATTTTCACGATGAACTCCGCCATAGGCTCTCCTGGCCCCTGCGTGCGGAGTTCTATTTCCTTTCTCAGACGTTCTTGCAGGTCACCATGGCCGAATCGTTCCCGAAAGTAGAACACGAATTCTTCGTACGAGCTCCATTCTTCTCGTTCTACTCTCAACCATAGAAGCGCGTCACCGGTGAAAGCCTCGGGGAGAGCGTCCATCAGATCTTCCTCCGTAAGCTTCCTTGAGATGCAGTATTCGTGCATCCTCCGCAAGAATTCCTCGGCATCCTCGTCCGGCTTCCCCGCGAATCGGGGCCCGTATCTCTGCCAATGGTCTATTCCTCTCGCATGCCGTGGCCCTTGCGAGTCGTAATATTGTGACGAGTCCTGCGGTGATCGGGGTCGGGGAGGGGGAGGGTCTGCATGTCGCGACCGAGCCTTTGGGAGGGGTCCTATTCGGGTACTGTTCCGGGGGGTGGGTGCCGACAAGGTATACATGTCATGCGGTGGCCACTCCTGGCTACCGCCAATCCTCAACAATCCTGTGGCAGTTGGACTAGATGTGGGGAAGGCTTGGGATGGTTGGTGGGGTGACTGGGAAGGGGGAAGGGCAAAGGTGACCGCGGTACGGTCGGGGGCTGCGGTGACATTCCCTCGGGGCGCGGGTGTCGGACTATCTCTTCCTGTTGCCGATCTCCGATCCCTCTGGACCGGCAGTCTCCTGGGCGATGGCGTCGGCGTTCTATCGGGGTCGTCCGGACCCCGTGCCTCGTTTTGGGACCCGTGGGGTGGCGGCGTCATCGTCCGCCTCTGTGTCGGCCGATACTCCTCGTATGTCGGGGGTTGGTGGCTGTCAGCGGCCGATGATCCGAATAGCGTAGCCGTCAGTGGGTCGACCAATGCAGCCGCAAGCGAGAATGGGGGGGCGTCCCCCCGCTCATCCTTCCGGACATCCCAACGGATTAAGGCTCCTGGAATCCGTGTCCTTATTTCGTGCCGGATGAGACGATCCTGTACCTCGCTTTGTTCCCCGTCCGTGTTGAGACCCGCTCGATCACAGGCTGCGAGGATGTCCCGCATCGTCTTCAACCGCTCGACCTTTTGTCGTGCGATCCTTTCTTCCGTAGCCATCAGCGAGAGGTCGGCTACATCCACTGAGAGGGGTGATGTGGGTCCTCGGCGATTGTCTATTGGGGAAGTGGTCATAACGGGGGACGTACGGGTGGGGGTTGTGACTGTACTCGTCGTCACCGGGGTATCTGCCATGTTGCGGATATGCTAAACGCAATAAACGAAAAATTTGGGGGGTTGGGAAGGCAAACCGCTCGCGATTACTCCGCGGCACGGTTAAAACGGAATATAAATCTTTGGTCAAAACCAAAACCCAAAAAGAATTAAGTAAACCCCGATGGCTTCAATAACTCAATTTCTTTCAAAGAAAAATTCCGCAATAAACAAACAACGGAAAGTCTTACTCGACAATTCTTTTGTTGACTCTACTCCCTGGGACTATAACGTTACTTCGGTTTATTTGGATGAACTGACTCTAAGTTCCCAAGGGAGTATTATTTCCCGGACTCTGACAACGCAATATTCTCCAAAAATTTCCCCTAATGCCGAGAAAATTTAAGAGTTGTCGAGTCTTCTATTCTTTACTCTATTCCGCCAACTGAATAATTATTCCTTAAGGGATGTCTGTTTCCCAGCGAAAACAATAAAATGTTCCTTAAATTATTCAGGGGGCCAACAAAAGAATAGAAAATATTTGGGGATCGTTTGGGGTGTGGGGTGACCGTTCGCGAGGGACTCAGCGTCGCGGTTTTTATCAGGGCTTCGTGACGAAAAGTATTGGGGCTAGGGTCAGCACTTCTCCCAAGCGTGAAGAAATTTGGGGGGGGGGGGGATATGCGTGGTCAGCGAGGAGAACGATAAAGCACAAACAACAACAAAAATGGGAATTTATACCGTCATGTCGAAAGTCATCGCAAAATACACAGAAATACCAAGCAAGCCTACTCCGTGTCAGTACTAAGCTCGTTCCACAATTTTCGGAATTGAAAAAAAAACAAAAAAAAAACAAATGGCCAATCAGTACCAATTGCAAAAAAAAAACACAAAAAAAATAATACAGGTCTCAATAAGGTTATTTCAAAACCAAAGAAAAAAAATCAATTCCGACAAAGAAACGAATAGCACAATATGCGAAAAATCTTAAGTGAGGCTCAATTCACCACAAAAGAAAATATCAGCTCAGTATTCTTTATTCAAGCGGTATTCCCTTAAACGATAATAAATGCTCCCCAATTGCCAAAGCAACAATGCAGAAAAGCTCTTTTAATTGCCCGAGCAATAACGCCAAATCAAATTTTAATTATTAGCGCAATAGTGCGCAAATTAATTTTTTAATTGCCAGAGCAATAACGCAGAAATCTAATTCTCAATTGCCAGAGCAATAATGCAAAATTAATTTTTAATTGCCAGAGCAATAACGCAAAATTATTTTCTTATCGCCAAAGCAATAATACAAAAATAACAATTTCAATTGCCAGCGCAAAAAAAAACGACTTTTCTTGGCACTCCGTGGCCTAAAAAGTCGCAAGCCAAAAAAAAAAACAAATTGCCAAGTACACAAGCAAGTATGGGTTCTAGGGGAAAAAGGGTAAGTGCGGTCGCCGAAAATGTGCAACAATAAATTCCAATCGCTAACGCAAACAAAACTATTTTATTTTCCATTCAATTGTTAGCGAAACTCAAAAAAAATAATCAGGTGCGACAATTAAACGGAAACTCGGTCGTCCGAATTTTCCGATCCTTTCTATATTCTTGAGGTGCGAGTGCCGTGGCGGTACAAGCTATACCTGTCAGGGGTGGGGGGTGATTGTTATTTCTCTCGAGAAACGCCAAAAAAAAATATTCAATTTAAACGGTTCACACCGAATAAATGTTTTACTTCTGAAACGAAAAATAATAATTCTCGAAAAATAATTATTATTAATTAAAAAATTAACAAGAAAAATTTTAATAACAATTATAGTCGTGGTGGGCTGTTTCTATAAAAAAAACGGAAGTTTTTTCGGGCCCCACGTTGGGCGCCAATTTTATGACGGGTATCGCGTGTTACTGTAGGCGGGGGGAGGGGGAAGGAAAAATTATTGTTGGGTCGACAACTGGAAAGATTCAAATAGAATTTATTGTACAAAAATAAAGAATTGGAAGCTCGATATAATCAAAAAAAAATTAAGGGATAAATTACAGAAATCAGTACTAAAAGATGACTCGATATAATTTAAACAATTCTGCAACGATAATAATGTGGACTCGAATTATTTGACGGGTGACTGGACACGCGAAGTCCCACCGCTATTTCTCAACCCGTGTAATACTTTATGTTAGACAAATTCAATAAGTTATATTGGGCGCCAGCCTTTCTAGGGCAACGCTCTAAACGCGTACTCAATCTCGGAATAAGCTAAACAAAAAACCAAAACACGCGCGGCCTTCGGCCGGCGAGCGAGAGACTCTATACAAATTAAAATGGGGACGACTCAGGGTATCTGGGGACGGACGGGGTTCTCGAACACATTGGCTACTTGACTGGGACCACGACTATTTGAAACGTTATTTTATGTGACTCGACTTAATAGTACGCAAAGAAAAAAACCAAAAGTTTCGAGATACTAATTGCGCGATTTTATCGCGCCGCGATTTACTCTCACGGCTGATTGCTCGAGTCGGCCGACGGTCGTGTTACACGAGGCAGCCGCGGTTACGCGCGCGCGAGGGAAATTCACGCGAGGGACACCGGGGATCCGCCACGAACACCTTTTTACACTTTATTCACGCTAATTCTCGGGCTAATGCTCGAGTCGCTCGCACTGACTCTAGAATTTCTTACTCTAAATTTACACTTTAATAAGCGACGCGCACGGAGTTGGGACGACGATTAGGACTGCCAGGGGAGGGGTGAAGGAACGAATTGTTAACGGTCGCCCCTGCGACCAATTTTTCCGAACTGACTTTATCGGCTTCTACTAGCCGCTCTCGCAAAAGAGAAAAGAGAAAGAAAACTTTCAGTCTCGCTGGGAAGTCTCTCTCTCTCAAATCGGAATTATTTCCTTTGCGCTCGAATGTGCTCTGGGGCTTTGTCTCTCCTAAGGTATCCTCGCTCGACCACGCTCCAGGACTAAGTGCCGGTCCACGCCGGCCGGCTTCCTCGTCTCGCCCAATCCCGTAGTAGACGACGGACCTCCTATCGATTTTCGTCTCGATCGTCGTGGCTCGCCCTTTCGGTCGATCTCCTCGATAAATATTTTCCCTCCCGAGTCGCGGAGCGCCCCGGTCGGTACGGCGCTCGCCAGCCATACCGCGCGAGAGCTTCAGTCTCTCCTGACGCGCGGTAGGCCGGAGACTCGGGAGATGGCAGCTGGATGTCCTCGGGCGGCCAGTCCACTGTCCGCGTCGTCGGGAGATGGCGTTGCTGGATCTCGAAGTTGACGGCCGGGCCGACGTGGCTCCAGTCGACAGTCCGCGTGGTCGCGTCGCGATCGTGATAAGGGGGGTGCGGGAAGGACGGGGAGGATTGTGTCGCAGCTTCTATATAAAGAAATTAACTTAAAAATACCTTAAAATTAACAGTGAAACTTTCCCGAACAAAGGTGCGTGGCGGAGACTGAGCCCGAGCGTGGTCACGCGGGCTCTTTCTCTATCTCCCTTGTGACGCAACGTCACAATATATATACATGTATAGATATTCACTAAAGTTATTCCGAGGACTAATGCCTTCGAAGTATGCATATGAGTATATGAATGGTATATGAGGACTCTGAGGTCCTAGAGTATGTGTGTATATATATATATATATATATTCGTTAAAGTTATTTCGAGGACTCATGTCCCTAAAGTATGCATGGAAATAGATATGCGGAATTATTATAGGAGGTGCTCCAGGGACTCTCGTATATGTCCCTAAAGCATGCAGGTACGTGTATATTTATGTATATATGCGACTTTATGACATGGTACTCCGGGAACCCATGTGCGTGTCCCAGAAGTGTACAGGCAAACAGATATCTACGTGTACATGATGCTAATTGTAAAGTTAATCCGAGCACCCATGTGCTCGTCCTTGAAGTTATAGGTAAGCTTAGCGGTAAAGTTATTATGGGAACTGTTTGTCCCTAAAGTATACGGGTAGATATACGCATGCTAAATTTAAAGATATATTTACGAATATTTTATATAACGGGGTTTCTGAGTGAAATCGACCATATATGGGTCGTTCTGATTCTGATGTACCCCAAGATGTGTATTCTGATGTACCCCAAGAAAACATAAATGAGCGCGTTTAGCGCGAGGAAAAATCTTAATAATTGTTACAATTCGTACCAGAAATGAATATTTGGAGGGCGAGAGTGCTAGGACGTAACACAGTATTCTTCCCTCCATAGGGCTGTGTCACAAATATTCTCGCGATTCGAGGACTTAGAGACCGAAATTCACGAAATCAAAAACGAAAAGCGCTTCTCGCCTAACCGCGAATCTCCACCCCCCGAACCTCGCGGTTTTTACGAAGAATCTAACGCTGATAACCAGATAAGCCCAAACTTTAAATTCAAGGACGCGTTAGAATCGGTCCCTACGTTTAACGGATATAACATCCCCGTCCACCGTTTCATCCATTCGTGTAAAAGAGCTAGGGTTTCATGTTTCCCCCAAGAGCATGTTTCCCCCTCACCTCGAACTAAGTTTGACCCAAGTATTACGCAACAAATTGAAGGGTCACGCCCCAACGGCATTAGAAGATTACAATTTTAATAACCTTACCGATTTCGCGGACGGCCTTAAAACATTGTTCGGAGCCACGAAAACATTTACCGAATTCCGAGGCGAACTCGTAAATATTTCAAAAAATAAGTCCGACTATATCATTGATTACATCAGCCGCGTAAAAGATCTCCACACGGCAATTTACGAGACCGAAGTGGAGAATCACGGTCACATCCACCCGAATCATTGCAATACGCTGAAAAACGACACGCTCGATTGTTTCATTAAGGGGCTTCCCCCCGATTTCCGCGTACGTCTAAAACTCGAGAGTTTCCACGACCTGGAAGACGCGTTGTCCAAGGCCGTAAAATTTGAAAAGGATATGGAGCGCGATCGCGCCCCTTTTAGGGACAACCGCGCGGACAATAAGCCCGGCGTTGCTCCCGTCAAAACGTTCTCCCCCTCTGGAAGAACGACATGTAACCATTGCGCTCGACCTCACCCCCCAGAAAACTGCTGGCAAAGGTTTCCCGAAAGGAGGCCCGCGCACTACCCGCGTATAACAATGAAGGAAACGCGAGTAACAGTAACGGTAATAATAACAACGTGACTAACCGTCCGCGCGCCAACAACGATCGCCATAATAATAGGCCGCGCCCTCCGTGTAACTATTGCCAAAAACCTGGCCATTCCGAGGCCATGTGCTATCGGAAACAAAACGACGAACGGAATAAACAAAATTCCGATCCAAAAACGCGAACAACCGTCCCATGGACAGGGCCTCCCCACGGGACGAACATCGTCAGGAGCGCCCGGTACGGTAATAATCGACGCCGAACCGTGCGAACCGTCCGGGTCCTCTGAAGTAATTCGGAAAGTTCTCCCTCGGTATTTTTGGATTGCCCGCAATTAGCCGGTCCTACGGATTTTTTAATCGATTCGGGCGCCGAGGTGAATTTAGTAAAAAATCAAATCGTAAATACCTATATCAATGATTACGAGATTTTGAGATTGGACGGCATTTCGCCGACTCCCGTAAAAACTTTGGGATCTGTAGTACTAACGGTGAACAATATTCCCGTAAAATTTCACGTTGTAAACGATTGGTTCCCTATCGAGCAGCACGCTCTTCTAGGAACCGAATTTTTGGCTGGAAATAAGGCTATTATTGATTGGAAGCACGAACAACTATGTTACGGTGATCAAGTGATTCCTTTTGCTTCGAAGCAAAGTATATCCATTCCCAAACGTTCAAAGGTTGTATGGTACGTTAAAGTAAAAAATCCCGAAATTAAAGAAGGATATATTCCGAGGCTCCATTTTGGAGGAGGGATTTTCATGGGCGAAGCACTCCTGACGATTAAGAATGGTATTGCACGTTTGATGGCTCACAACACCACTAAAGATGATCTTTCTATGGAAATTCCGTACGTAACCGTTCAAGAGTTTAGCTGTAAAGTTTCCACGGATATCGATTTGACCACTTCAGCCCCGATAGCTCCAAAACAGCCGGAGGCAAATGAAGCAGGTCCTCTTGGTTCTCTCCCGTTTCCGGAAGAGGTTATGTCGGAACGGGAAACTTTTGATTTTATTGGCCCAAGGAAGAGAGTATTAGTAGCTGAAAAGGAGAATAAATTACAAGAAATTTTGGCTCTATTGCGCTTCGATCACCTTAACAAAGAAGAACGGAAAAATGTAAATTCAAAGGTTAAAGAAAATTTGGATCTGTTCTATATTCCGGGTTCTCCTCTCGGTTTTACGAGCGCTATAAATCACAGAATAATTGCATCAGACGATCAACCCGTTTTTACGCGTCAATATCGCTTCCCCCCTGTCCACAAACAGGAAACCACGAAACAAGTAAACGATTCAATAGCAGGGGACATTATCGAACCGTTAACTTCTCCGTATAGTTCACCCCTCGGGATCGTGCCCAAGAAAGCCGATACCCAAGGGAACAAAAGGTGGCGGATGGTCATCGACTATCGTAACCTGAACGAAAAAACGATTAAGGACGCTTACCCCCTCCCGCAAATTTCGGACATTCTAGACCAGTTGGGGAATGCGAAGTATTTTTCCGTATTTGATTTGGCCAGCGGGTTCCACCAGATTAGGGTGCACCCCGACGACGCACACACGACAGCTTTTTCGACCCCTTTCGGTCACTATCAGTTCACTCGCATGCCATTCGAGCTCAAAAACGCGCCCGCCACATTCCAGCGCTTGATGGACCACGTTCTCACCGGCCTACAAGACAACGAGGTGTCGTGTACCTCGACGACATCGTCATTTATGCGCGAACCTTAGACGAACGCGCGAAAAAATTTGGTAAACTCGCGAAAAGATTGAGACAAGCGAACCTCAAACTCTAGCCCGATAAGTGCGAGTTCTTGAAAAGCGAAGTGGCCTACCTGGGCCACATTATCAGCGACGATGGAGTAAAACCTGACCCTGAAAAACTCGAAGCTCTCAAGGATTATCCCAGTCCAACTACACCAAAGAAAATCAAACAATTTTTAGGTCTCGCGGGATATTACCGCCGCTTCATCGAAAACTTTTCCGGGATCGCAAAACGATTAACATTATTATCCAAAAAGGAGTCTCATTTTAAGTGGACCGATGCTCAAGAAAAGGCATTCGGAACGCTTCGCGATGCCCTTTGCAAGGAACCGATACGTCAGTACCCAGATTTTTCGAAACCTTTTGTTATCACGACCGACGCATCAGATATCGCGGTCGGGGGTGTCCTTAGCCAAGGAGAAATCGGCAAAGATCGACCCATCAGTTACGCCTCACGTACACTGAATAAACATGAACTCAACTACTCGACAATCGAAAAGGAACTTCTTGCCATTTTGTATTGCGTAAACCATTTCAGATCTTATGTCTATGGGCAAGAGTTCGTATTAGTCACCGACCACAAGCCCCTCGTGTGGCTTCACTCGATGATAGACCCGACCAACGGGCTGGTCCATTGGCGACTTAGTCTCGCAAATTACACTTACAAAATAATTTACAAGCCGGGAAAAGCAAACAGCAATGCTGAAGCCTTATCTCGAAATCCTTCTACGCAAAAAACGATTTTCATGACAAAACATACGCCAAATAAAAACGTCTCTTCGGACGATGAGAGTATCTTCTCTCCAGCCAAGAAAAGAAAGAAAAAATCAAAAGAAACAGAAGCCCGTACAAGCACTGCTCCAAGAAGGCTATCATTAGACTCAGTATCAAACGAAACCTTCGGAGGCTTCAATTATCATGAACAAATGCAATCAAATTAAAAAGCAAAACGAAACTTACCTTTTGAACAGATGGATGTGGAGGAACCTTCCAGTGTACCGCCTCCCCTCCTTTCTCCGGGAACCCTTCCGGATGTAACACTAGATTTCCCGCCGGTACTCGACCTCGCTGTTCCACCTGCTCTTCCATTAAATCCATCCTTGGACCGTTTTTCGGTCTCCCCCTTCAGGGAGGACCAACCTGAAAAAGAAAACGAAAATGACAAAGAAAATTCAAATGATAACGAAGGTATACCCGAAAGTGATGACGAGTTAGACGACGATTCCGAACAAAGCAACTTAATCGATAACGAAAATCCCCAATTCAAAATTAGCGAAGAAAATCGCCACTTGACTAACGCATTGAAAATCGTTGAAACCAACGATAGGTTACATATGCAAAAGGATAATTACGTCGTCTTCGTAACCATGACCGGGCAACTACTTGGCGAAGGTGCTAAAGACCTCCAAGAACAAAACGTCTTCCCGAAATTAGAAGAGTTGGCGTACCTGCGGGTAAAATTCAAAATTGTTAAATCACAACAAATAATCGCACTACGCATTTTAGGTAGCATTCATAATAACCTCGAGATCCTAGATCTCCAGGAAATTTGCGACTCCCTAAAGGACGCGATTCGCGAGCTATGTCTTAAAGAAGTCTGTATCGCTAAAATGCCCTGTTTCGGCAACGTGCCCTGGGCCATAATTAAAAACACTTTGTACGAAGCACTCCGCGAGGAAAATATCTCGCTCGTAATTTGCAATCAGTTAGTTCAAATTCCTCCCGAAGAAAAGCGGCTGGAAATTATTAAAGAAAAGCACGAATCGCTAATCGGCGGCCGCAAAGGAGTAAACAAAACGTACAAACGTATCCGCGACTATTATTACTGGAAAAATATGAAAGTCCAGATGCAAGAATATATCCAACATTGTCGAAATTGTCAACTCAAAAAATTGATTCGCGTAAAAACCAAACAACCCATGATACTTACCTGGGGCCGCGTTCCATAAGATCGCCATGGACGTAGTAGGACCCCTCCCTTTGACGAAAAACGGCAATCAATACATATTGACTCTCCGAGATCTTCTCACGAAGTATTCATTGGCTATTCCACTGAGCTGACTTTATCAATGGACATCAGCACCGCATTCGTGAAAAACTTTATCTCGCGATTCGGCGCCCCCCACGCCCTCCTCGCCGACCAAGGATCCAACTTCTGCAGCAGTCTCATGAAGGCTGTGGCGAAAAAATTCAAAATCAACGCCTACCAAACAACGACTTTCCACCCTCAAAGCAATGGATCGATTGACCATTCTCATCACGTACTCATGGAATACCTGAAACAATACGTCAACGAGAATTCCTATTGGGACGAGTATTTAGACCTTGCTATGTTTTCATATAATACTAGCCGGCATGAAGGCACTGGGTATACCCCTCGCGAACTCGTATTCGGCAGGTTAGCTCGTCACCCGTCGGCCCATCACCAAATTGAGGAGTCACAGGATCCTTCTTACGCCGAATACCTCACCGACCTGTTTAACCGTATAGATGGCCTGCAAACGATAGCGGCTGAAAATCTGAAACATGCAATAGAAAAATCAAAAGAGTACTATGATCGCAACATCAACCCAAGGTTCTTCAAGCTTGGTGATTGCGTGTTAATGCTAAAAGAACCCCAACAGGGACATTCGGGGATCAATATTCCGAGCCATGCGAAATAATCGAAAATTATCAGGGGGTAACGTTAAGATCCTTTACCAAGGCAAACCTCGCATCGTACATACGAACAAATAGAGGGTCACCCGTCTGTAACCAAAACTCCCGTTGTTGGTTACAGAATGGAGCCGAAGACAACAATCATCTTTGCTCTCCTCATGCGCACCGCCGTCTGCCTCATCGGGTATGACTGCGGCGCCCCTACGCTCAACATCACCACCGTTTCCCTCACCGACATCGGAACTTGCGACATCCTCATGGTCGATCCAACCCCGATACCTGTGAGAATCCAATTGCTGCAGCTCTCGGAATTTTCTACGACCGAGGTCGTTCAGTACAAAGTCGAAATTGACAGGACCTTGTAGAACTGCGGCATGAACTCGCATAATTCAATAGTACAAAATGGTCGTCAAATTTACCTTCATGAATTAGACGACAAAACTTGCCGCAAGGTCCACGAAACGGGAATCATCCAACTTGGATTTTCCGCTATTATCACGGGACTAAAAAGAAATAGTTCAACATCAAGGAGTATAACGCTTGCCAGAACTCTCACCAACGACGGAAGTTGCACCGGCGCCCAATACAGCGACCCAGTGGTCCAGGCTTCCGCCAAAATCACCATCTCCAATTACAAGGCATCGGTCAACATGGCGAACAACCGCATCATCCTCCAGAGCTCGACCCAATGTCAACTGTCCGAGGGTCAATGCACGGACGTCGAAGGGAACCAAGCTTTTTGGAAAACAGAACCTGTGGACACATGCCTCTTCAACAGATACGACGTTCTTTACGATGGCATGGCAACAAAACTTCACACTATCGAAAATTCCATCCAGACGCCTGATGTGTATACGTTAACTACTCAAGAAACCACGTTCGCTCTGGCCGTTAGGAACGAAAAACCCGTCTGCGGCTATACCCTCATCCGAACGGAACACTCGAAATTATTTATTCTTGAAACTCGCGATGGCCAAACATTCGCCTCGCGTCGCAAGGTCCTCGTAAATAATTTGGACATATTTTCCTATGTAAATTCGAAATTCATTTATGTGGAAAAACATATCAAAACCCAAATGAAGGCACTGTATAAGGACGGCTGACGCAACGATGCAATTTGGAACAACAAGTACTCCGCAACACTCTAGCAAGCGCATCAATATTGCCGGAAAAATTCGCCTGAGCCGTTACCAGAAGTCCAGGATACATGGCCGTCAGTGCCGGCGAAGTAGCCCACATCATCAAATGCGTTCCGGTGGAATGCACTCTTCGCAGGACCGAGGAATGCTATCTCGAGCTACCCGTAACGCATTACAACCAGTCATATTTCCTCTCGACAATTTCTCGCACACTCATCAAGGCTGGAACCCACATCGGTTGTAATCCGCTTCTTCCGGCGCAATATCTCATCGACGGGGCGTGGTACCGCTTCGCCCCGCATCCAATCTAAGTTCCACCTCCGCAAGTACTACAGCCGATGACTATTCCTACGTGGGGCTACATGCCAGTAGGAAACCTCGCAACAAGTGGAATTTATACAAGTGAAGAAATGGAGCACCTACGCGACCGACTCATATTTCCTGCCGAAAGACCAGCGCTATTGAATAATTTGGCTCGTGGATCAGCTGGATACACCATCCCTCCAGGATCCGTATCCCTTAAAAACTTATTGAACGAAAGCACCTTGGAGCACATCGCGGCCAACGCTTTCGAAAACCTTTGGAACGGTTTCGAGAAATTCGGAATTGTCAGCGCAGGCTTTCTCGGTATTATGGCCATTTACTCAGTTATAAAATCAGCCATCGACACCATCATCCATGGGTACACCCTGCATTCATTATACGGATGCAGCTTCGCGATGTTTGGTGCCATCGGGAACTCCATCACCAATCTACTCGTGACCAGGGCCCGCAAGAGGAATCAAAGGGATGATGGACTCAACTCCGAACCGTCCCCTAGGGAATTGGTTCCTCCAGACAACAAACCGGAACCTAAACCGTCTACATCTACTAGGAGATTGTCAGGCATCGACGCCGTCCTACTTGAGCGCCTTTGCGCCGTTCCTCAGCCATCCAGTAAGGTGTCTTCGTCTTAGTCCCCCGAGGTGTTACGTCCTGGCGATTGCGCCCTTCACTCCATATATATATATATATATATATATATATATATATATATATATATATATATATATATATATATATATATATATATATATATATATATATATATATATATTGTAACGGGTCTTACTTCGTTACAAATAAATTTATAGCTTCGGGGACTCGAACAGGGAAGAAATTAATAGAAACTCAGGTGTTACGAGTAATTTTAACAAAAATATGATTTATTCAGTTTTTATGGCTCGATATAATCTAAAATAATGTTATGTATAAGTGTAATGTGTTGTTTGTGTTGTTTTATAGTGTTTTTCGCAATAATTTTCTCGGTCGGTCAACTACTCATTACTCGCATGGTACAGTGAGATCGGGCGGGATCATTTATCATGTATCGATATCTGTTATCCCCTCTTTTCTAGTTCTGAGGCTTCAGTTGGCCGGAGTTTGCAACGCGCTTTCGCTGGCGGCGTGATAGGTATCGGTGCTTAGCCTATGGCGACGCAGTACTTTCCTTTGTGACTTTCCCTTAGGGCGCGTCGAGTCGCGGCGCACTCCCACTCGTGGCGCTAGGACTCGCGATCGACGGGTCGTAGGCGCGCGCTCTCTCTCTCGCCACGCGTCGAGATCTATTCTCCTACCCTAGCTCTGCCCTTCGGATCGCGGTGATCGATGCTCTCTCCCGATCAATTATCGCGCGTCGATAATTGATCACCCGGTTCTCGATCTTAGCGTGCGATATCGCCTACGATAGTCTAATCGAGCGATGTGCCGCGAGCACTCGAATGACCCTTTTTTGCATGCATTTCGGTGCTCCCGTAATTTCGGAATACCTCCTTGTCCTTTCTGCGATCCTGATCCGTATTAATCGATGATCCCGGTGTGTGTGTGTGTGTGTATGTGCGTCTGTGTGTGTGTGTTTCGTATGACTGTAGCGTATGCTTTCTTATCTCCTAATATAATATTTCTTGTATTTTCCAAATTTAATATTTTTTCCGCATATCTATTTGTAACGCTCGCTCGTTATGATACCTTCTCGGATCCTATTTTCTCCTGCTATAATTTTCCTATCTATTTTTCGATAATTGTTCGCTACCCATAAGTGGTTAACTTTCCTTATTGCTCTTTTTATTTTTCTTTGATTTTCCAATCTTTTCTCTTTAACATAAATTTATCTCAATTCTTCTTCGTTTTTTATTCCTGAGCGTTCCGTGTTCCAGACGTTTCCGATCAACGAGGGATGTACTTGGTCCAGCAGTACTAGTTCACTTTAACAAAAAATGAAGAGAGCTTTTTAGTGCCTTTTAGGCGCGACTCCATTTTTTCCTTATTTCTCAACGTTCCGGGTACTCAGCGTTTCCTTCCACTAGGGATGTACTTTGCCAAGCAGTACTGGTCGATCCACGAGGACTGAAAGAAGTGCTCTTTCTAATGCTTTTTAGGCGCGACTCCTTGTTTCTCTTGTTTCTCAACGTTCCGTGTTCTCAGCGTTTCCTTCCACTAGGGATGTACTTTGCTAAGCAGTACTGGTCGATCCACGAGGGATTCAAAGAGTGATCTTTCGAATACTTTTTGGGCGCGACTCCTTGTTTCTCTTGTTTCTCAACGTTCCGTGTTCCCAGCGTTTCCTTCCACTAGGGACGTACTTTGCCAAGCAGTACTTGTCGATCCACGAGGGGTTCAAAGAGCGCCTTTTCTCCAAAATTCTCGTCCTTTTATACCCGGATTTTAACGCTTTTTCCTTCCCCTTCTTTTCCATCTTCTCTTAATTAAATTAGTGGTCCTCCGGATTTTACCGCTTCTTCTTCCCCTTCTCTTCGGTATGCCTCGAATTTAACGTCTGAATAGTTTTTGCTTGTGTGGCCGTTAGTCTCCCTGTGTTATTGTCAGCCATTAATTTAATTAGCGTGGTGGACTACTTGGTCTTGGTCTCTTTTCCCTTTACCCCTTCCTTATCCCGAAATCGGTTGACTCCTTGGTCTGCTTGGGGCGATAGTCTGTTGGTTAGTATATGAGACGGTCTTTCCCGTCTAAATATATATATATATATATATATATATATATATATATATATATATACACACACACACACACATATACATACATACACACATATACGCATACATATAGTACATATAGATATATACATATACATATACACACACACACACACACACACACATATATATATATATATATATATATATACACACATCTATACAAATTTATTTAATACAAGAATATTTTTTTCCGTTAACGCTAATTCATATTGTGACGAGCGCATTTATTTTTCACCATCCCTTATTTTGTCTCTGCACATTCGACTTCCCCTAGTATGCACCTACTCCCGCTGAACGCGCCTAGCTACCGCGCCGAGCTGAGCGCCCGCGCGCACTCACTCTCTATCCTTGTCTCTCCCTAATGCTCGCGTGCACACACGCGCCCTCGTTTCGTGTCTCTCTCTCTCTGGCGCTCCGCTAGGAGACCAACGTGAGCCTCCTGTTCTCCCGATACATCGCGCGCTCAATTAAGCTCTCGATCATCCTCTACATCGTCCATCCTTCTCTCTCCGGGTTACCCACGTACCCCCTTCATACTTATGTAAACCGTATCACAAGAACCTTCTTCTTTAACCGCGAACCTTGATTTCCGCAGATCCGCGATATAATTCGCGACCCGCGAATCAGGAATATCAAACCTCTCACCCCTATTTTGCGTACTCGCGAAAAACTACGAGATTATGTAATCCTCGAACTCGCGATATACCCGCGACGCCGCGACTCGCCTCGTACATAGAGTCGGTCTCTCTCTTACACTCACCTGGCCTAACCCTCTTTCTCTCTTACCCATGATTACTATGGCAAATATATGCTACGTGACTTTTTCCTAAATTACTTTATTGCCCCTCGAGTCGAACGAACGCTTCCCTTTGAGACATTATCCAGAAAACACTTGAATTGCTTTATTGCCCCTTGAAACGAGCAAGCGCTTTTTTTTACAGTATAAGTCTCTTCTCGTACGCTTTCCCATTTTCAAGTATATATAATAGAAGACGTTAAACAGATATTTTTCCCGAACTTTCCTAGGGCATGTATATCTCGTTCTCTCTCGCCCTCTACGCGTCTCTTTGCGACGCGCCGCCATAATGCAAGCCACGTGTTGCACGTAGGCTTCTACGAAATAACAATTTAAATAATATAGCATCACGCCAAATCCTGAGAACTAATTAAACGATAAACAAATCACTATACCTCATAGACTAAACATCCGCTCCAATGCAAGTATCACGTATCGCCTCTTTGTCCTCTTTGTCTCCTATCCAATACCATTATTATTATTTTCACGTGCAGAATATTCGAGAATAAATTCATAAACGCTCTAATTAATAAAAAGGATTATTCAATAAGTAATTAGCGCCGTCACAATGCAACCAACAATATTATTAAATAATCAGAATAAATATTCCACGCAACAAATAAAATATAAACATTATCTTAGTTATTTATGTTAAGCTACAATTGTTATAATTTCGGATATTACAAGATATCTCATGGGCTACTAACGTAGTTATTAAACAATCAAATACATTTTTATTTTTACGCATATACGAATGAAATTATTACTTCATGAATAAGTTAATTATTTAATACAACTTCCTTCACTCCAACTCCAAACAAATAATGTTGCGCTCTATTTATAATTAATTAAGAGCTACATCTTAATAATCATTATACGCAACTCGCACACTCCGCGCTGTAGTTATTATCCCCTCATTTAAATATTTGCAACAATGAGTTAAAAGTAAATTATTTTTATCCGATTCCATACGACACGCAAACGAATAACAATAACGATAAAAAATTATGAAAAATTACGTCCCTTTATTCACAAGCGAGTATTATTGTAACAAATTGTGAGACTAACGATAAATTAAAAATATTAACTTATCGTCAGTCCAACCACGACAAACCGACATAATGAATTGTTGTAACATTTAAATTAGATAATTGATTTATCGTCGAAACCTCCGTTTAACGCCATAAGACCGAGCGAGAAGGAACATCAGCGTCGGCGTCTCCTCTCCGCGGCGCATGCGCACCATTCCGTTCCACCGCCGCACCAATAAAAACCCGAGTCCTCCGCTGCTCGCTAGTTCTCCGGTCTCTCCACCAGTCAGTTGCGCTTCTGCGCTCGCCGCGTTCGTGTCGGACCCGCACGCTGGAAAATCGGAACATTTCTTTATTTTCACATCTTTATTTTATCAAGTTGTAACTCGAAGTTTGAGTTTTAATCGCGCTTAAATCTCATCGTATTCAACATCGCAGAGTTGTGTGTAATTACATTTATTTCCAAGTTTGTAACAATATATACTATGACGGGTATCGCGTGTTAACGTAGGCGGAGGAAGGGGGAAGGGGAAACTTGATGGGTCGACAACTGAAATAAAATTCAAATATTATTTATTTTACATGAATAAAGAACGGAAGCTCGATACAAAAAAAAAGTTAAGGGATAATTTACAAAAATCAATATGATGAAAATGTTTCGCAATAATAATAATAATGACTCGAATTTGACGGGTTACTGGACACGCGAAGTCCCTACTCAATTTCTCGACCCGTTTAATATTTCCTACTGTGGTACAAATTCACTTCATAAATTTCGTAAATTTATATTGGGCGCCAGCCTTTCTCGGGCAACGCGCTTAACGCGTACGCAAAGTTCGTAAACTCGAACGAAAAAGAAAAGGTAAACTAGAAAAAACCAAAACACACGCGGCCTTCGGCCGACAAGCGAGAGACTCTATACAAATTAAAATGGGGACGTCTCAGGGTATCTGGGGACGGACGGGGTTCTCAAACACAATGGCCACTTCTTGGACCACGACTATTATATTTTATCTAACAAACTCAAATTAATAATCCGCAACTCAAAAAATCTCAAAATACCGATTGCGCTATTTCACCGCGCCGCGATTTACTCTCGCGGCAATATCACTCGATTCGGCCGACGGCCGTGTTACGCGAGGCGGCCGCGGCTACGCGCGCGCGAAGGAAAATTCTCACGAGGGACATCGGGGATCCGCCACGGACACCTTTTTACACTGTTTTCGCAATATTTAATACTCTACTTCTTGGCTAGTGACTTCAATCGCTCGCACTGATTGTTGAGTCCTTTAGTCTACTTTACACTTTATTTATGCGACGCGCACGGTAAGGGACGACGATCAGGAACGACGGGGGAGGGGTAAAGGGAACGAATTTTAACAGCCGCCCGTGCGACCGAATTTCCCGAACTGATTCTAATGGCTCTCTATAGCCGCTCTTGTGACAGAGAAAAGGGAAAAACTTACAGCTTCGCTGGGAAGTCCTTTTCAATCGATGCAATTTTTCCTTCTTTTCCTCGGCTCTACGCTCCTCTCTGTCGGCTCGGTTCGGGTTTTCGCTTCGTTCTCTAACGCTCTATTCGCTTTCTCGCGTGACCACGCTTCAGGACCAAGTGACGGTCCACGCCGGCCGGCTTCCTCGTCTCGCCCAATCCCGTCCTAGACGACGGACCTCCTATCGATTTTCGTCTCGATCTTCGTGGCGCGCCCTTTCGGTCGATCGCGCTGCTGAATCCTTGTCCTCCCGAGTCGCAGAGCGCCCCAGTCGGTACGGCGCTCGCCAGCCATATCGCGCGAGAGCGGTAGTCTCTCCTGACGCGCGGTAGGCCGGAGACTCGGGAGATGGCAGCGGGATGCCCTCGGGCGGCCAGTCCACTGTCCGCGTCGTCGGGAGATGGCGTTGCTGGTTCTCGAAGTCGACGGCCGGGCCGACGTGGCTCCCGTCGACAGTCCGCGTGGTCGTGCCGCGATCGTGATAAGGGGTGCGGGAAGGACTGGAGGGATCGTGTCGCGGCTTCTATACAATAAAAATACCTTAAAAATACCTTAATATTAACATATGAATTTTCCCGATCAAGGTGCGTGGCGGAGACCGAGCCCGAGCGTGGTCACGCGGGCTTTTCTTCTAATTCCCTTGTGACGCAACGTCACAATACATATACGTGTACATTTCTAGAATCAGTGACTAATTATTCCACGACCCTTGATCGCTCGTCGAATATATTTTTTCGAACGTATTTCGTGTTGTTTAGTTCGTTCATTTGTCTTTTACAAATCCGTCTGAGTCGACAATCATCCACTGTCGTTTTCGTGGCATTTCGTTTAATCGAAATTATTTCATTTTAGAATTTTTTATTCTGTGTGTAAACCAATCGTCCGTTACACAAACCAACCTATCATCCACTTTCCCTTGCTCTCCGAAGCATTGTCGGTTGTGCTACTTACTACTGCACGTCGGCAATTTCTTACCTCGTTTAATTTCAAGACTCGATGTATCGATTGTGCTACTGACTACTGCACGTCGATTACTTCGTGTCTTGAATCCACGTTTGCATGTCAATCCTACCTGCTCTCTCATTTTCCCCAACCAACGGGCAATTGATTTTTCAATAAAATATTTACCAGTATTTAGTTAATTTTATAAATGCCAAGAAGATGAGGTGGTTCCAAGTTTCATCTCCGCCGCGCAAACACGATAGCCGCGCAAAAACCACGGCCGGCATCTCGTGGAAATAATTAATCTCTATTTAAACGGATTGTTCGCGACGCCAACACTCAGTGAACCTCGGACCAAAAGTAGTTTCGAACGTTCCATTTCATGCGAAAATCTTCATCCTCGACCCCCGTGGGTACATTCGCGCAGTGACCCGTTCAACCGGTAGCGTCGCTTCAGACGCGTTCACCGTCGTTGCATCATCGGACATCGAGATTTCCATCACCGGCTAATTTTCTCTCGTCGCCAACGTCGCTTCCTTTCGCTCCACGAGTCCGTCGCCGCGGTTGGCTAACAGGAGCTCCTCTTTATCGGCACACGTGTTGGTACACCTATGGCTGGATGGTCCTCGAAGAATAGGAGACCTACCCCCCAACCGACTGTCGTCGAAATCGTCGTTTAACTTGAAATCATCATTACCGACGGAAGGACCTCTTCCCGGGTACCAGACCGTCCGTCGATAAACCCGCTATGCACCGCCGCTCGTAGGGTAAGTCGCACGTTCACTTTACCATTGACTATATTCTTTACCGACTGCCCTATCCCCGCGAGTGATTCATGATTATCGATCAACCCGTGGCTCGATCCTCATCCCTGTTGGGCACATTCCCGACTAAAGGCAGGATCTCAAGCCTGGCGTCCGTTACTGGAAAACAAAGAAAAATTGCATTAATTAAACAATCAACGTAAATGCAATCTCGTAACCGAAATCGCGTATTTCTCTTTAGAAGGTATTTATTTATTTTTTTATCTAAAATAAATCTCCGGACGTAACAAAACCAACCTGGTCAGGCAGATTCCTAAATTTCTTTTCACACCACCCACTCTCCCAAAAAAGCCATAATCTACATGTTAGTTGACAGAGCATTAAGACTATCTCATCCTTCATTTCACAAAGAAAATCTGCAACTCATCAGTAACACGATGACAAAAAATTGCTATCCAATCTCTTTTACAGACAAAGTAATAAAACATCGGCTTTCCATAATCAACAAACAAAAAACAAATAGCAACAACTTTGATTCTTCCAGAATAATAAATCTCCTCTACACAAAAAACATACATAATCAACTAATTCGTCTTTTCCAACAATACAACATAACACTAGTCACAAATAACAAACGGTGTTTGTTGTTTGTGACTAGTGTTATGTTGTAGACTAGACAATGTGTTATGATGTGACTAGACAATATTTCATCGATCATCGGCTCCAGCAAAGACAAAATCAATAACAATCGAAAATCCAACATAGTTTATAAAATCGACCAAAAGATTGCAATGCCACATACATCGACCACACTAAAAGATACCTCGAAACCCGGTTAAAAGAACACAAAAATAGCATAAAACATACTACCGAAATACACACAGCTTTAGCACAACATGCAATAGAACAAAAACATGACTTTCAATTTGACAATGTAAAGTTACTAAACAACGAAAATTGGCTGAAAAAAGACTAATCCTGCAAATGATACAAATTAAGGCACACTCCAATGCTATAAATTCTAGAACTGACATACAAAAACTGAGCTCAATCTACAATTCTATAATATAACTATCAATACACTCTACTGTATTTTACCTCACATAACAATTTTAGAATTATCGACACTATAAGCTAACTAATATATTGACATGATAAGCTAATTTTAAAGACATTACAAACTAACTTTAAATACCCCTAACTTGACGCACCTATTCTATTTTCATTGACACGTCACTGCCGGTACGATCTTTTCCCCCGATTCGTAGTACCGAGACTCGAATATGCCACATGAAATTAATAAATCACTCAGTTTTTCTCGAACTTTCGTCTACTACACAACTCAACATGTAACGACAAAAATTGTAAATTTCGAGTTTTTGCTCATTTTGGAAAGGAAAACCAATTCTTAAGAACTAACTCAATAGGTAATCACCATAGTCTTTCGATTCTTCACGAAAACCTTTTTCAGATCAATTTCTTACACTAAATTTTCACTAATGAAACACAAAAATTGTTTATAATTATCTATCCATTACAGATTAGTAAAAAAATCGCCGATAAACGATAATGTCTCCATCTATTGAGCATTCTCCCACTAAATATTATTTATCTCCATAAATAATGTTTTTTTTTCGAAATATCCTTCCAAATATGTGCAAAAAACCTGAAATACCAACAACTTCGAGGTTACTTCTCTATCATATTTCGTTTCTTTATATTTCCATAATATAATAACCCTCGTTCTCACACATCGTACATCGTACACACTTATACATATACATAAAAATAAGCAACGCAATATAGGAAATTATCCATATTATATTTATATAGTTATAACTAAAACAGAACTAACATGATTATTATACCAAATGACACAACATTTCGATAACTGAATCATAACATACAACGCTCATATATAGAACTTCCTCAAACGTGATTGGTTAAAAACTGTGTATCATCATTTATACAGAAAACTTTAAAATCTGAAGAGGACCCGAACCAGAGGGCCGAAACGTTAGAAAAACACCTCTTTATTTCCATCGCTGACCTTGGAAAGCCTTCATTGGCCGGACCGAAGCCGAATCCTCTACGATCTCTTATCATCTACACGGCCGCACATATATTTGATTCATTTTCGATGCTAGAGTAGGCTCGCCAACTCGTTGTGCATACCACTCACGTAAATCAGATGTAGTAAAAAGTTCAAAGTTTTTTCTATTTATGCTTTTATTTACGCGTTTGTCACCTGCTTCAATTTCACCATTGAAAACTGTATTCACTTTTACACTTAAATGATCGTTGGTAATGTCTTGAACATGTAAAAGCATCATATCACATGCGTCTTCCAGAAACTGACGAAGTTCAATATGGTCGTTGTTGATGACGCAGCCAGTCAGGACCCCATTTTCGAACGCCGAATCAATCTCTCGCCAGATCAAACCACGATCACTATTTCCGGCTCATGTAAAAATCGTCTGCGTAGAACATTCTTTAAACCCTCTAAGCGAGCGATTCGGCTTTTTGTTTCCAATGACTCCACACACTGATCACATTGTTGGTCCCATGCTATAAACTCTTCCGCCGAATTTATAAGTGTGGCTTAATCGTGCATTTTTTCCAATTGTTGGACGTTCTCAGCCATTTTCACGCGAGTTAAAACGAGGGTTTCGAGAGATGATGCGGGCAAAGAGACTGCCCGATTCAGAGTGTAAGGCTTTGGGTAGTAGAAGTGGTTTTCATTCGAAAAAAAATATTTTCCATCTTTCTCTTCTATCGTAGACGTGTGCTATATCATCACCTCACCACAGTTTTCTTATATTACAATGCTATACGAATGGTAGGGAAGCGAGGAAACAGGATGAAGATCTGGGCTGTTTACACAAAAACTTGTACTGAGACACCCATACACTTTGTCGAGTGCCCGGCTCGTGCACATACCTCAATCTTCTTGAAATGATTTCTTTGAAAAGAAAAGAAGGCCCGGATGCAACGAATTTTGGAAGAACGAGTCTCCGTTACTACAGGCATCCATTCATATCTACTGTATACATTTTGCGAGCGAGTGTCATCGACCTCGGCTTTCACATGTGTATCTGCATGTTTAAAATAGACTTTTCACAAATGTCTGGAAAAATAATTCACCTATATGAATAAAATGCCCTTCCCATCTCCCAGAAAAGCGACGCATCGTCTAGGATGGCTCCTGGCTTCCGGCTACCCCTGCCTGGGAGCCTTAACGGGTTTTAACGAGAACTTTATGTGAAATCTGGCATTACAGTTGCATTCATTTGCGGAGGGTGTATCATAGACGCCGTCTTTTCACGTGTGTGTCTGCATGGTACAAATAAACGTTTACATTTGTCTCGAAAAACGATTCACCTGTATCAATAACGCTCCCTTCCCCTAGAAAATTGTCGCATCGTCTACGATGTCCCCTTGCTCCGCACCAACAACCGTTGCCCCTCCCCATGGACCCTGTGTTTTTGGGCATCCTCTCCGCCGCGTGACGTCACTCGCCGCACCCCTCTCCGTGAGCTGCAGATCCCCCTCCCCCAATTCCCTAAAAGGGCCCCAGGCCCTCGCGAGACAACCAGACCACCAATCCCCCCTCTCAATAGACCCATCCACCCCCTTCCCATAGACTACCCATTTCCACCACCACATGGCCAAGCCTTTCCCGTGACCCCCCCCCCCGTTCCAGACTCCCCCGTCCGCGCACCCACCGCCCACACTTTATCCAGGTCCAGCCTAGTACCTCTACTTCTGAGGTACTCGGGCGGCTTGCTAAGAGAGCGATAGGAGATAAGGGAAGATGGCGGAGCGCTCGGTTGAGCGCGCAAAGTATCGGGAGAACAGGAGGTATGTTTTGGCCGCCGAGCTGGCCGCTAAAAACAGATGGGGAGTGCGAGAGCTCCGCGAGCTCGCTATCAAAGGTAAGGGAGGTACCACGTGCTTTAGCGCGAGTAGATATGCACAGGCGAGGCGAGTGTGCTGCGACCAAGAGCAAGGGATACGTGGATGCTGAAATGAAATGCGTATATTATAATAAAATAACGAAAGCGTCGCTAAATAATGTCGCAAAAATATTCTTGTGAAATAAATAGGAGTACGTATGAATAGGTATATGCGCGTACATGTATGCATATGCAGGGTGATTCATAATAGGTGACGCACCAGGAACTGGCGGGTTTAGGGGGGTACCTCGAGTGTAATTGACCAGGCTATTTTGTTTTCTTCAAATAGTTTTTGAATGGGAAGCAAGAGAATTTGGGCGTTCGATGGATTGTTGTAGGGCTACAGTCCGCCACGATCGACGACGCCACTCAGCCCTCGAATCCGTCATCTTGGGTGTGCAAGTTCAGAGCGTGTGTCAAGCCGCGCGAAACACTAGCGGATGAGCGTGAATGGTCTTTTTGGGTGTCATCGGTTGTTATTCGCCGCTCCTTCGTCCTTTGTTATTATCTTACTGTGTCATTGAATATCTTCCTCTCCCGTCTTATTTCTCCTCGATTAAACTTATCGATCCTCTCATCCTCTTCACTTTTGCGCATGCTTTCGCTTTTCCGTACATCCCCTCTCATCGACTCTTACAGGGGAAATCACTTTAAGCTTCCGCCTTCGATTTTGTTGAAACTTATTTGCATAGTAGAGCATTAAAAACTATCAGATCCGTATTTTTTTTATCGACGGAAAAACGGTTTTATGGAGTGAAACCACCCATTAGAGAGAAGCATGCCGAGGACTGATTCGTTTTTGGAAAAAATGAAAATTAACATAATCAGCAAGTACTCAATAGTCCTCAAATTTCGATAGAACGAGCGATTTTTTTGCGCAATTAAGTAAATAACAGGTGAAATATTATGATCAAACTCTCAATCATTTGTCGCTAAATTTTCGAAGATTGGATGTTTTCCGGATTCCATTTCTCGTTCGACCACTCCGTCTTGTATAGTACTTGGATTCATCTCCTAAAATAAATTACGATAAAACACGTAACTAGTCGGTCGGGAAAATGAGATCTTGATATCCCGCGTGAGATATGATTTTTCACTTTCCGATACAAATGGATTCCGGAAACCCAAACGGGTTGCAACATCGTTTGTGGTTCCTCTTTTGTGCGAAATTGCGCGACTTTTTAATAGAACTTACATATTTATTCATTTTACTTGCGGACAAATCGGGCATTAGTGCGAACTACGAGTCCAGCGCATTATTTACGTGATAAATTTAATATCATTGTTGAGCTTGACGTTCCTGCGCGAGTTTCAACGTCGTTCGACCGTCCTTGGCAAGGCAGTTTTTGATTTCATCACAGATATAGCAAACGATTACCGAGAAGTGTATGCTGCGTCGTTGCAACGTAGCTCGAGCGCTACCGGCTCGCACCAAGCGATCAAACATGAAATCGATGCTCGACATGATTTCTGGAGCTTAGATCTGACATCCGTGAAACGTTTCACTCCAGATCGTTCTCGATTTCATTTTATTTTCGGTCAGAGCGAGTGGACAAGTCGTGCGGGGATGCAAGTCACCACTTGCAACCTGCAACACCGCATCATTATTTGCATGGAAAAGATGAAATCATCGTTTCCCTAGACGTTTCCTCGCCACTTTGAACGTTGTTCGACTATACCCGATTTACCAGACGCCCATTTCATCTTCGATCAAGCAAACGATTGCGAGTAAGGAGAAGGTTCGTCGTTGAAACGCGGCTCGAACGACCACCGGCTCGCACGAAACCCAAAGATGAAATCGGCGTTGCCCTCGGCGTTTCCGCGCAACTTTGAACGTCATTCGACGATCCCCGTCATAGCAGACCGCGATTTTATCTCGATCAAACAAAGCATTGTGCATCAGAGCCTGGTGCGTCATCGAATGATCCCTGAAATGATGGTCCCGGAAATGATCGACTCAAATTTCTTCTCGAGAAGTAGCCAGAAGATTCGGACACACGTGATTTTATTTCATGTAGAAGGTGTACAATATAACAATCGAGTGTTGTTCTATCTCACTCTTTGCTGATGTATTAAGTCTAATATTTTGTTTGAACTACAAGAGACTTATAGTACAGTTTAATGTCAGTGATTTTACGTGCTGTGCCTGGCTAGAAGCCTTAAACAACACGACCCCCACGGGTTCGGGATCAGGATGACGCCCAATCAACGCGGCCCCGCAGAGCGGTACCTACCGGTTCACTCCCAGGATGCGGGTCCTGGGTGCAACTACCGGTCGAGCCGAGTGACTTTCCAACACTCTAACAGCTAAGCAGGCTGCTTCCCGAGCTGATGGTACGCAGCTCACCCGCCGGGACCCCTAACGGTCCCTGACCAGCATACGGCCTAACCACTGCCACCACGAGTCCAACCTCAAACGGCTGGGACCGGCTACGCGCCGGTGGCCCCCCAGCCCCCATGGTACCAGTTTAGATCACTGGTGGGATCTTCGCGGCGCATAATCGCGCCACTACACTTTGCGGGTCCCGCCCCGACGGCCGTGGTAGGCCAGCTGGAACGGCGGTGTCGCCACTCACCGAGGCGCCCACAGTCCTCATCCCGTAGGAATCAGCCCATGGGCGCCCTCCTGCCGCATTCACACACGCACACACTCACTCATTCCGGCTGACGCACCCCCAGTCACTGCCTCATACACACCATACTACCCCACCCCACCTACTCATTCACGCTCACTCATTCTCACCCACATTCACCCTCCTTCTCGCAAACACACACTTCGCATACTCACACAACCGTCCATACTTCTCCTCACATTCCAGCACTCTACTCAGATCCACCCTTCCGTCCGGCCCGACATTCACCCCCCAGGCATCCAGGTCCCGCAGATCCTCATACTCCGGACACTCCACAAGCACATGCACCCAGTCCTCACGTTCATCCCCACACATACACTCCTCACTCAGCGCCAGCCTTCTCCGGTACAGGAACTCATTCATGCTGCCGTGACCAGTGAGCAGGTACCCCATGCTCATACTGAAGTCAAACCCCTTACTCACCCCAGCGAATCTCACGTCCCTTATCCATGCATACGTCACACGCCCTTTCACACTCGCATCCCATCTTCTCTGCCACTCGTCATTCACTCTCCCTTCCACCACCCTTGCGCACTCCGTCACATTCAACCCACGCACCTCGTTCTCATTCACCAGACCCCATCCATACCAGTCCCTGTCATTCTTGTATCTAAAACATATATCCCGCTTCACGCACTCCAGGTCCCAGGGCAGGTCCCCCATCAGCACTTGCATCGCTTCCGTCGAGACCGTCCTACATACATTCAAACACGCATACAGGCCTACTCTCTGGCACCTAGCCACTGCCACCCTTCCGTACCCGAACCGCAGCACGCCACTCCACACACTCGCACCATACAGGACACATGCAGCAAAAAGCCCCCTCTGCAGCACCCGCACAACTCGTCGTCTCAATCCCCACTCACGCCTCAGGACCCGCCTCATCTTGCCAACGACACTCACCATTTTCTCCCTCATACATTCCAGGTGCAGCCTGAAGCCCATTCTCTCGCTCATCCACACTCCGAGATACCTCACACGCTCCACATACCTCACTCGCTCCCCATTCACGCGCACACTCGGCCGCCTGTTCACACTCAGACTACCTTTCAACAGCATCATCACCGTTTTCTCCCAGTTCAGGCTCACCCCCACGCTCTCCCCCCATTCACACACCGTTTGCATCCATTCCCGCGCCTTTCGTTCAAGGACAGCCCGGCCCTGTCCATTCACACATAACACCAGATCATCCGCATACGCCACGGCCATGCACTCCTGTTCCCGCAGCCGCCACAACAGGGAGTCCATCATCATGTTCCATATAAATGGACCACAGATGGACCCCTGCGGACAGCCGCGGCGAACTTCCTTCCATACCGTCTCATTCACGCCAGCCACGCACACTCTTCTCTCACAGAAATAGTCCCTCCACAGTTGCTCCTCCAGACATCCCCATTCGCGCAGCCTCTCATTCACCCGCATCCATTCCAGGTTATCAAACGCGCCCTTGAAGTCCACAAACACTCCCAGCACGTACTTACTCTGACATTCCCCCACGAACCCCTTCAGCCTCTCCCATGCATGCTCGGTCGACATCCCCCTCCTGAAGCCGTACTGAGAGTCACACATCCTACCATTCACTCTACGCTCCATTCTCTCCACCATCATGCGCTCCAGCACCTTGGCCAGTACCGAGAGGAGACAGATAGGTCTGTACGACCCAGCCTCCGTCCTCACCTTCTCGGGCGACTTCAGGAGCACAACCACACGCGCACACTTCCACTCCTTGGGGAAACGGCCTGTCTCCAGACACAGGTCGTACACTCTTTTCAGCCACTCCGGAATCGCTCTGTGGATCATTCGCATCATTTCCGTACATATCCCATCCAACCCGGGTGCCTTGCGCCGTTTCATTCTTCCCACCGCGTCGCTTATCTCTCTCCACCCAAATCCCTCCTCATTCGCGTCACCCCGGTCCCGGGCCGCCAGGGGCAGCTCGGGCTCGGGGACATCCATACCCGCGGCCGGGAAGGATCTGCCCAGCAGCACGTCGACCGTCTCCCGCCAGGTGGTCGTATAGCCACCCGCCACACGCACGCTGCTCAGGCCCTCCCGGCCGCGCTTACCCATGCAGATCTTGTATACACTGCTCCATGGATCCTGGTTCCCAATCGTACCGACGAAGCGTCTCCAGTCATCCTCTTTCACACGACACACCTCCCTCTTGTATTCCGCAACCATTCTCCGATACTCCCCCCTTTTCCATTCGTACCTCCTATCGCGCCTTCTGGCCCGCTGGCAGGCCCGCCTGGCCCTGCCAACGGCCCTCTTCATTCGCTCCAGCTCCTCCGTCCACCAATTCGCACGCCACATTCTCCCACTCACACGCTCCCGCAGATGCCGCTCATTCGCACCCAGGATCCATGTCATCACGCCTTCTAGCACCCTGTCCACGTTCCTTTCATCCATCAGTCTCGCACCCTCGCTCCTCGCACTCTCCCTCAGGTCATCCACGTACGCTTCCCAGTCCAGGAAGACCAGGAGCTTCGGCCCTATTTTCTTCGGGAGATCCACCCTCAGCCCCGCCGCCGAGAACTCCGGGCATTCACGCAAGATTCGCACCTCATTCTCGCTGACGGTCTCGATCGCGATAGCACCGCTCCGGGTCTTCCTCACCGCCCTCACCCTGACATTCACACTCGCACTCACCTTCTTCATTATACACTCCTTCACCTGCTCACTGGTCATCGCCTCCCCACCTTCCTTGGGTCTGACGACCACCGCGCACGCGTTACCCCTGGCCGGCCTTGCGGCCTCGGGTCTCGCGCCGCCCTCCACTCGGCCGCCTCCACCCGTGCACGGAGCGCCACCAACCGACCCCGACCCCACCGCACTCGCGTAGGACCTTGGTCCTGCCGGCGTCGGGCGCTCCGCCATGCACACCCCCCTGCCCATCACCTCCCTCCCGCTCGTTCTACCCTCACACTCCTCCAGCCTCCCCAGGAGCCTCTCGTTTCGCGCGATCAGCGCCATCATGCGCTGATCATATTCGGCCACGCATCCCAGGATCGCCTCGGCGACCCCCTTGGACACCTTACTCGCGTCCCTGAACAGTATGGAACGCAGCTCGCTTCCAATTCGCCGCATCGCCGCCAGCTCCTCCGAGCACTCCCCATCCTCCATCACCGCCGGTCTCCCCTCCGCCGTCGCCGCCGGTCTCACCTCCTCCACATCCGCCCCAGCCTCCCTCCTCCTTTTCTCCCCCTCCTCCGCCATCGCCGATCCCTCCACATCCAGGTCCTCCCCCGGACCTCTCCTCCTTTTCTTCCCCGCCAGACTCGCCACGCTCACCATACTCCCGACGCTCCCCGTGCTTGCACACGAGTCCCGCCGTTGCCGCTCCTGCTGCTGCCGCTGCTCTCCCACCACCTCCACCTCCATGTCGAAATCGAGCGGCTGCCGGGGCGGGGCCGGGACCAAATAGGTCCCCCCCCCCGTCCCCCGCCGACGCCGCCGCCGCCGCCCGCAGCGCCGCCGCCACAGCACCCGCACCCGCAGACCCCGCGCGGGATCCCCTCCGCGCCATCGGGCGCCCGCGCGAGCCCGAACGCGAACGCGAGCCCGCGCGCGAGCCCGAGCGCGTCCCGTCCTCCCGGCCGCTGACACCCGCGCCCTCCTGCACGCCAGCACCCTCGCCCGCTGGCACGCCCGCTACATCGCCCGCCGGCTCGCTCACCCGTTCGCCCGCCGGCGCGCTCGCCTTATCGCCCGCTGGCGTACTCGCTCGATCGCCCGCTGGCGCGCTCGCCTTATCGCCCGCTGGCGTACTCGCTCGCTCGTCCGCAGTCACCCGCGCCGCCCCGTCCGACGCCTCGCTCGCTCGCTCGCCCGCTCGCTCGCCCGCGACGCCACCCTCTCGCACGCTCGCAACGCCGCTCCTCCGCACGCCCACACCGGGCGGCCCTCCGCTCTCTCCCTCCGTCTCTCCGTCTCTCCCCACTTCACAAGTGGATGGGGCTGCGGGAAGCCCCGTGTCCTTTGGCACCTTTGTCATTTTCTTTAATCCGGACATGATCATGAAAAGTGGGACTTTTACCCGAGAGTCCCCTAACTCGTCCTCCCGACTCGTCCACCCACCCTGCCCTTACCCCCCACCCTCGACGGGGGCCGCAGCCGGCAAACCCGCCGGCCGTACCCTAAGAAGGGCCGGGCCGACGGGGCCGAGCCGGGCTCCCCGCCTCAAAAATCCCACGCGGGGACCAACCCCCCGCCCCCAACCCCCCCGCACCGGTAGTTCCCCCCCCGGACACCGGCTTGCTGCGTTTGGCCTCGGCGGAGTGCAGCACCTGGCGCCCGGCCGGTCCGCGTCCTGGTGCTACCAGGCCCGGCCGGACAGTACACAGGCATTTTGCACGCGTTGCTACGGGGCAGCCTACTCGGGGGAGCTAGGCCCGAGCCGGGCCCCGGTACTACCGCGCGGCCCCCGGGCGTGCCTGACCCCCCATCCGAAGGGGCCTCCCGGGTTTTCCGCTGTACCTTTGTACGCATTCGCCAGTGCCACGGGGGAGGACGGCGCGGGGACGTCGGGGGCGGCGCGAAGGCCCCCGGGGTTGTGCGAACTTAGTCTGGCCGCTCACCGCGGGCCTGCCCGACATGGTTGGACCTGCCAGGGGCCGAAGCCCCGGTCGGTATAGCCCCGCGGATCACCGCGGCACGCAAGCCCCCCCGCCCCGACAAGGCGTCGCACATTGGGGGGGAGACTTATAGTACACTTAAAAACCCGTGTGAGAAGGAGCCAGAAATTCCGCAACCATGAAATAATTTTCTTGATCGAAAGTGTACCATACAACGGCCCAGCAGTATCACCTCTCATCCCTTGATAACTGATTTTTGTCGAATGATTTTTGTATAGTACTAGAAAGTTTAAGTACACACCAAATCATATCGAAGTAGTAGTGAGAATCTTCATAAATCCAACATGATTTTTTTCTTCAAGGACAGTCGATCATAGGACAGTAGAGAAGTGTCATTTTCCATACCTTGCCGGCATATTGTAGTCCGGTTTTTTACGTAGTGGAAATCTCGTACACATAAAAACATACTTGCAAAGTAGCCAAAAGCTTGAGACACGCGGAACAATTTTTTTAATTCAAACTTTACCACACATTAATCCAGCAGAGTTACCACTCATCCCTTGATAACTCAATGTTGTCTCGTATTTTTTACAGTACTAGAGTGCAGACAAAAGGATGTCGAGAAAGTAGCCGTATGCTTAAAAGGCACGGAATAACTTTTTTCATGAAAGTTGTCCGTCAGAACGATTGAGCAGTGTCACCACTCATCCCTTGATAACTCATTGTCGTCTAATTTTGTTTTATAGTACTAGAAAGTCCTGGTACGTATACAAACATTTGTGAGAAGTTGTTACGTCCGGGGATTTATTTTAGATAAAAATAAATAAATACCTTCGAAAGAGAAATACGCGATTTCGGTTTCGAGATTGAATCTATGTTGATTGTTTAATTAATACAATTTTTCTTTGTTTTCCGGAAACGGATGCCAGCCTTGAGATCCTGCCTTTAGTCGGGAATGTGCCCAACAGGGATGAGGATCGAGCCACGGGTTGATCGATAATCATGAATCACTCGCGGGATAGGGCAGTCGGTAAAGAATATAGTCAATGGTAACGTGAACGTGCGACTTACCCTACGAGTGGCGGTGCGTAGCGGGTTTATCGACGGACGGTCTGGTACCCGGGAAGAGGTCCTTCCGTTGGTACTGATGATTTCAAGTTGAACGACGATTTCGACGACAGTTGGTTGGGGGGTAGGTCTTCGATTCTTCGACGACCATCCACCCATAGGTGTACCGACACGTGCGCCGATAAAGAGGAGCTCCTGTTAGCCGACCGCGGCGACGAACTCGTGGAGCGAAAGGAAGCGACGTTGGCGACGAGAGAAAATTAGCCAGTGATGGAAATCTCGATGTCCGATGATGCAACGACGGTGGACGTGTCTGAAGCGACGCTGCCGGTTGAACGGGTCACTGCGCGAATGTACCCACGGGGGTCGAGGATGAACATTTTCGCATGAAATGGAACGTTCGACACTACTGTCGGTCCGAGGTTAACTGAGTGTTCCTTTATGGCATCGCGGACAATCCGTTTGAATAGAGATGAATTATTTCCACGAGATACCGGCCGTGGTTTTTGCGCGGCTATCGCGTTTGCGCGGCGGAGATGAAACTTGGAACCACCTCGTCTTAACTCTGCGATGTTGAATACGATGAGATTTAAGCGCAATTAAAACACAAACTTCGAGTTAGAACTCGATAAAATAACGATGTGAAAATAAAGAAATGTTCCGATTTTCCAGCGTGCGGGTCCGACATGAACGCGGCGAGCGGAGAAGCGCAACTGACTGGTGGAGACACCGGAGAACTAGCGAGCAGCGGAGGACTCGGCTTTTTATTGGTGCGGCGGTGGAACGGTATGGTGCGCATGCGCCGCGGAGAGGAGACGCCGACGCCGATGTTCCTTCTCGCTCGCTCTTATAGCGTTAAACGGAGGTTTCGACGATAAATCTATTATTTAATTTAAATGTTACAACAATTAATTATGTCGGTTTGTCGTGGTTGGACTGACGATAAGTTAATATTTTTAATGTATCGTTAGTCTCACAATTTGTTACAATAATACTCGCTTGTGAATAAAGGGACGTAATTTTATATAATTTTTGATCGGTATTGTTATTCTTTTGCGTGTCGTATGGAATCGGATAAAGATAATTTACTTTTAACTCATTGTTGCAAATATTTAAATAAGAGGATAATAACTACGGCGCGGAGTGTGCGAGTTGCGTATAATGATTATTAATATGTAGCTCTTAATTAATTATCAATAGAGCGCAACATTATTTGTTTGGAGTTGAAGTGAAGGAAGTTGTATTCAATAATTAACTTATTCATGAAGTAATAATTTTATTCGTATATGCGTAAAAATAAAAATGTATTTGATTGTTTAATAACTACGTTAGTCGCGCATGAGATATCTTGTAATATCCGAAATTATAAAAATTGTCGCTTAACGTAAATAACTAAGATAATGTTTATATTTTATTTGTTGGGTGGAATATTTATTCTGATTATTTAATAATATTATTGGTTGCATTGTGACGGCGCTAATTACTTATTGAATAATCCTATTTATTAATTAGAGCGTTCATGAATTTATTCTCGAATATTCTGCACGTGGAAATAATAATAATGGTATTGGATAGGAGACAAAGAGGACAAAGAGGCGATACGTAATACTTGCATTGGAGCGGATGTGTAGTCTATGAGGTATAGTGATTTGTCTATCTTTTAATTAGTTCTCAGGATTTGGCGTGATGTGATATTATTTAAATTGTTATTGCGTAGAAGCCTACGTGCAATACGTGGCTTGCATTATGGGGGCGCGTCGGAAAGAGACGCGACGAGTGCGAGAGAGAAAGAGATATACATGCCCTGGGAAAGTTCGGGAAAAATATCTGTTTAACGTCTTCTATTAAATACTTGAAAATGGGAAAGCGTATGAGAAGAGACTTATACTGTAAAAAGAGCGCTTGCTCGTTTCAAGGGGCAATAAAGCAATTCAAGTGTTTTCTGGAAAATGTCTCGAAGGGAAGCGTTCGCTCGACTCGAGGGGCAATAAAGTAATTTGGGAAAAAGTCACATAGCGTCTATTTGCCATAGTAGGCATGGGTAAGAGAGAGAGGGTTAGGCCGGGTGAGTGTAAGAGAGAGACCGACTCTATGTACGAGGCGAGTCGCGGCGTCGCGAGTATATCGCGAGTCCGTGGATTACATAATCTCGTAGTTTTTCGCGAGTACGCGAAATAGGGGCGAGAGGGTTGATATTCGTGATTCGCGGGTCGCGAATTATATCGCGGATCTGCGGAAATCGAGGTTCGCGGTTAAGGAGGAAGGTTCTTGTGATACGGCTTACATAAGTATTGAGGAGGTACGTGGATAATCCGGAGAGAGAAGGATGGAAGATGTAGAGGATGATGGAGAGCTTGATTGAGCGCGCGAAGTATCGGGAGAACAGGAGGCTCACGGTGGTCTCCTAGCGGAGCGCCAGAGAGAGAGAGAGACGAAGCGAGGGCGTGTGTGTGCACGCGAGCGTTAGGGAGAGACAAGGATAGAGAGTGAGTGCGCGCGGGCGCTCAGCTCGGCGCGCTAGCTAGGCGCGTTCAGCGGGAGTCGGCGCATACTAGGTCGAATGTGCACCGACAAAATATGGGATGGTGAAAAATAAATGCGCTCGTCATAATATGAATTAGAGTTAACGGAAAAAAATATTCTTGTATTAATTAAATTTGTATAGATGTATATATATATATATATATATATATATATATATATATATATATATATATATATATATACATACATACATACATATGCACATATAGATATATATATATATATATATATATATATATATATATATATATATTGTAAGGTCGGTTTGGGGAAGATTGTCTATTTTTTAATTAAAAGGAGTGACTGACTCGCTACAGAACACGGTTGTAGGATGAATCAACTCGGTGTACACGAAGTTGAGCTACTTGAGCTACGTTTATTCAACTGACAGAGATTCGGCGTCTCACAAATTTGGTGGCTTACTGATATCTTAGCCTAGAACGGACGCAACTTATAGGGCTGGAGCGTGGGAAATCGAGAATAGTGGGAGGAAGGGCCTACGTGAGGTTGGGGGCGTTATTCGGGAATTTTCCAGAGGGATAAGGCTATGAGAGGGTTCTCTGGGAATTCAGAAAACCAGTATTTGACTATTCCATTCGGGACCTCAATTGGGCGGAAGCCATAAATTTGGAGAAGCCCCGACGATTGTCCGAATGCAGCTGCATCGAGCGGTGGTGACAAAAATGTACACGGGAAAAATGTTAGGATCCTTCTAATGTTTGTGTAGGAGCGTTCGTCGGAATGTCGGTGGATGAGACGGAGGTGATAAAATTCGAAGACTGTGGGAAAGGAAAAAAAGAAAAATTCTCACCCTATATTACACCTCCCCCCTAATTTAAGAAAATTCATACAAAAAAATGAATTTTCTTTAAGCTTTAAGACTAGTGGACCAACGGCGACCCACTGGTTTCGCAATATTATGAGCATTACGATTTCCGGCGATTTCCAGCATGGAACATTCTTCTCCATCGTGGTTTACACGGTAGTCTACATGTTCGTTATTCTGGTGAAAACAATTGTTGTACACATTGATACAAGGGGAGAAGGTTGCTTTGAATAGTCTAGTGAACATATTGGATAAACAACCACATAATCCGCATCTGAACATGAGATACAAGAGAACAACGCCAGTACAACTGTAGCCGAGAAACCTGATACCTTCGTAAGTCGTCTCGAAAAATGTCTTGGTCCCTTTACGTTGTCCAATTTTCTCGGCCTCTTCTGAGATTTCGTCTAAAGTCTGTCCAAGTGTTTTAAGCTGAGTAAGGTCAACGTGTGTAGGTCGCCCTAAAGTCGTTAGCTGAATGTCGTTTAAAGAAACTGAATGATTTCGAAGCACTTCTTCGAGTTTAGGAACTTTGAGAGTTTTGTTGAGAAGAATGTCAGTGGCTTGTGTAATACTTTTATCATAACTCGGTCTTACGAAGATGTGTTCAGTATGCCCAACGCAGTCGCCTGTTATGGTTATTTTGTTGGTACCGCGCAGTAGTGCCTGGTGTGATTTATGGTCATCACAACTCACATATAACGTCTCGTCATGCGGGGACGTCACGATCCACGAATTTCCTGATTTTAATTGAATCCACAAAGATTTAACCAGATTTATGTAGAGTATTTGACATTGCGAGTCGGATATGTCTATCGGCTTTTGGATGATCACTGCTTCGCAACTATTGGGATCGTGTACAAAGTAGTCAGGGTTTTTACGTTTACACAGGCGTCGTGGTCCTATTTCCTTACAGTGATCGAGGTCTTCTTCAGTACTTGGAGTAAATATTGTTCTGGCCGCATTGGTCATTATTAATGTATCAAGAGGGTTCACGTAGAAAAATGTACTTGAGGTTCCCTTCCGTTTAGGGATAGGGATGATACGGAACACATCAAGCAAACTATTTCCTATTACTGGCACCTTAATTATATATGTAAAACGATTATCTTTTAACATGACGCTTACATCACTAATTCCTATAATTGCCGCAAAAGCAGATTCTTCTAGGGGTACACGTGGAACGTTACTAGTCGCTGTTTGCTCTCGAATAGTTCTTAGAGCTCCGATTAAGTCGGCAGGATTAAGGATTTGAGGGGGAATAATCCCTTGTTTCCCATCATTGACTGCATTCAAGACATTATTCAGGCATTCGCTGTATTCATCTATAAGAGTCTCTAGAAGGGTCACTTGTGCGGTAATCTTAATATCTCTAGTATTATCAGCTATCGCAAAATTGACTTTCGCATAGGACTTAAAAAGTCGTTGATTTTCAGTGCGTAGTTCTTCTATGGCTTTGAAAAGTGTAGAGGCCATGCCCTTAACTATTGCTGTTTGATTTCGAATTAGGGTACTCATTTTCGTATTATCAGCGTGAAGTTTATCGATCTCATTGTTGTAATATTCGGCATCGGAATTTCCTAAGGTTCCAAACAGGATTTTTCTTATGTCGCCAATAAAGTTAAATACGCCTCGTTTAAATCGGGGTTTATAATCGATGATGTTCATTAATCTAGATCTTCTGGCATCTATTCTATTTAACCTCTGCTGAAGGATCTCGATCGATGCAAACTCCGATCAGTTCTTCCTTTCGTTGTCTCCATTGCAAACCGTGGCCAACCCCAGTGAAGCTTGCATCAGTTCGTCCCGATGTAGATTTATTTCGATGAGGTCGACGTAGTTGACTACTGTCCAGGTTTGGTGATAGATCACGGCGTTTCCTAGGTTTTCCATATATATAGCGCCTTCGATTGGTTCCACCCTTAATTCGTTGGTTGTAACCCATGTCAGGGGAAGGAGAAGGAGTGACAGCAACATAATGCCTGCACAGAATGTTTGATTAGTTTCTATGATAAGGTTTTAACTTGTTAACATGGATTAGTTTTCTTCTGTTGTTTAGCAATATCTCGTAGTTTACGTCCGATGTTTGTTCTAAAGTGATAGCTGGTCCTTCCCACTTCGGGGCCAGTGGGGTCTTGTCTCGCTCTTGAGCAACGAGGACCTCGTCGCCTTTTGCGAA
This sequence comes from Ophion ellenae, assembly GCA_963210295.1. NCBI lineage: Eukaryota > Metazoa > Arthropoda > Insecta > Hymenoptera > Ichneumonidae > Ophion > Ophion ellenae. The sequence goes on from OY723394.1 coordinate 9,124,285, forward strand.
GACGGGTATAGTGCGATGTGTGTGAGCATCCTGGACTGCCTTGTATCTTTCTTTAGCTGCGATCAAATTATCGCGTCCTCGTTTGACGATGCGTTCGTGATCCGCACGTATTCCTTCGAAGTATTCGTCAATCGTCGTATTAGTTCTTTGAGCTGGCAAATTATTTGGAATATTGGGTTTTCTTCCGAACTGCATTTCGAATGGAGTTAGTCCTGTCCCTTCGTGTTTGGCTGTGTTATAAGCCATAGAGGCGAACTTTAATTTCTTGTCCCAATCTTCTTGATGGTCGTATATCAATGCTTTAATTTTTTCTTTTATCGGTCCGTGTGCTCGCTCGAGGCTCCCATTACTCTGAGGATGAAACGTTGTCGTTGTCATGTGGGAGATCTTGAAGAGCTTTTCTAAATGCTTGAACGTTTGGTTGATGAAGTTTCGTGCGCCATCGGTTAAGATGATTTTCGGAGCTCCGTGAATGTAAATGAAGTTTTCAACCAGTGCTGTCACTGTTGATTGGGCATCCTGTGATTTTAATGGGATCAGTGTAATGTATTTTGTGAGCTGGTCTTGTACAGAAAGAATGTACTTATGACCCTCGTACGTTTCAGGTAGTGGACCCACAAGGTCCAATGCAATTTTTTCGTTGGGTTTCTCCGGTGTGTTAGTAATTATTGCTTCTGCTCGTGGTTGTGTTCGCACGAGCTTCACCCTCTGGCACGTGTCGCATCTACGGATGTATTCTTCGATGTCTCTTTGCAGGTTGGGCCAGGTAGCAACGGCCTTCACCCGATGGAGGGTCTTTGCTACTCCGAAATGACCTGTGGCGCTTGTCCCGTGGTATTGCTTTCTGATGTCTATCCGTTCCTCTTCTGTACCTGGCTCGTACAGTTCCATGTCGTAAAGATACAGAAAGGGTCGTTCTGTTTTTCCTTGACCAAATAAACGAGATCATCTGCTTAATTCTCAATTTTGTAACAGGATTTTCATTCAGGTATTTGCAACCTAAATAAATCTTGGTAGGTTCATTGGTAACCGACAGTTTTTCGGCTAACACGTTATACCACTCGATTTCATCTCTTGCGAAATCGAGGTGCAGTTCATCTTCACTGTCTTCAAGTTGGTCGGTTATTTTGATCCGCGGTGTGTTCCTGGGTGGTGCTTCCTCCAAAATTTCAGGAACCTGTGGACTTTCTTTCGATAGTTCGAACTCTATGTAAAGGGGAAAATTTTCATTTTCCATTTCTTCCCGATCATTTTCTTTTTCCACTGTGTTTTCGGTGTCTGCCGCGTTGTCGCTTTCTTCTTCGATGACGATATCTGATACTTCTTGCTTTTCGGTCCCCTCATTCGGAGCGCCGTTGTGCTTTCCTTGACGGGTAGTTACTTTTTTATAAACGGCCTCGTATTCGTATTCCTCTAGTTTTAACCGGAGCCTCATTAGGCGACTATTCGTTGGAGGATTCGAGGTTTTGAGGATCCAGATCAGCGGCTTGTGATCCGTAACAATTTGAAATTTCTTTCCAAACAGATATTGGCGGAAGTGCTTGACAGCACAGACTATTGCCAACATCTCTTTTTCCGTCGTCGAATATCGTTATTCGGCTTTATTAAGAGTGCGTGATGCGTAAGCGATGGGACGATCTTTACCGATGGGTCCCTGCGATAGCACTGCACCTATGGCGTGGTTGCTCGCGTCGGTTGTGAGCACGACAGATCCCTTGAAATCCGGATATTGGAGGACCGGAGATGTCGTCAGCGCTGTTCGTAATAGGCTGAATGATTGTTCTTGTTTGTCTGTCCAAGACCATGGTGTATCCTTCTTCAGGAGTTCTGTAAGTGGTTTCGCTAATTTGCTGACATCTTTTATGAATTTTCGGTAATATCCAGCGAGTCCTAAGAACTGTTTAATCTGCTTCTGGTCACTTGGCCTTGGAAAATTCTGTACTGCTTCTGTTTTCTTTGGATGGGGTTTTACTCCTTCTTCCGAGATTACATGTCCCAAAAATTCCAATTCTGGCCGTAGAAATTCGCACTTGTCGGGCTGCAACTTCAAGTCTGACTCGCGAAGACGGGTCAGCACGTCAATTAATTTCTTATTGTGTTCGTCGAGGGTTTGTCCGTAAATAATAATGTCGTCCAAGTAAACGAAGCATGTATTTCCGATCAATCCCCTCAACGCGTTATTCTTCATGCGTTGGAATGTCGCGGGTGCGTTCTTCAATCCAAACGGCATTCTGTTGTAATGATAGTGACCTGGTGGTGTGAAAAACGCTGTCTTCTGCTTGTCTCGTTCGTCCATTGGGATTTGATGAAATCCCGACGCTAGATCGAATGCGGTAAAATATTTTGCTCGACCTAATTGATCCAAAATTTCGTCGATGCATTGGCGAGGATAGGCGTCGTGTGTCGTTTTTTCGTTCAATTTCCGAAAATCAATGACGATCCTCCACTTCTGTTTTCCTGATGCATCCGATTTCTTAGGTACCACCCAAATAGGCGAGTTGTATTGTGAGTCACTCGGCTCTATTAATTCTTTCTCCAGCATTTCGTTTACCTGCCTGTCGATTTCTTCCTTGTGAACCGGCGGGTACCTGTATTGTTTGGTGTTCACGGGTGTATCATCACTCGTGATAATCCGATGCTTGACCATTTTTGTGCCTGGGAGTGGATCACCAGGTAGGGCAAATACATCTGGAAAGCTGGAGACGATGTCCCAAACCTTTTCTGCTTGATCTCGTGGGACGTGCTCGAGTCGAACGTTTTCTTTTAATGTTTGAATACGTTCGGCAGTATTCGTAATCTCTATAGCATTGACACGAGCTACATCCTTCGGTGCGTCTTGGCGCTCCTCCTCAGGCGAACGGGCGGCTTCACAGAAAGGAATAGTCAATATCTGGTCAATAGCTGGTCAATTGTAACCGTCATCGGTTCTTCCGAGTCATTCAAAAATGGCACTCGGGTTTCGTAATCCTTGGCTTCGAAGATGCAAGGCACTATTGCTCCTGGATTGTTCTCGTCCGTGACGGCTGTTCCGTTTTCAATATTCGTACGAACCGTAATAAAATAGATCGTTCGTGGTAGGATGGTGACAGAAACTTTCTCGAATTCAAATCGTTGATCGTCGAACATTAAATAATTTTCTGTTCCGATACCGATTTTCGTTTGGTACTTTTCCATGAACGGAATGCCGATCAACCCATCCTCGTCTAATGGGAAGTCATTGGGAACGACGTGAAAGATGTGAATCTTTCCTTGAAATTCTTGCCTAGCAGCAAATAACGATTCATGTTGTTCATTGCCCATGGAGAACGGTGTCTTAATGTTTCGATTGACCTGCGATCCTTTTGTCAACATGCTGATTTTAAGTAAATTTAGTGCTGAACCGGTATCGAGGAGAAAACTGCCTATTCTGCTGGCTGTTCGGGTGGGAAGTTTGACCACTCGTTTAGCGGATCCGATGGCATTGACTTGGGAAATTCGTCTTGTGTCGTAGTGGTTGCTTCTTCTTCCGGTATGTGATTGACTGCTGTTCGCATTGGTTGGTGATTGTGGGATTGCCCGTTGTGAAAAAACCGATTGTTTGGCTACGTTCCTGTTAGCATTTTGTAAGTCGTATGCTCTTTTACGACAGTCGCGTTCGGAGTGACCTGCGCGGTTACAATACCGGCAAACGATCGACGGGAACGGTGCGCTTGATGGAATTCCAGGAGATTTATGATAGGGCGGCTTACGAGTCTCTGAGCTACCGGTGCTTTTGTCGCTTAGGTTAAGGCTGCGTGTCATCATTTCTCGGGTGTAGTCGTATGCCTCTGCAGCTTGTGCTCGGACTATCGCTGCACGAATGTTTTCTGGTTTTTGTGCACGCACTTCCGCGAAGATCTCTTTTTTCAATCCCAACAGGTATTGGTCCAGCCCTTGTTGACGTTCATACTCTATTATAAATCGTCGCTGTACCTCGTCTGCGGTTGAGTTGGCTAGCACAGACAGGAGTTGATTTTGCACTTCGAGGAATCTATTTGTAAATTTTGTTACGCTCTCATTTTTTTGCTGAACCATCCGTGACCTTTTGTCGCGCCAGACGCTAGCCGGTTGAACGCTTCCAAAAAGTATCCGTAAACATTCATAAAGTTTATCATATGAGTTCGTTTCGTACTCTTGAATTTCTCTTGCTGCATCCCCGATTATTGTTTTTGCAATTACGAGTCGTCGAAAATAATCCGATCTTAGTACTTGTGGCCTGACTTCTTCAATGGAGCTGATAAAAGTTTCGACTCCGATATTTTTCTCATCAAATTCCCGAATCAGTTCGAGTGCTTCTTTTGGTTGAAGTTCTTCGATATCATCTTCTGATGAGATACTTGGTGGACGTGCAGTGTCATATTTTATTTCCGGTGCCGGGCTTGAATCGTTAATTTTATTCAAAGCGCTTTTAATTGCCGCGTTCACGTTTGATAGCGACATATTGTTCGAATCCACAGAGTCAGTCTCGGAATCGGTCGTTATGATTTGTGACTCGCGGTAAAGAGTGAATGAATCTGTACTCACCGATTCCTTCCGTGGATCCAGTTCTGTTCGTAGACTCTCGTAGACTCGGCGTGTCGTCGATCGGTCCTATGTTCGCAGCGTTGGTTAGTCAGCACACCCCACACTTAGCACCAATTGTAATGTCGATTTGGGGAAGATTGTCGATTTTTTAATTAAAAGGAGTGACTGACTCGCTACAGAACACGGTTGTAGGATGAATCAACTCGGTGTACACGAAGTTGAGCTACTTGAGCTATGTTTATTCAACTGACAGAGATTCGGCGTCTTACAAATTCGGTGGCTTACTGATAACTTAGCCTAGAACGGAGGCAACTTATAGGGCTGGAGCGTGGGAAATCGAGAATAGTGGGAGGAAGGGCCTACTTGAGGTTGGGGGCGTTATTCGAGAATTTTCCAGAGGGATAAGGCTATGAGAGGGTTCTCTGGGAATTCAGAAAACCAGTATTTGACTATTCCATTCGGGACCTCGATTGGGCGGAAGCCATAAATTTCTCACCCTATATTACAATAATTCTCACCCTATATTACAATATATATATATATATATATATATATATATATATATATATATATATATATATATATATATATTTATATATATATATATATATATATATATATATATATATATATATATATATATATTTGTGATAATTGAATTTTGTTTATGGATTAAAAGTCAGTCAAAGAACGGGATTTTGTTGTCTATTTCATTTTCAGATGTAAATTGTAGTTTTGGATTATAAAAATTAAAAATCTTTTTGGTGGATTCGATTTTGTTTGTTAGTAGAGCAATACTAATATCATCAACATATCTTTTATATAATGGTAATGAGAATTTTAATTTTTCTAGACAATTGGTTTCAAGATCGATCATGACAATGTTGGATAGTATTGGAGCTAAAGGTGATGCCATAGGTCACCCTGAGATTTGTTGGTACATTTTATCTTGGAATGTGAAGAACGTTGAGAACATGATGTATTCTATGGCTTCAATTATTTCATGTAAAAGAAACGCTTTTGAGAATAAGTTTGATCTTTTTTGTATGCTATGAATACTATTTGTAATGGGATGTTGGTATAGAGAGAAACGACATCAAATGAGACCAATTTGTAGTTGAGTGAGATAGAGATGTTGGAAAGTGAATTTTTTATTTAGGTGGAAGCTGTCTTCGACGTGTGAGTTGGTCGCACTGATTAATTTAGAGAGTTTTGATTGTATGAAATCAGCTAGTTTGTGTGTTGGGCTATTTATTGATGAGACGGATGATGTGGATAGTATTTTTTGTGAATTTTTGGCAAGCAATAGAGACGGGATAGGTTGCAATTTTCAGCTTTTAAATATTTGTATTTTGTTTGATCAATGATTTTCAAGGTTTTCCATCTGGAGAAAATATTGTTGATGCCTTTTTGTACAGTGTTGATGGGATTTTTATTTGTTAATTTGGAGATTGTGGAATTTGCAAGTAACTCATGGGATTTTGTAATGTAATCTGATTTTTTAAGAATAACTGTTGAATTTCCTTTGTCTACTCGTGTAACTAAAAGTTGAGGGTTGTTTTTTAAGGATAAGGATGTGTGTCGTATGATTTGATTGGTATTGGAGAATGATGTTGGAATATTTACTTTGTTTAAGATTTTATTGAATCTGGTTCTGATTTCGATTTGTCTAGGTTTGTCGAGTAAAAAATCTAGTTTGGTTTCAAGTTCAGAGATTGATTTGTGGATGTGAGTTCTCATGTTTGAGAGTTTAATGTAAGGAAAACAGAGTTTTTCACCCAGAGACAGGAATGTGGAGATGTGTAGGGGAATGTCTATGTTGGAGAGGTTTATGAGCCAATCTTTGTTTTTATTCAATGTGATAGTTAAATTTATATTGTTCAGAGGATCAGTGGGAAGATTATTATTTGTGTTATGTTGTCTATTGGTGATGAGTATAAGATGTTGTGATTTTGTGTTGTTTGATTTGTATTTTGATGATTTAGGTGATGTATGTTGTTTTGGTCCATATGTGTTTGTGATGATATTGTTTTTAAACATTCTTCATGGTTGAAAATGTGATGATTTATGTCTTCATACGAGAGTTTTGATAGTCTGTTTTTTTATATGTTCTGAAGTGAAAAATCTTTCTTTAATATTGTTTGGTGTCATGTTGATTGTTTCTGTGTTCTTTTCTATTTTTTGGTTCAGTATTTTTATTCGGAAGTTGAGATCGTCGATTTCTATGTTTAGTAATGATTTGTGGAATTTGTGAGATATCCTATTAAGTTTTTTTTTACTTTTGTTACTGGAAGTTTGAATATTTAAGTGTTTGGAAAAAATGTGTTTTGGTATCAAACCTTCTTGTCTGCATTTAAGTAAGAAACGAAGTAGTTGTTTTAGGCGAGTCTTCGTGGCAGTGTCGTGTTTCCAATTCTTGAACGCTGCTAAGGTGACATATCCGAAGAGTTGTAGTATCTCACTGAAGAAGGTCATTGTGTCTGTTTATAGCCAGTCGATTTAGAATGAATCAAAGATGTATGCGGCCGTGTAGATGATAAGAGATCGTCGAGGATTCGGCTTCGGTCCGGCCAATGAAGGTTTTCCAAGGTCAGCGATGGAAACCCCCCCTACTTTAGCATCCTCGAAGGTTTTCAAAAACGTGATGGCGGATAGCCATTGTTGCGGATACTGAACTTAACCTTAAATATCAACAAATAAAATCCAATGCGTGCAGGATGTCGAACTGTTCTGTGGCCTGAAATAATTATGAAGAAAGCGGTAGTGAATATACCGACAAAGGATAACGCAAGTTCCGTGTTGTCAGTGGTCGCTGCTCTTTACACCGCGGAAACTAATGTTAACATGGTAACTTCGTACCCCCACTATTCAACTGCACTGCAGCTTTAGGGAATTGCTTTTCCAATGACTCTCAATTGAATAAAAAATTTGAATCGCAAAATAAAGTTTCAATCAATGTATATACAACTAAAAAGAAAAACATCGTCCCGATCCGAATATGCTATCAAAAGCTGGATTATCATATCAATTTGATGTATGTGTAGGATTCCTCGCAGCACAACGTGGGACACATTATCTAGATCAAAAACGTGTCCAGGCTCGTGACCGCGCTTGAACAAAACAAACAGGAAAAAAAAACAGTTTTGTCACAGATGTTTGCACTATTTCCGCACGGAGGATAAATTGTAATCACACGAGGTGGATTGCGGAAAATTAAATGATTGCGCTATTCGAGTACCTGGTGCAATGGACAAATGGTTGACATTCAAAAACATTCAACGAAAAGAGCGACTTCCATTCGTGATTTATGCCGATATCGAGTGCGTTCTGTCAAGGGTTGCCGACAAAAATATATATCAGCATCGTGAAGTGTTCAGCATTGCGTACTATGTACATTGTTTGTATGACAATTCATTATCAGCTTATATGTCGTCAGTCAGCTCATATATCAGTCATTACATGACTGCGTTCCATGGTTCGTTGAGAACCTTAAAAATTTAGCCCTGCACATCAACGATATTTTATCAGATAATGTTCCTATGATACCTCTGACACCAGATTAATGGGCAGAATATCGAAGCGTCACTCAGTGCCATATATGTGAGAAACCATTTGCCGAAGACGACATACGTGTTCGCGATCATTAGCATCTGACTGGACGTTATAGAGGCTCCGCTCACTCTAAGTACAATTTGAACTATAAGCAGTCGTTTTTCATTCCTACAGTTTTTCATTATTTGTCTGGTTATGACGCACATTTCATCATTAAGGAAGTAGCCACAGCGTTCGAAGGGAAAACCGACGTGCTTCCCATAACAACGGAGAAATGCATTTCTTCCACAAAAACAGTTCAAACGGCAGACAAGTCACAACATCAGATTCAATTACGCTTCATTGACTCATACAAATATCTTAATGCAAGCCTGGATAAACTGGCATCATTTTTGACTATAGACATACTCAAAATTTCGCGGTCACAATTTCATTGCATACCGGCCGACAATTTTATCCTATTACCTCGAAAGGGAGTATTTCCCTATGAATATATTGATAGCGTAAACAAATTGGATCACGTTCACCTACCGCCACGAGATACATTTTACAGAAATTTGATCGGTGACACCGTAAGTGAGAACGAATACGCTCATGCTGCAGATGTATGGGATCGGTTTTCGATTCAAACGTTAGGTGAATATAGTGACTTATACCTGAAGACCGATGTTTTGTTACTTGCCGACGTTTTTGAGAGCTTTCGTAATACCTGCATCGTCAGTTACAGGCTCGACCCCGCATTTACACTGCGTATACACTCCCCGGATACACCTAGGATGTAATGGTTAAGCATATAAACATTAACTTCGAATTGCTCACCGACTTTGACATGGTGTTATTTGGTGAAAGGGGTATACGCGGCGGTCTGAGTCAGTGCTCAAACAGGTACGCGCGTGTCAATAACAAATACATGGAATCGTTCGATCCATCAAAGTCTTTATCATACTTGATGTATTTTTATGTAAATAATTTATATGGATGGACAATGCGTCAATCATTGCCCTGTGCTAATTTCCAATGGATCGATGACTTACCGACATTCGATTTATCATCGATCGCGCTAGATTCCCCGACAGGCCACATTCTTGAGGTTGACGTACAAGGAAACGTTGCGAGGTCGATGTCTCCGATATCGATGATATTTGGCATGCTTGTAGAATGGGTAAAAATCGGCAGCACGTATTTATTTATATCGGCGGAACCCGATTTTTAAGGGTTGAAAAGCGCACTCAAAAATTGGGGTGTTTTTCGTCGATAACGTTTTAACGGTACGAGATATGAAAAAACTTTAAATTTCAACAATGTTCATTTTTTCGTGTACTATACATTGGAGATGAGAACGATGCAGATAGCAACGAATTTCATATTGTTTATTGCAAAAATGCAATTTTTTCAACCGTATCTCCGAGAATTTTTAATCGATTTGGATGTAAATTTGCATACATGTAGTGAATGGAAAAGTGCGGATAGGGATTTTTTCTTTTTCCGATATCTCATAATTAAGGGGTTGAAACTGCCCGTCGATTTTTTTGCCGATAGCATCGTATAATCAGGTAGCCTTTTGGCATTTCGGTGTTACGTCCTAGCACTCTCGCCCTCCAAATATTCATATCTGGTACGAATTGTAATAATTATTAAGATTTTTTCCTCGCCCTAATCGCGCTCATTTATGTTTTCTTGGGGTACATATTAATCAGAACGACCCATATATGGTCGATTTCACTCAGAAACCCCGTTTTATAAAATATTCGAAAAAATATATCTTTAAATTTAGCACGCGTATAACTACCCGTATACTTTAGGGACAAACAGTTCCCATAATAACTTTACCGCTAAGCTTACCCGTAACTTCAGGGACGAGCACATGGGTGCTCGGATTAACTTTGTGAATAGTCTCATAGACACGTACATATCCATTTGCCTGTACACTTCTGGGACACGCACATGGGTCCGCGGAGTACCATATCATAATGTCTCATATATACATACATATACACGTACCTGCATGCTTTAGGGACATATACGAGAGTTGCTGGAGTACCTTCTATAATAATTCCGTATGTCTATGTCCATGCATACTTTAGAGACATAAGTCCTCAAATTAACTTCAATGGATATATATAAATATATATATACTTACTCTAGTACCCCAGAGTCCTCATATACCATTCGTGTACTCATATGCATACTTCGAAGGCATTAGTCCTCGGAATAACTTTAGTGAATATCTACACACACGCACGCACGCACGCACGCACGCACGCACACACACACACACACACACACACACACACACACACACACACACACACACACACACACACACACACACACACACACACACATATATATATATATATATATTGTGACGTTGCGTCACAAGGAAGTTTGTTTGGGTTGGATTTATTTGTTAATCTTAAGGTAGTTTTAAGGATTTCTTTGTATAGAGTCTGCGACAAATCCCTCCCGTTCCTCCCCTGTACCCCTTTACGACGACCCGCAAAACGATCACGCGGACCGTCGACTGGGGCCACGTCGGCCCGGCTGTCAACTCAGAAGATCAGCAACGCCATTTCCCAACGACGCAGAAAGTGGACTGGCCGTCCGAGGGCATCCGGCTGCCATCTCCCGAGTTTCCGGCCTACCGCACGTCAGGAGAGACTGCAGCTCTCGTGCGGTATGGCTGGCGAGCGCCGTAGCGACTGAAGCGCTCAACGAATCGGGAGGGAAAAGTGCTATCGAGGATATCGACCGGACGGGCGAGCCACGAGGATCGAGGACGAAAATCAATCGGAGGTCTGTCATCTAGCTCGGGATTGGGCGAGACGAGGCAGCCGGCCGGCGTGGTCGAGCATTAAGTCTCCGAGCGTGGTCAGCGAAGGACGAGATGGATCGCTAGTCCCGGCGTAGGAAGGAGAGAGAGAGAGAGAGAGAGAGAGAGAGAGAGAGAGAGAGAGAGAGTAATGGAGAATCCAGAGAACGGATCTCTATTGGGTTGTTCGAAGGATCATTTCTTCGGCACCTGTAAGTCTTTTCTCTTTTCTTACTGTGCGAGAGCGGCTAGCGAAAAGCCAGTCGAGTCTGTTCGGAAAAATGTGTCGCTCGGGCGACTTTAGAATCGTTCCCTTCCGCCCCTCCCCGTGTGAATCCCCAAATCGACGTCCCTCTTCCGTGCGCGTCGCCGCGAAAAGTTATTGTAAATTTAGTAATAATTCCGAAAAGTTAATACGAGTAATTTAGAATAATTTGTCCAAATCGTGAAAAATTAAGGATCGGTATGATTTGTAAAAAGGTGCCGTGGTGCCCCGTTGTCCCTTGAGAGAATTTCCCTTGCGCGCGCGTAGCCGCAGCCCGGCGGCGCGTAGCCACGGCCGTCGGCCGAACCGAATGACACCTTTCGCGAGAAGACATTGCGAAAGGTTGGATCGAGGAATTCGTGTTTTGCTATCCCCGTTTTTTTTTTTTGGTACGCGGCATTCATTGAGTAATATAAAATAGAGTTTAAAATAGTCGTGGTCCAAGTAATAAGTGGCCATTGTGTTCGAGAACCCCGTCCGTCCCCAGATACCCTGAGACGTCCCCATTGCGATTAAAATCGAGTCTCTCGCTTGCCGGCCGAAGGCCGTGTTTGTTTTGGTTTTTTTTGCTGTCTTGAGTTGAAACTTTGCGTACGCGTTAAGCACGTTGCCCGAGAAAGGCTGGCGCCCAACATAAATTTACGGAATTTATGAAGCAAAAATATTCGAACGGGTCGAGAAATCGAGTAGGGACTTCGCGTGTCCAGTAACCCGTTAATTCGAGTCAAAATTATAGGAGTATTATTTAGTCAATTTATTAGATAGAGCCTTGCATCAACTTAACTTTTTTTGTAATTAATCAATTAAATTCTTTTTTTTGGTATCGAGCCTAATCCTTTTCTGTTTGTTAATTAAATCACATTTAAATATTATTTCCGGAAGTGAGAATTTATTAATACCCCTTTCCCCCTCCCTCCGCCAACAGTAACACGCGATACCCGTCATAATATATATATATATATATATATATATATATATATATATATATATATATATACTCGGTAAACTCCCGGGACATCCAAGAGAGTCTCCGGAGTATAAATAATATTATCAATACCTATCCTTACATGTATAATTCGGGGACATTCACGAGTCCCCGAACTAGTATCCAACATATATATGTATATTCGTGTTGACCATAATACAGTGGTCCTAGAAATAAGAAATAGTGTAATATCTATATTATGTATATATTGGGGACGCGAGAGTCCTCGAATAACCCGCGAAACTGTTCCCAAGCGGTTAGCTTCATCGCGAGTTTTCTCACAGACCTCCTCGGAGCTTGGTCACCACCTAGTCAGCACATCCTGCCGATAACGAAAAATATTCATTTCATTGCTCATGTACAATTCGAGAAAAATAACGTTATCAGTGCTAATATTCGGTTACATGGGGACCGAGCTCGAGAGCGAGGGTAATGACGCCAAGCCATTTGTCTCAGAGACAAAGAGGCAGAGGATACATATTGCGCTCCGGGTGCTGGCCAGTCTGTTCCGTCCGGTCTCTCCAACAGCGCGCATCGCAGAGTCGACGCTCTGAAAACCGGTACATTTATGTTGTTTTATATTCTTTCCGAGTTTACCCCGGTCTCTTCGACAGTGTAACTTTAAGTCTCCGTAAAACCGGTGTTAATTGTTTAAATCAAATAACACTAAAAGGAAACATAACAAGTCAAACACTGCAACAAATAATTTTACGAAACTTATATTATTCTCTTTATTGAATGAAACTACGCTTATTTACGTGTAAAATACACAATTGTTTATATCACATTCGATTTCTTCGCACTATTCAAATTACGCAAAATACGGCGACCGCGCAAAAAGTGTAACATTTTCTGAGCAAATAATTAAAATATATTTGTCTCTCGTTCGTGCGTGTAAACACGCACTTTCTTTCTCTCTTTCTCTCTTCCTCTCGCTCACGCCATTTTTCCTAACGCACGTATTCGTCTCACTCATAAAATCATACCTGTCCAAATTGGACAAATCTCGAAGTGCTTTTTACGAGGCTTGGGAAAGTTGACGCACGAACACGCCACATCCGCTGACTCGCCGTAATCTGGCAGGTTAGCGACTGCCACGATTAACCCGGTGCTTAGTGTTCGGACGTCGATTTCCCTCGACCGGGCGGAGGTGGGCCAGATGTAGTGAGTCGACGGTGCCGTGAACCGGCACGTCTTGCACTCATTCAGCGGTTCAAATAATTATAAAATCTATATATGTATATTTTTATTTCGAAGCGAATGTATCCCTCATAAAATTAGTCCAGTCCTCGTAGTCCCCGACTGCTCCCAAAAACATCGGCATCACCGGGCCATCGCATTCGCACGAGCACCGGGTACCCGTCTGGGCAACGACAGGTCGGGTCGAGCTGGAACATCTTGGCAATTCCTGGATAAATTCGGTCTCACGGTCGAGTAGTTTTGACCCGCTATGCACCGCCGCTCTTTCTCACCAAGGTAAGCACAAGTTCACGCTACTTTCTTATTTGCTTACCTGTCGCTCATGCGTCAAATTATACACCAACGACTTTACCAAGCGCCTATCCCAAGTGGGCACATTCCTGCTTAAACGTGGCGCTTTTCTTCTCCGACGGTAACTTACCGTCATATAAGTCCTATATGACTTAATTCATTATAATCAGTACGTTCGTGGCACACTTCCTATTCGTAAATTCAAATCCTGAAAGGTAAATGAAAAGACGATTAATTATCGATTAAAAATGGGCCCCACGACGTAACATCGGTCTAAATTAACGTCAATATATGTTCGTGTTATGACGCGATTGCATATTTGTAACATTCCAGCGCCCCGCCCTAACGGTCCCCCCCTTGAAAGGCAAACGATCAAAGTTCTCACACCGTGTGGCATGGACGAAAATTTGTAGAAATAAAAATGTGTTACGAAGAAAGTACAATCAATCAAAATAGTCGATACACATTTTCTTGTTTTGGCGGAACGACACTCTTGAGAGGTCAACGCACCCTTAAAAAATTCGTTCTTTCTATAGCTCGTGAACGGGCCGAAATAAAAATAAAGTTCGAGAAGAAAAAATGTTGTATTCTTCGACTACTAGACGTTCATGATGATAATGATGAGTATAGCAATAAATGGTTGGTGGTTTATTGCAATAATTCGCGAATAACTTGTGAAAAATCACTCTTCAATTTTCTACTAATATGGGCAGAGGCAAGGATCGCAATCACGGACTGACTTCGTGCTTCAGGAAGCAACTGGATTACAATTGTATATTTACGAAGAAAATCTCCCCCGCCACGTACTGCCTTTGAAGATTACAAAACAATCGGAAAAGTGTTCTTACGCTTACTTATTTAGGAAACGTTTCAACATTATGTTTTTTATGGATTATACTTATTTTAATAATGATACTCATGATAAAAGTGTTTGAAACAAAGAGATTTCTTACACCACTCACAAGTGATAATAGCTGCTCCGCCGCATTTATCGCATGTCGGTACATTTTCTAAAAAGCACAATTCTACCGGATTTTCGAAGTTTGGTGAGCTTTCTTCTTCGTACCCCCTTTTGTACCACGCATATTTGAAAAGGTTTGTAAACCGTGGAGAAGAAAACTGGTTGTGCGTAAGAGATTATAATTCAACAATATTGTCTCTCAAATGCAGATTGACGTCGTAATTGTATAATATTACTGCGTCAGAAAAGTGTTTGACGAAGTTTTTCCATACACGGAAGCCATAATCATCAAGGGGCTGTATCATTCCAGTCCTACCTGCAGGAATTACGAATTATCATATGAACTAATTGTCTACAGAACTAATAAAACTGGTGCAATATATTTACCTGCTGAAATGGTTAAAACTTTAATATATTTCCCTTGCATATCCATTTCTTTAAATGCAATTGGACATTGACCGCTCCAAGAATCCAGAAGTATTACCGATTTTTTACCCGTATTGGGAATATATACTTCTTGGAAACATCGCTTGAAATGATCAGACGTCAATTTTCCAGATTTCGAAGCTAATAGAAATATATTTTCGGCTCTGAACATAGTTTGTTCCACTCGAGGACCAAATTTGCCAGTAGGTTCATTTGAAATGATCAACATAGGTGCCAAAAGCTTGCCACTCGCAGACACCAAAGGCTGTATAGTATAGCTGTGTGTTGTTGATGTCTTTGATTGCACGACTGTCTCAACGGATTTCTGCCCTTCTTTCGCCACTGTGCTGCCTGTATGTAGCTCTAAATTAAATCCACTCTGATCAGAATTCAATGTGTTTTCAGCCCCAACGTTGGCTATGTCGACTTTCACCATTTCTATAAATTCGATAACTGTGTTTTGAAGTGTATCAGCGTTTAATAATTGTTGTTTTGTTACATATTCAGTAACCTTCCGTGAAACAATTCCATGTTGGTTTTTGAATGTCCTTAGCCAATAAGCGGATGTTTGGAAATTCACGGCTGGCATTTCTACAATTTCCCGTGCACGTAAGGCCCATCGTCAGATATCTATATCATGGACAAGCAGCCTTTTGTCCAACGCATCAATAAAATTGTTTAACGTGTAGTGAGCTGTCTTTGTTAACTTTTCTTTGTAGGTGCCACCCTTATTTATACTATGGGCCCACCGGCGCAACTGCGGCTCTGATTTGACCTTTTGAATTTCGTTTGAACAGATGATAACTTTCTATTCCCATTTGCCCCGTATCTCCAGTAATCTACAGCTCTTGTTTTGTATTCGTAACTCAATTCTTCTATATCTTGGGCACATACATTTGCATCAATTTTTGGATCTAGGTATCGTTATCCGTGCCAATCTCGTTCATTGTCATCTTCTATTACGGCTTTTTCATGAATTTCATTTGGCGAGAGAAAATCCAAACCAGATTTGACTTCCATTTTTATAGGTTGATCGATCGCTTCAATGACCATGTTTTCTAGATCCTTACTGAACTGTTTTTCCTGTTCGGTGATTGGAGTGCGAGGAAAATTCATAGCACTTATCGCTATGGATAGATGTTGAACAACATTTAGCGGATTAACGTACATTTTTATTTGTATTTCGAACTCAAAGTGTATGGCTGGCTTCTCCGTCGTAAGTGCAGCAATAATGACCGTTGGTCAATTTATACTATTTATGATGATGATGTTCATAATAAATACGGGTTTTATTAAATTTTATTTTTAAATACGCGTTTTTATCAAATTGTTATTTTTAAATGCGCGTTTTATCGAAATTTAATTTTTAAATACGCGTTTATTAACATTTTATTTTTAAGTGCGTGTTTCATTGAATATTACTTTTCACTACGCGTTATATAAAATTTTATTTTCGAGTGCGCGTTTTATGACTTTTTTATTTTTAAATACGCGTTTTGATAAATTTAATTTTTCAATACGTGTTGTATCAAAATTTATTTTTAAATACGCGTGTTATCACTTTTATTAAATTTTATTTTGAACACTCGTTAAAACCCAAGAAATCACCTTTTGGAGAAGAGAGACAACAATTCCGAAATCTGTGGCTTTTATTAGTCGAATACATTTTTGTTTCTTCGATTAATTTTATAAAATATCGCCAGACAGATAGATCCCACCGCTGTCACCAAAAATGTTACGTCCCAGGTTTGTGCTCCTTACAATGGCACAGGATGTCACCTCGTTTGAACGAGTTAAATGAGTTGCTCCTCTTTTGGGCCCGTAGGCACGGACCGGGGATAGGAGCACACTGTGCTGGCGACCTTTTATTTTATATTTGTCGTTTAACACTTTGCCTACCTTGTCGCTGTCTATTGACGAATAGATTTCCTCCTTAGGCGGAGCGTCCACAGGCCGCAGTCTTCCGTCGGACCGTGGTCGCCCTCGTATTTCTCTCCGACTCAGTGACGGAGGGTCTGCTACCGCGGAACTTGGAAAGGTCGTCGAAATGACGTTCTCACTTCTCGAGGTTTTGGTTATAAAACAATTAAACTTATATTTTACGTTAATGAAATGGTTACAATAAAATTTGGATAATAAATCGAAAGAGCCGGGTCTCCCTTTGAGGGGACTCCGGTGAGAGAGCCTGGAAGCGTTCTTTAGAGCCGCGCACGAAAGACTTTTCGTCATTTTATATTCGCATTAAGTTTTACATTGTGATTTTGAAAGAACTTCCAACCCAAGTCTCCTAGAAGACTTGAGTTGAAGGAAGCTCGAACGTTGTCGTGAGCCCGCGAATCTAAGACTGACTACCGAGGGACCCTTGGTCCCTTTTGATTGTTCATTTGCAGGTGGGGCAAATCACTGATGTCATGGAATTGGCTTTCTTACTTCGTTCCCACAGGCGCGATCTTGCTGACGCTACTTTACTCGGAGGACCTCCGCTGCCCGGGACTTCGGTCACGCATACCTCCGATAGCCCGGGTCTCTGGTACCCCGCGAGTCTCGCGATGGCGATACATAGCGTTCTCTTGATTATTTTATAAATTTAATGTTCGTTACATTTACACTCAACTGGGTTGAGCCAGGACGTAACAGTATATACATATATATGTCGAGACGTACTGGTCCGTCTCATACGCGATACCCCCACTACAAGCCAGGAAAAAGGCAAACGATCTCGCGAGTAGGGGAAGGGGAGTAGGGGAGAGGGAAGATAAAAAAGAGGACCTCCGAAAGCCATAAATTAACACAAAAAACTCAAGGTCACAAAACAATAAAATAAGACAAGGGAGAGAAGAAAAAACAGAAAAGAACAAAAATAGTCAAAGGTATAACAAGTTGACAATAAAAGGAACGATAGGAAATAAGTAAGGGAGAGGGAAAGACGTTGGGAAGAAACCAGAGGAAGCAACAAAAAACAAAGGGAAAGTAAAATTTATTCAAAGTAGGAAACAATGGTTAACAATGAAGGGGATGATGGGTAATTGGTAAGGGTAGGGGAACAATAAACAATAAAACATGAGTATAAAAGAGGACGGAATTGGGCGGACCGTCACTTCTTTAATCCCTTGTGGATCAACAAGTACCGCTCAGCACACTACATCCGTCTCGGAGAGGAAAGCTGAACGAGGGGAACCTTGAAAAAACAAGAGAAGTAAGGAGTCGCCATCGTAGAGTTAGACTTTTTACGTAGATTACAAAGTACCGCTCAGCAGAGTACCTCCTTTTCGGAGAGGAAAAGCTGAAAGAGTGGAACCTTAAGAAACTAAAAGGGGAAGAATTAGGACATAGTTTTTTTTTTTAAGTCTATAACTACAAATATAGAAAAAGTTATAAGAATAAAAAGGAGAGGACCAAAAAAACATTAAAAATAAAAGAAGGAGGAATAAATTACAAGAGGATAGGTAGAAAATTGTTATTAGGAGAATATAAATTGCTAGGAGGTATCCGGATTTCCAGGCGACAACATACACACACACCTACATCTGTTCAACACAAAATATCCGCAAGGCCTTCCGAAAGTATCAGGAGAACCTGTAGGTCGGAGAGGCATCGCGAATTCAACCATTACACCGACACAAGCCACATAACGCGCGGTAAAATCATCATAAGAGGGTACGTGGCGCCATCCGACGGCGGGAGCCAAAGTTAGAGTAATCGATTACCGACGCGCGATAATCGATTACGCTCACTGGGAATACTCTCGGACTCTCCACGGACCGTGGAGAGTCCGAGAGCCGAAACATCTCGAGGAAGCCTCGAGATGTTAATCATACCGAAAATGAGCAAAAACGCCATTCTAGGGATCGATGGATTATTCGAACTACAGGCGGAAGTAGATGCCAGTCAGGGCGTAATCAGGATCAGAAACGAGATAGTTGCTGAGCTCAAAGAGGGGAGGTGGATCTGGCGAGAAAAACAGCTCACCGAGGAACCACCGATCCACTTGCGGCGATAGAGGAAGGAACAGATGACGAAATCCCCGAGCAGGAAATAGGCCAGAAGTTGCAGGAGTGTCCAAACCTGATATAAAGTATCAGGGAGGAATTTGAAGTCCTGATACAAAACTACCGACACATCTTCAGCCGAAGGCCGGCCACGACGCAGGCCTACTCATCGGCTGCTACTCAAGGACCCAGAGCCATACATGCATCGCTCATATCCGATATCGATTCAATACCGGAAAAAGGTGCAAAAGGAGATTGAAAGGATGATGGAACACGGCATCATCGAACGAGCAAAAGTCGCTTCATCAACCCATTGGTGACCGTAGTAAAAAAGGACGGATCAATTCGACTATGTCTGGATGCCCGACAACTAAATGCATACCTCATCGAAGACCACGATATGGCGCCCCCTGCCGAGGAGATCGTTCAACGATGCGGAGGAGCTTGTAAGACGACTGGATGTCGTCTTACAAGATCTGGGAAACTCAGTCATCAACTTTGTCGATGATCTGCTGTGCTTGTCAAAAGATGAGATGCAACATTTAAAACATTTGCAACTACTGTTCGAGAGAATCAGTGTGAACAACATGACGTTGGACTTCCAAAAATCAAAATTCTTCCAACAAAAAGTCGCCTTCCTGGGAATCGTGTTGACAACGTCTGGCATAAAACCACAGCCCGAGAAAATCAAGTTAATTCAGGAATACCCACGACCACGAAACGTAGAGCAGCTTCGAGGATTTCTGGGGTTGATTAATTTATATAGCAAGCTCACCGAAAGATACGCAAAGGAACCGATACCGCTTCTCGACCTGCTGAAAAAGGGACAGGAATGGAAATGAGGCGAAGAAGAGGAAAAAACCTTCATATAAAATTAAGCAACTATTCATTGAGATGGTAATGCTGTAACATGCCGACTCAACCCGAGGATATACCCTCACCACCGACACAAGCGATTACGCGATCGGAGCCGTCCTAAGTCAAACAAATAGCAAGGGCAAAGTGGGCGTGATCTCGTTTGCCAGTCGGACGCTTAAGGGGTTATATACAAAGTTGGGGCTCAAGAAATCGACAATTTTTTTATTGCATATTCTAAATGTACATGCTTTCGAAAATATCTGTGCGGAATTTCATTCAGATCGGAGCACTAGATCATAAATTGTGCCGCGTTTTCTACTGCAAGTATGAGGCGAAATAAAATAACCCGAGAAAGGAGATCAACCACGACCATTAGAAAATCGCAACCCAAAAAAAGGAGGCAGTACTTCAACCGCGCAACTGCGGAAACGCGGAACTGCGGACGAGAAGTTTCAGTACGTCTCGGAAAAAACTGCTAAATCGTGACGATGTCAATGTGCCTGTTGAACTTTTCATTGAATACCGGATCATTAATTTCTTACAAGTTTTTTCGGCTGTCTCCCAGTATGTGAAGTGCAAAATTTGTGACAGTGACGTGAAATTTGAACCCATAGAAACACGCGGACTTGGTTTTAAAATCGCCGTAACGTGCGATAACTGTTTGCAACGCAAAATTAGTTCGAGCCCCGTCATCGATTATGCTTACGAAATAAACCGGCATTTTCTATTTATGATGAAAATGCTCGGCTTGGGAGCAGCAGGTTTTTAAAAATGTTGCGGTCTCATGGACATGCCACTTTTCTTGAAGCAAACATCATATGACCAGATCATGAAAAACATCCTTACATCTGTGAAAGAGGTATTTACTTTATTCACGAGCTGTGCTGTGCACGAGGAAATCCAAAGAAATGACGGGCCGAATAAAAATCACTTGACGATATCTGGAGACGGGACGTGGAAGAAACGCGGTTTCAGTTCATTGTTCGGGGTTACGTCCTTGATTGGATATTACTCTGGAAAGATTTTAGACATCATCGTCAAGAGTGCATTTTGTAAGGCGTGCCAGTTGTGGGAGAACAAGAAGAGTGACCCCGAGTATGAGGAATGGAAAATTCAGCATGAACCTGATTGCCACGCAAATCACAAGGGATCGGCTGGCAAGATGGAGGTGGATGCAGTGCTCGAAATGTTTGAACGGTCGGATGATTTATATAATGTTAAAAACGCTAACTATATCGAAGACGGTGACTCTAAAACATTCACTGCCATAAAAAATGCTGACCTCTATGAAAATCTGATAGTCCAAAAGAAAGAGTGTATCGGGCACGTCCAAAAACGGATGGGGAAACGACTAAGAAATGTTCAAAATGAAAACAAAGGGCTGAGAGGAAAAGGAAAACACCGGAAAGATTATTGACAAACTAACAGATTACTAGGGTTTGGCGATACGTCGCAATTCTGATTCGGTCGATAAAATGAAGAATGATCTCTGGGCAACCTTTTTATATTATAGTTCGATCGACAAAAATCCCCAACACGAAAAATGCCCCGTTGGAAGTGAGTCGTGGTGTGAATGGCAGCAAGCTCTAGCAGCGCTTCCCAAAGGAAAAGGAAAGGCACGGAAGAAAAACGTATTGCCTGATTTTGTACATTCCTACTCAGCGCTGCCTGAAGATGTTTTGAGTTCCATCGAGCCAGTTTACAGGGATTTGTCCAAAGATGAATTACTTGCACGATGCGTCGGCGGTTTCACCCAGAACAGAATGAAGTAAACACAAAACTTTAATCGCGATTATCTCGGAATGGACGTTTTTGAAAAGTACCGTCACCGTGAACCCGATAACTCGAAAACAACCGATCTTCATGATTTTTTTTAATTGTTCATATTTACAATCTCGAGTACTTGAACGGTTCCTTTTTTATTAAAAAAAATTGCAATGCTTTTAAACAATTTTTTGTTCGAAATTTTCAATACCTCAAAAATCGATTTTTTTTGCGAAATGGGTCTTCTATTTAAAGAAAGTTTTTTTTGGTAAACAAACCGTTCAAGTACACCAAATGACATTATTGTTCAATAATTTTTTGACTTTTTTTTATTTCAGTTGAGCGGTTCGCCTTTAATCACGTTCGGCGCAAGACTCTCAAAATAAAAAGGCTTTTCGGGGGAAGGGCCATGTCCTACAATTGTCAATATTTTTTTATTGTTAAAATTCTAATTTTGTTCTCCGTGACCAGTTCCAACAAACTGTATTTAGTTTTTCCCAATCAAATCTTCATAACGTCCTTAAGAAAATTCACGAACATATCTCAATTTTTTCCATCAACTATGTATATAACCCCTTAAGGGAGCGGAAATTTGATACACGACCACAGGAAAAGAAATGCTCGCAATAGTATGGGCACTGCACAAATTTAGAACTTACCTACTCGGTGCCAAAATAAAAATTATCACGGACCACAAAGCACCGACTTTCATGAAAACATGTCACTTTGTGGGAGACCGACTGTTGAGATGGGCATTGCTCATCCAGGACTATGACATCGAGGTGGAACATTGTCCTGGAAAAAGTAATGTAGTAGCCGACGCACTGAGCAGACCGGACAGTGAAAACAACAATACGCTGTTACTTCGTGGGGCCCATTTTTGATCGATAATTAATCGTCTTTTAATTTACCTTTTAGGATTTGAATTTACGAATGGGAAGTGTGCCACGAACGTACGGATTATAATGAATTAAGTCATACATGACTTATATGACGGTAAGTTACCGTCGGAGAAGAAAAGCGCCACGTTTAAGCGGGAATGTGCCCACTTGGGATAGGCGCTTGGTAAAGTCGTTGGTGTATAATTTGACGCATGAGCGACAGGTAAGCAAATAAGAAAGTAGCGTGAACTTGTGCTTACCTTGGTGAGAAAGAGCGGCGGTGCATAGCGGGTCAAAACTACTCGACCGTGTGACCGAATTTATCCAGGAATTGCCAAGATGTTCCAGCTCGACCCGACCTGTCGTTGCCCAGACGGGTACCCGGTGCTCGTGCGGATGCGATGGCCCGGTGATGCCGATGTTTTTGGGAGCAGTCGGGGACTACGAGGACTCTACTAATTTTATGAGGGATACATTCGCTTCGAAATAAAAATATACATATATAGATTTTATAATTATTTGAACCGCTGAGTGAGTGCAAGACGTGCCAGGTTACGGCACCGTCGACTCACTACGTCTGGCTCCACCCCCGCCCGGTTACGGCGATTGGCGGCCAGCCGCGAGAACAAATGTTGAGAATAACGGAAACCGACGCCCGAACACTAAGCACCGGTGTGACCGTGCCAGTCGCTGACCTACCGAATTACGGCGGGTCGGCGCGTGTGGCGTGGTCGTGCGGCAAACCTTCCGAATTCCTCGGAAAATACCCTGGGTACACGTCCGATTTTGGACGGATAAGGGTTTTTATTTGTTGAGCGAATGTATCGGGAAACGTATTCGTCTAACGCATAGGTACAGAATAATATGAAATTAAATTTGGTTCGCTGAGCGAGTCTAGTGCGTGCCAGATTACAGCACCGCCGACTCGCTACGTCTGGCCCACCTCCACCGGGTTACGGCGATTGACGGCCAGCCGCGAGTACAAATGTCAAGGTCGAGGGAAATTGACGTCCGAACACTAAGCACCGGGTTAACCGTGCCAGTCGCTAACCTGCCAGATTACGGCGAGTCAGCGGATGTAGCGTGTGCGTGCGCCAACTTTCCCAAGCCTCATGAAAAGCACTCCGAGATTTGTCCAATTTTGGACAGGTATGATTTTATGAGTGAGACGAATACGTGCGTTAGGATAAATGGCGTGAGCGAGAGGAAGAGAGAGAGAGAGAGAGAGAGAGAGAGAGAGAGAAATGCACCACGTTGATTTGTTCATTGCGTGTTTACACGCACGAACGAGAGACAAATATATTTTAATTATTTGCTCGAAAATGTTACACTTTTTGCGCGGTCGCCGTATTTTGCGTAATTTTTAATAGCGCGAAGAAATCGAATGTGATATGAACAATTGTGTATTCTACACGTAAATAAGCGTACTTACATTCAATAAAGAAAATAATATACGTTTCGTAAATTATATGTTGCAGTGTTTGACTTGTTATGTTTCCTTTTAGTTTTATTTTGATTTAAACAATTAATACCGGTTTTACAGAGACTTATAGTTACACTGACGTAGAGACCGGGGTAAACTCGAAAGGAATATAAAATAAAATAATATAAGTGTACCGGTTTTCAGAGCGTCGACTCTGCGATGCGCGCTGTTGGAGAGACCGGACGGAACTGACTGGCCAGCTCCCGGAGCGCAATATGTACCCTCGCCTTCTTTGTCTCTGAGACAAAGGGCTTGGTGTCATTACCCTCGCTCTCGAGCTCGGTCCCCATGTAACCGAATATTAGCACTGATAACGTTATTTTTTTCGAGTTGTACATGAGCAATGAAATGAATATTTTTCGTTAGCGGCAGGATGGGCTGACTACGTGGTGACCAAGCTCCGAGGAGGTCTGTGAGAAAACTTGCGATGAAGATGACCGCTTGGGAACAGTTTCGCGGATGATTCGAGGACTCTCGCGTCCCCAAGTTATACATAATATAGATATAACAATATTTCTTATTTCTAGGACCACTGTATTATGGTCAACACGAATATACATATATATATTGGATACTAGTTCGGGGACTCGTGAATGTCCCCGAATTATACATGTAAGTATAGGTATTAATATTATTATTTGTACTCCGGAGACTCTCTTGGATGTCCCGGGAGTTTACCGACTATATATATATGTATATTTGTGTGTGTCACTTTGAGGACTTATGTCCCCGAAGTGTGCATACAGGTAGATATGTATTGATTATGGCCCCGGGACTCGGCTATATGTCCCTGAAGCGTATGGAGTATATAAGCGTATGGAATATATATTGAGACGTACAGGTCCGTCTCAGGCGCCATACCCTCACCACAAATTCAAACAACCCGACCCACTAGAAAGGTAGGGGAGGGGGAATAATAAATCATAAAAGTCAAGTGGGCAGGTATGACCTTCAAAGGTCACGAAAGAATAAGCGAAAGGTATAAAAAAAAAGTAAGAGAAGAAAAAACAGAAAAGAACAAAAACAGTCTAAGGTTCGAAAGAAAAAGGAAAACAGAGAAAGTAACAAAAAAACGAAGGAAGCATGAAATTATTTAAATATATACAAAGTTAACAATAAAGGGGATGATGGGTAATTGGCAAGGGAAGGGGAACAATAAACACCAAAATGCGGGTATAAAAGAGGAAGACAGTTGGAGGAACGTCACTTCTTGGAGGGGAGCTCGGCAGAGTACCACCTTCTAGGAGGGGAAAAGCTGAATGAAGGGAGCCTTGAAAAACAAGAAAAGAAAGAAGTCACTAGCATAGAGTTAGACTTTTTTATGTGGATTAAAGAGTACCGCTCAGCAGAGTACCACCTTCTAGGAGTGAAAAGCTGAAAGAGGGGACCCTTAAGAAATTTAAAAAAAGTTAGGATACAGTTGTTTAAGTCAATAAATACGGAAATAAAAACCAGGAGAAGAATAAGAAAAAAAAGTACTAAAAAACATTAAGATTAACGGAAGGAGGAATAAGTTACGAAAGGATAAACAGAAAATTAGTATTAGGGGAATAGAAAGTGCGAGGAGGTATTCGAAACACCAGGCGACAATACACACACACTTACATACACCTGTAAAACGCGAAATATCTGCAAGGGCTCCCGAAAGTATCAGGAGAACCTGAAGGTTAAAGAGGCATCGAAATTCGAAACACCACACCGACACAACACACATAACAAGCAGTACATTATCACAAGCGGGTACAAGGCGCCATCCGACGGCGTCAGCCACAGTTAGAGTAATCGATTACCGACGCGCGATAATCGATTACGCTCACGGGGAGTAATTACAAGAAAGCGCGCCATAGCGCGTCAGTGGAAAGCGCGCCGCGATTCACCGCGTCGTGAGTCGATAGAGTGGGGGGACCCAGGGACGGCGCGTAGCACGAGAGCCCGCTCGGCACCGCGCGACAATTGGAAGAGAGGGGATAGCGAGCCGTACCGAGATCAAGCGCACCGCAATCGACGGCGCGATACATTGAGACACACAAAATACACTTTCGAAACACAAACAACATACCACACTTGTACACAGCAAACTTTTAACATTATATCGAGTCAAAAATACTGAATAAATGTCATTTTATTACCAAATACCTCCAAAACAATGAGTTTAAACTAATCTCTTCCCTGATCGAGTCCCGAACAAATAAAATTTATTGTAACAAATTCCGACCCGTTACAATATATATATATATATATATATATATATATATATATATATATATATATATATATATATATATATATATATATATTCTGTGAATATATATTTAGTGAATATATATATATATTCACTAAAGTTATTCCGACGACTTACGTCCCTAAAGTATGCATGGAAATAGACATAATATAGGAGGTACATAATAGACATAATATAGGGAATTATTATAGGAGGTACTCCAGGGACTCTGGTATATATATATCCCTAAAGCATTCAGGTACATGTATATGTATGTACATATGAGACATTATGATATGGTACTTCGGGGACCCACGTGCGTGTCCCAGAAGTGTACAGGCAAATGGATATGTACGTGTATATGATACTATTCGTAAAGTTAATCCGAGCACCCATGTGCTCGTCCCTGAAGTTACGGGTAAGCTTAGCGGTAAAGTTATTGTGGGAACTGTTTGTCCCTAAAGTATACGGGTAGATATACGCGTACTAAATTTAAAGATATATTGACGAATATTTTATATAACGGGGTTTCTGAGTGAAATCGACCATATATGGGTCGTTTTGAGTAATATGTACCCCAAGAAAAACATAAATGAGCGCGTTTAGCGCGAGGAAAAAATCTTAATAATTATTACAATTCATACCAGGTATGAATATTTGGAGGGCGAGAGTGCTAGGACGTAACAACGCCCGTGAGAGTCGTTCTCACCGCCATCCTCGCACGAAAACCAGCAGGCGAGATAAAACACTAATTCAAGAAAAATTGGACAAATTTAAGAAAAGCAGGAATACCTACGAGCGATTTGGGAAACATGCAAAAAGAGCAGCATGCAAGGAGAAGAACAGAAGAAATACAGAATCAACGAGGAATGTCTACAGACGTATGATAGGACCGGCAGGTGGAAGGTTATATTACCGGAAGAACTAATCAATATTTTCATCAAGGAATGCCATGAAATATATGGCCACCAAGGAGCCCGGAAGATTTTTCACATGATCACCGAAGACTTCACTTGTCCACGGTTGGCGAAAATAGTACGCCAGATCATAGCAACGTGTGATACATGTCAAAGGGTAAAAGTGGCAGTGCAAACGAACTACGCGAAGATGCAGACCCGACGGCCCGAACGACTTGGTCTCGATAGATTTTTTTGGACTATTGCCAAAATCGGTCGGGGGCATACAACACATCCTGGTGACAAACGACGCTTTCACCAAATTCGTAAAATTGAATCTTCACGAACTTCATCTCGAAGTATGGAAAGCCAAAAAGAATCCAATTCGATCACGGAACACAATTTACATAGAAAGTACGGTTGGAACTACTGAAGGAGAAGGACATACAAGGGGTGGTCTCTTCCATCCGACACCCGCAAGGAAACATTGTGGAAAGAGTTAATCGAGAACTAAGCAGTGCTGGGCAAAATTGTAATAAAAAATTGACAATTACAAATTACTAAAGGTAATTTGCAATTAAATCGAATTCCATTAAAATTACTTTTAGTAATAGTAATTGAATCGGAGTTGCTCAACCTCATGCGACCCGCGATTTGAAGCGTTCCGAAGTATTCACCGGGACCAAAGTCCCCAGCGCTTAACGCGCATGATTCGCAGAGTCCAGTTAGCACTGCACACAGCCAACTCGTATCTTCCCGTACCTCGTTTCCTCTGTCGACTCCATAGGAACCGACGAGAAAACATCGTTATTCACTTCACTTGTATCTGTTCATCCGAGTATAATAAACGTGTCGCTTCTCTACCGCCGGGACTTACTTTCCTCGGCCGATCTAAGCCCGGCCTCTCAGCAATCTCCAACAGGTTATGGGCCCAGGTAGCGCGCTAGATCGGCTAAATACAAAGTACTGATAGATGCGACGAAATAGCGTAATTAATAGCTACGCGTCGCGAAGATCAAAACGGTGAAGAATGAATGCCTCATCCGGCATCACGAAAATCGAAACTTTAATGCGCACTTACTTCGATACCTGGAAGATACACATGCGTGCTCTATTAATAAAGTGCGATTGGCGGGGATATGTAAGTGGCGAAGCAGAAAGGCCAGTCATCCTAGTGAACAACCCCGCGTCACTTGAAGCCGACACAAAATGGCGGAGGAACGACGAAAAGGCGGCGTTGGAGATTCTACTGGGTACAAGCCCCGCCGAACTCAAGCAAGTAAAAAAATTGTTCACCGTCCCACGAATTGTGGTCAAAGCTGGAAAACATAGACGAATCAAAAGGACCAGCGAGAAAGGCAACGCTATTAAAGCGGCTTGTCCTAAGGCGAATGCAAGATGGTGACGACGTGCGCGAACATATAAAAACGTTTTTCGATGTAGTTGACAAAGTTGAAGCTATGGACGTAAACATTAATGCAGACTTGCTCTCGATTTTGCTACTCTATAGCCTTCCTTCGAATTTTGAAACATTTCAATGCACGATTGAATCCCGAGACGATCTTCCCTCACCGAAAACGCTGAAAATTAAAATAGTTGAGGAATACGACACACCCGGAGAGGACCGAACGGAAGTGCAAAACGCTATGGTCGCCGGGAAAAAGTTCAACAAGAAATTCTACGACAACAGAATCGCACACACGAACGTAGAAGACAAAGGTAAGGACTACGATAACAGTTCGTCTCCAAAAATTCGGTGCTATAAATGCAACAAAATCGGTCATAAGGCTTCCGAGTGTAGGCGAACTCACGGTAGCACCCGACATCACGCGAAGTCTGCCAACGGTATGACGCTATACGCAGCAACATGCGAAAACAAAGCCTTCCGCATCGCCGGACCGCGGGCAATCGATTGTGCCTCGACAGCGGATGCACTTCACATTTATGCCACAATCAATACAGATTCATAGATATGGGATATACGCGTCGGGGAAAATCGATGGAAAAGGGACCGTATCTATTCTAGCAGAAGTTAAAGGTCTCAAGAAGGATATTAAACTCGAGGGTACACTACTCGTCCCCTATCTTCGGTCAAACCTACTATCGGTAGAAAAGATTACCGACCGCGGCTTGAGGGTGATTTTCGACAAAGACCGTGCTTTGGTCGTGGACGACTTCGACCACGTGATTCTCACAGCCGATCGGGTGGGCAGACTCTACTACATCCAAGCCGCAAAAAGAGAAGAGTGTGGCGCGAACTTCACCCCGACCGACGAGAAAGAAAAAGGAATAAACCCGAAGAACCACGTCATAAGGACTGTGCCTCTGGAAATGGTCCACACGGCCCTATGAGGACAGAGTCCAACGGGAGGTCACTCTATTTCGTCACATTCATAAACGAGGCCACTCGATGGTGCGAGATACGTTTTCTCCACAGAGGATTCCATACCAAGGAATCCGGAGCAGAACGGCGTAGCTGAGCGGAAAAACGGGACACTAGTGGAAATGGCCAGATGTCTACTCATCCAATCGAAACTCTCAGCATTGTACTAGGCGAATGCCGTATCGGCATCAAATTACATCCGGAACCGGTGCCCAACCAGAGGTCTGGCTACAGTGACACCTTTTCAGGCGTGGCACGGCAAGAAGCCGGACGTCACGCACCTACGGGAATTCGGGTGCAAAGGTTTATTTCTAAATACGAACTCTTAAAAAGGTAAGTTCGAACCACGCTCGCGTGAAAGAATCTTCGTCGGATATGCCGAGCATTCAAAAGGGTATAGAATCTGGATACCTCGCGAAAAAAAAGAATAGAAGTCTCTCGAGATGTAAAGTTTTCAGAGCAATCAAGGACGGAAACCAAAAGGGACCCCCAAGATTTCGAACCCAAGGAGAAAATGGTTCAAGAGAATACCAAAAATACGGTATCCCGGAACGAAACCATCATCGTCGATCGACAACCTTTGGTGACGGAAGTAGCGACAGAAGAGAATCACCATCCACTTAGTGAAACTCCAAGACGCGGCAGGGAAAGACCCCGCATCGCGCGCTCCGGACACAGGGGAAGACCACGGAAATTATTTTAACCTGCCGTGCTGAGAACTTCCGAGCTCCCAGAGTAAGTGGACGTCACCACAGAAAGAGAAGAAGTCGAGCTCAGTGCAGCCAGATCGCGCGTAAAAGTTACCCCCTCTCTAGTCTCTTACGCGACCGGCACACAATCATAGTACCGCGTGTCCGTGAGCGAGCGACGTTCGGACATCTTCGGCAAGAGCCGAGCGGGGTCGAAGATTCCCGACCGCGCCTTCGGCAGCCACACTAACGCATGGACATTCGGCTTGGCTGCACACGTTCATGTGCGGCCAAGCCGAAACGAAGGCTTCGAGGGAAAAAGCAATCTGAGTACGACTCGCTCGTGACGTCACCCGGTGGAAAGCGCGAGGCTTTTAGATGATATCAATACTTATTTAGTTCCTGATTCTCTGCGTTATTAATGTATACAAAAAATGTATCGCGCACTCTGATCGCTTATTTTTGTAGTTTATACGTTAATATAAATATAATAATACAGTAGAACCTCGATTATCCGAACCCTCAATTATCCGAACGATGACTTAGTTTATCCGAACGTTGGCGCGAAAGATACATTGTTGCTCGCTGCCACCGCCGTGAGTAACAATGAGCAACTCAACGCAACTTCTCCTTCTCAAACGGCTACGAGACTTAACCGCTCAAAAAACGCGTTACAGTCGTTCGTCAATTAAAAATGGTAGATTTTATTTTTGTTTTATATAAA
Organism: Ophion ellenae; assembly: GCA_963210295.1. Taxonomy (NCBI): domain Eukaryota; kingdom Metazoa; phylum Arthropoda; class Insecta; order Hymenoptera; family Ichneumonidae; genus Ophion; species Ophion ellenae. Next base: position 9,155,207 of record OY723394.1, read on the forward strand.
AAAGGCATTCGACATTTTAAAGTATTTAAAATACACACACACACGCACACACACACACACACGTGTGTGTGTGTGTATATATATATATATATATATATATATATATATATATATATATATATATATATATATATATATATATATTTCAACGATAATGTGTATGTCAAAATTTAATATATATGTATGTATTGTTTTTATGTAAAAAGGTGTTGTTTATGATCTCCTTCCAAAAAACCCACATTTCGATTATCCGAACTAGTCTCGGTCCGAATTGATTCGGATAATCGAGGTTCTACTGTAAATCTAAATTACAACTTATTTATCTTCTAAAAAATCATTTACGCTTTACTCACACCCGTCCTTATGCCCAATAAATTATAATTCATAAAAGTAAGCGGAAATATATTTATATTCGTAGTATTATAGTAATTATTATACTTTCATCAAGCGATAAAGCATTATCCCCAAAAACAAGACAATCATCACATATTCTACAAGCTATGAGATGGACCCGTTGGTAGCGTTCCTGGCTTCGGTCCGCGGGGGCCCCTAGTGCAAATTTTTCTCCAAATTTTTCATGGTTTCTCATATTTTAGTCATATTTGAGATTTTCGGAGAAAAAATTTCCTAAAAACACATTTTTTTAACTGAAAATTCATCATTTATTATTTTTTTTCCCCGGAAATTTCTCGTTTTCCTATGACCTGAGGCTGCGGAGATATTCGGAGGAAAGTTAAAGATGAAACGAAATGAGATTTTCGTAAAGAGACTTGTTATTATTATTATTATTTTCCAGAAATTTCCTTTTTTCCTATTACCTGACTGAACGGCTGCGGAGATATTCGGAGAAATTTTTAAATGAAAAAAATGAGATTTTCGTAAAAAAAAACTTTTTACATTTTTTGATCCCTCATAATTCTGAGAAATAATGAATTTCCGAAATTTTTGCGAACAATATTTTCCTTAAGGGGTAACACCTCTGTAACGGCCTGCCACGAAGCGTTTTAGACAAATAATACTTGAGGTAATAATTAAGCATATATTGAAGTTTATTGCAAAAAAAAATTATTTTAGGCGACACTGCAACAAATTCTTCCGAGGTATGTTGAACTTAAGGTGCTCTGCGGCACGCAGTATAACTTGTGCCAATTTTAAACTGGACAAAATAATTTTTTTTTAATTAAATCTGGATGAGTGTAGCTAATGAACCACGTAGGGGATTTTAGAAATATTGATTTGTGAGTAATTGCCGAATATGTGACTAAAAATGTTCAATTTTTTTTGTAAGACAGTTATTTGTTAATAAATATTGTTTAAATTTACTTCTCGAAAATCCCCTACGTGGTTCAGTAGCTACACTCATGTAGACTTAATAAAACGAAATTCTTTTTTTTTTATTAAAATTGCCACAGTTATACAGCGTACCGCAGAGGTTCAACATGCTTCGGAAGAATTGCTGCAGTGTCGCCATTTTGTAATATTTTCGAATACAAATTTATAGCATTATACTTAAACATATGCTCAATAAATACCGCAAGTATTATTTGTTTATTACATTTCCTTCTGCCAAAAAAAAATGTCAAAAAATACGCTTCCTGTAAGGCCGTTACAGTGGTGTTACCCCTGTATTCATGTTTAATCATGCCCGAACTCTTCTCGCGATTACGTTTTTTAATATCAAGACCTGAAAGGTAAGCGAAATTGAAGAAAACATGATTGGTACATAGTCTGACGTTGCGGAGTTCTCTTACGCACTTTTGTACTTTTGAGACATTACGTAGAAGGAAAATCAACATTTTTTGAAATTCAACCATTCTTAATTCAGAGAAAAATTCTGAGATTGAGCAACAATGGCGGATTTCAGACCCAACGAAATTGTTGATATGCTCCTCATTTTAGGGTTCTACCCATCACGATGGGTAGAAAAACACACACACACACACACACACAAATCCTGGATACATCTGAAATAATTGAAAATGATGTTCTCACTTGAAAACTATGAACTTTATCAAAAAATTTTTTCAACAAAAGTTTTTAGGTTTCAGCTGACAAATTTTTTGGCAATAAAAAAAAGTTATGTTTCCGTTTCAAAAAAACATGTCAGCCTTTGAAACGCCGCCATTTTGAATTTTGGCTCCTCAAATAAATTTTTTTCAAACGTCCCCCTTCAATCCCTAGAAGTTTTGTTCCACACAATATTTCGTCCGAGCAATATTTTTCGAGAAAATTCAGGTGTAAGATTAAAATCGGACACCCTGTATATATGAACTACAATAAATGCAACAAACCATTTACAACGAACAATAATATCGCAACGGTTGCATAATAAGATGCGGAATAATAAAAGGAATTAATTTTACCAATCCGTAATAAATACTTTTAAATATTTATTATATCCCGTAATAATTAATTATTATAAAATAAGATACTTTAACACAGTTTCACGCAAAATTACACAAAGTACGATTATAAATAATCACGCACAGAACGACATTGCGTAACAATATTTATTATAAATAATTACATACAAAAATCATATTTTTACAGCAACGCAAACAATATACCAATTACTGTTATTGTTACCAAACACAATTGAACACATAAAATTATATTATATAGCGCAAACATTTATTCACATTATAATAACAATAAACAATCAAGAATGTTACGAATACAAAATAATGATCTTCTCATGGATATATTATATAACAAATTCGAAATAACATGTTATATAAAAATGTAAACTAATAATAAATTAATTAACTTCATTTATTATTGGTCTTTCATACATACCTGTAAGAGCGAGCGAGAGAGCTATATCATCTACGTCACGCAAACTCCCCCTCCAACGGTGCAGCGTACCAACCAGGGGAACCGCCTATAAGAGATGTGGTCCAGCGCTTCTCCACAGTTCTCCGGTCTCTCCACCAGTCAGTCGCGCTTCTCCGTTCGTCGCACCCGCACGCTCGAAAATCGGCTCTCGTAATTATTGAATCTTTGATTCTTTTCGGGTAACAGTTATACCCTTTTTGATTTTTATACGAATATTAATTTCATACGGTTATTTTCATTATATCCAAAATATTCTCCGTGATTAATTCATTTTTAAAGTTGTAACAATATATCGATAATCTTCAAAAGTGATCATCGTCTTGTGTTAATTTATTGTGTTAATCCGGAATTCCTCAATTTAACCAGAAGTGTCACTCATCGTTTTCTTCGGCATTGTAATTCAGAATTCCCAGTGTAGTCAAAAAATTACTTGTCAAAGGAATTGTGCCAGTTCATCCAAAGTTTCTCTACTACCTATTTCCTTGTGTTTTAGTGCTCCTTAGCTGAGCACGAAACGTCCTCATCCTTTTCCGGTGATTAGGTGATCTATCGTGCTGCCTAGTGGCCAAGCACGGTCACCACGATCTACCCTGCAATCTCATTCCTTAAACAAACTTAAATTCAGTGCTACTACATTTGCACGAATTCATATCCTTTTCAGTGTTGCGAGTGTGCTGCCTAGAGGCCAAGCACCCGTGCCACAATTTGGAAACTGGGCCAATACCTGAAACAAGTTATTTTGAATTAAATAGTTAATTTACTGTTGTTTAATGCCAAGAAGACGTGCAGGAGCTCACTTTCGACGACGCCGCGGTCAGTCTAGCCGAGGCGAAACATCGGGTCGACATACCCGCGGTGACAACAGAACTCTAGAACAACGGTTCAATCAATTGCCGCTTGGCGTAAGGTTGCGCATTATTTCTAATACTCTCCTCCAATCACGAGTGTATATCTTGGACGATCGTTCGATCCGTCGCGTATTTCCGCCGTCACCTGACCTGTCCGTCACCTGTAATTAGTTACCGATCAAATCGTGACTGATCCTCATCCCTGTTGGGCACATTCCCGACTAAACGCAGGATCTCAGGGCTGGCGTCCATTTCCTGAAAATAGAAGAAAAATACATTAATGCAAAAATCGACGTAAATTCAATATCACAGTCCAAATCGCGTATTTATTTTCTTCAAATATATATTTTTTTATCTATAATAAATTCCCGGACGTAACAATGGATGAGCAATGTGTCAACCCTTGCCATATGCAGATTTTCGATGGGTCAACGACGTGTCCAATTTCGATCCATCATGCATCGCGCTAGACTCACCTATGGGCTACATCCTTGAAGTCGACTTGGAATATCCGCAATCTCTCCATGATGCGCACAAAGACCTGCCGTTTCGTCCAATACATGAAAAACCGCCGGGTAAGCACGGGGAAAAGCGGTTGGCAATCGTCTGCGATAAAAAGCGCTACATCATACACTACCGGAATTTGCAACAGTGCTTACGCCATGCTCTTCGCCCTACAAAAATCCATAGAGTCCGACAGTTTACACAATCCCCATGGCTGCGTTCGTATATCGAGTTTCATACGCAGTTTCAAACGCTTGCCAAAAACGATTTCGAAAAGAATTTATTCAAATTAATGAATAATGCGGTCTCTGGCAAAACGATGGAGAATGTGCGCAACCATGTAGATGTAAGGCTTTTAACAAAATGGAAGGGCAGATATGGCGCAGAGGCAATGATTGCGAAGCCAAACTTCCACAGCCGAAGTGTTTTTTTCGGAAAACCTCGTTGCCGTGGAATTGCGCAATCTCGAGGTGAAATTCAACAAGCCGATATATGTGGGTATGTGCATACTCGACATATGCAAAACGTGCTTGTATGGATTTCATCACGAGTATATGGTACCTCGGTATCGAGATAAATGTAAAGTCATGTATACCGATACGGATAGTCTCATATATGACATTGAGAGCGATGATATATATGTTGACATGAAGCGCGCCATTTCAAAATTCGATACAAGCGATTATTTGGCGGACAATAGGTATGGTATACCGCTAGTCAACAAGAAGGTTCCTGGTCTCATGAAGGACGAATGTAATGGAGCAATTATGACCGAATTTATTGGACGTCGATCGAAAATATACGCGACACGTGTCGAGGGTAAGGACACGAAAAAAGTTAAAGGTGTCAAGAGTAGCGTCGTGGCGAGGACAATCACATTTGACGAATATGCTCAATGCTTGAAGGAAAATATTGAAATGGATTGTAGTCAAACGTGCATTCGATCAGTTCCATAAGGTCTACACCATTCGCGAGACGAACATTGCTCCGAGTCCTCATGACGATAAGCGGTATATCATACCTGGGACCTCTGATACCCTACCATGGAGACATATAGAATACCGTCGTGAAAAGTTGTGTAATTTTGTTTTCCCACAACCTTGATGTAAAATTGTGTACATTTTTTTTGTGAATATCGATGTATAAAACTCGTGAAAATTAGGTATTGTAACGGGTCGAAGTTCCTTATATTTAAATTTATTGGTTCTGGACTCGAACGGGGAAGGAATTAGTTAAGACTCAGGTGTTTTGGTATTTTGCAACAAACGAAATTTATTCAATAGTTTTGGCTCGATATAAAAATTAAAAAAAACCGCTTTGTAAGTTTTCGTTGTTGGCTTGTGATTATACAATAAAAAGAGCGCTTTCTATAAGTATAGTGTGCCGTTTCGTATTTCTCGCGACGCCCTTCTCGGTCGGTAACGTTGGTATCTCGCGTGGTAAGTGTGCTTAGTGTCTACGCTCATCATCGATCGATATAAGTTCCCCCTCTTTCTCGCCTCTCTCTATGCTTTGACCGTATTTAGTTGTTCGGTGCTCTCGCTTGAGGGGCTGTCCCTCTCTCTTTCTCCACGGCGCGTTAAGTTACGACGCGCTCCTGCTCGTGGCGCTGTTTTTCTCCCTATCTATACGGCGCGTTCAGTTATGACGCGTTCCCGCTCGTGGCGCTGTCCTTCTCCCTATAGGTGAGACTCCTAGGGTGTATAGCGTTACGACGCGCTCCCGCTCGTGGCGCGATGGGTCGCGACGCTCGGTCAGCGTGCCCTATCGCCCTATGACGCTACTACTGCCCCTTCCCTACTCGCCGTATCGTCGCTTTCGTCACGCTCTCCCGATCAATCTACCGGATCGCGATTATCACGCGTCGATAATTGCTCGCTTATCTATCGCGCCGGGGGATGTCGCCACGTACTGGTCTACGGTGTCGAGACTCTCCGAGTCTCGGCACCCTCTTTTTTCTTTGTTTACAGGATTTCGAGAGCTATCTCCTCGTCCTTTCTATGTTCCTGATACCAATTTCGATTTTGCTTTTGATGATGGTGTCTTTGTGTGTGTGTTTGTCAGTGTGTCTGAATATATTCGCCTGCCTAGTTACCTCCTCAACTCTTATTGTCGCCGAATGAGATTTATGTGTTTAATTTTCGATAACTGCCATTTTTTTGTTTATAATCTTAATTTATTCTTATGCCTATGTTTTGTTCTTACTCTCAAGTATTTTTTTCTTTGATATTTTGTTTTTTGTTAATCTTTCAAGCCTTCTCAATTTCTTTCACCTTGACCCTCCATCCACCACGCGTTCCTTCCCTTGCGGTCAGTATTAACGACGACTGAGTACGGCCAAGGTTTTTTAGAGAATTGAGAGTACTTTATGACTCTAGTGACTCCACCTTTCACTGCTCTTTCGATTTTCCTCCTTCCACACTTTCCTTTCCCGAGGGTCAGTTTTAGTGTGCTTGGTACCGATCGACTTCCCAGCCAAAAAAGCAGTGTCTTTCCCCAAAAATTCCCGTCCCTTTATACGCATATTTTACCGCTTTTTCGTGTCCCCTTCTCTTCTACCTCCCTTAATTCGATTAGTTAGTTTGTCCGGTATTTACCGGTTTTGCTTGCCCTCCCCTTCTTCCCTTAATTCAATTCGTGGATTACCGGTTTTTCTGTCGGTCTTAGCTATTTAACCTTGTTTTTGTCCCGATCGGTACGCTTTCCTCTCTCTCCTAAACTCTGTTGCCCTTTTGACTTTGTGCCCGGGTTGGTGAGATGGACCTGTACGTCTCATTGTCCCCCTTTTTTTTCACCCTTCGCGCCTTGGATTGTTCTGTTGGCAATCCAAGTCGCGAAGAATTAAAAAAAAAATGTATATCATAACGAGATCGTTACTTCCCTGTTTTCGTTTTTCCTTCGACCGTTGTTCGTCCTTAATGATTGGCTTCCGCTTGTTCTTATGCTATTTTTCCCCCTTCCCTTTTTAATCTAATCGCTCGCGTTTTTGTAGGGCCGCTGCCGAATTCATCGCTCGTGAATAATTTGTCAACACGGTTTTTTAATCTTTCGGGGTTTTTATTTAGATCGTCATAATGATCCTTTCATCGTCGCTGGCGGATTCGCTTTCGCTGCTGTCGCGCACCCCCATTTCCCACCATAATCTCTCCTCGTCGCTGTCGTATTCGTTGTCTGGGTCCTCGTTAATTAGGGTCTCGTCGTCGTCGTCATCGTCTATCTCGTTCTCCGGGTCTCCATCACTGCCACCGTCGCTGATTGTTGTCGTCTCATTAGTGCTGGCGTTGTCGACGTTGTCGTCATTGTCGGCGTTGTCGTCGTTGTCGGGGTGGTTATTTGTTGTCCAGCATCGCTCGGCCTCCTGGTGGTACGCGATATCCCCAAAACGGCAGCCTTTGTTGTTAATGGTGGGTGGATGCGCATTCTCCGTCCTCCGCGCCGCCCCCATCTCAAGAAAAATTTCTGCCAGACTCTTGCCTTGATTTGGGCCTTCATTCTCGAGGTAGAGATCCGCGAGAACGAGGCCCAACTGGCTGGGTCTGCCCCAAACCCGCATTGTCCAAGTTGTATCTGATATTAGGGCTCGGCAGTAGAATAATTCCTCCTCGTCTCAGGACTCCTCTACCGGCTCGAGGTCCCTATGCGTCACCGGTACCGCCTGGTACGTGTAGAGGAATGCCTTCGCTGGGGCAGTATAGCATTCCTCCTGGATCCCGTAGACGCTGGTTCCCTAGTCCCCCAGCCACAGGACGATTTTTCCATCCTCGGTTTTTCCCTGGAAGATGGCCCGGTAGAGTTGGGCCTCATGGCGCCAGAGGGTCGCCGCCCCGGGAAAACGTTCCTCTTCGAGGCAGGGGTGCATACCTGGCTCCTCCGGACTGATGCTCTTCCACATATTAATAATCGCCGATCCTCTCCCACCGCGCTCATTCAGATGCACTCCGAATTCATTTGGGTTTGTCAACCCTGCCACGATGACTCCCTTGTATTCCCTTCGTAGCGTATTGACGTGGAAATATAGTACATTTTGATAGTGTTGTGGTTGATAGTCGACTGACGAGTCATGATTCGATTTTCGACGCGCTAATCCTTTTCGATTCCCCTCTCCCTTTTATAATCCTAACGATTTCCCGGGATACCAGCCTTTGATATTCTCGTTGGTCACCAGGACCAATTTATATTCGTCCTTATGAGCTTCACTTTCTTGGTTTATTTGTTTTCTCCTTGCCCGTCGTCGGCTATTTCGTGTGTGACTTTCTCCTTGATCTTTCTGTTCTTCGTCGCTTTCTTCGTCTTGGGTTTTTCTAGTATTTATGTCCATACTGCTCGCGATTTATGAATCTTCTCTTTCGCTTGCTCGCTTTTATATTCATCCACCCTTGACTATTCGATATACTAGACTGGCGTATCCCTTCCTCGACCTTTTTTTTAATTTGTCGAGTACGTTGTTAGATAGCGCTTCAGCATGCTCGCATGGAATTTTCCCCTCTCTTCTCTTGTTTCTGGGTTTTCTGAGAGAAACGTTGCTACTCCCACGCATTTTTTTATTTTATAGGGCCCTTCGAATAAGTGCATGAATTTCGCGGTCCTTTGTTTGGCAGGATCGGAGACATTGAACGACCGGACCAACACGAATTCGCCTACTTCGAACGTCGTTGTCTTATGTGTCGTGTTAAATCTTTCCGCCCTTTGTCGTCCTTTTTTCTTGATCCTTTCCCTTACCAATTCAATTTTTTGTTCGTAGGTGAGGGTGTCTGTTTGATCCTTTTTGAGTGCGAGTACCCATTCCCGCCAAACTCGGTAAGGCCTTTTTTTAATTGCAGTTCCGTCGGCGTGAATTCGGTAGTTTCATGCTGTGTTTCGTTGATGCAGTCTTGGATTACTGACACCCATCTATACCACCCTGTATGTTTCTCCGTTAAAAAAGTTCTGAAGAACCGCCCGAGCTCTCGATTGACCCGTTCCACTATATTTCCTTGTGGGTGGCGGATCGAGGAAAATACTCCCTGTATTCCTTCTGTCTTTAGTTTTTCCTCTCATTCTTTTGACGTGAACTGCGCACTGTGATCAAACTGTATTCGTCTTGGTTTTCCATATCTCGGGATGTAGTCTTGGAATATCCGGTTTATAGTTGCTGCGGTGTTCGCCTTCTTAAGTGGGTATAGTTTGTCGAATTTTGTAAACGCGTCTATGGTTACGAGGATGTGTTGCACCCCCCCCCCTCCCCAACTGATTTAGGCAGTGGTCCATAGAAATCGATGGAGACCAGGTCACCTGGTCCTTCGGGTATAATGGTTTGCATTTCGGCATAATTATTTTGTATTATGACCTGTACCCTTTGACACAGGTCGCCGGTGGCTACTGCCTGCCTCACCCTTTTTGCCATCCGATTGCACGTAAAATCTTCATTAATTAGGTGGAAGATTTTCCGCGCGCCCTGGTGTCCGTACATCTCATGGCATTCTTTTACGAAAATGCCTACCAATTATTCGGGTAGTATAACCTTCTATTTCCCCGTTCGATCGTGTTTCTGCAGACAGCCGTCGCTAATTCGATATCTTTTGTTTTCTCCATTTTTCTGACAATTTTTCCACGTTTCTCGGAGATTCTCCTGTTCGCACTGCATCTCTCCGATTCTTCGAAATTGTTGCTTTATTTCTTTCGTCGGTTTTCGCGCCAGGACCGCGGTCAGGACTATTTTCCCTGGTGTTTTTCGTCGTCGTTGATTCGGTTGCCGTACTCAAAGCGTCGGCTACTTCATTGCCTTTTTCTGGGCAATGCTCTACTTCAATGTCGTAATCTTGAACCAACAAAGCCCATCTCAACATGCGGTTCCCAACAAATCGGCACGTCTTCATAAATGTCAACGCCTTATGGTCCGTGATAATTCTGATTTTTGCTTTTCTGTTGTCGTATACCCGATTTCCGCTCCTTTGAATGTCCGGCTCGCAAATGAAATTACCTCTACCATTCCATCGTTATCCGCTTGGCTTACAACCGCTCCGATAGCATAATCACTGGCATCGGTGGTGAGGATGTACTCCTGAAATGGATCTGCGTGTTTGAGGATGATTGTTTCAATGAATAATTGCTATTTTCTTTCGAATGCTTTTTCCGCCTTGTCTCTCCATCTCCAGTTTTGTCCCTTTTTCAACAGCCCCAAGAGGGTCATTGTTTCTTTTGCGTGTCTGTCCGAGAATTTGCTGTAGAAATTTACAAATCCTAGGAATCCCACGAGGTCTTTTATGTTCTGGGGGCGTGGATACTCCTTGATTGCTTGGATCTTCTCTGGCTGAGGTTTGATACCTGTGGTTGACAGAACGTGCCCCAGAAATGCTACTTCCTGTTGGAACAATTTTGATTTTTTTAAATTCAGGGCCATGTTGTTCATGCTGATTCGCTCGAATAGTTGGTGTAAGTGTTCCAAGTGTCGTGCCTCATTTTTCGACAGGCACAACAAATCGTCGACAAAATTGATGATTGATCCGCCTGTGTCCTGAAGTACTATATCGAGTGCCCTGATCAAACTTGCCGTGCTTGTTTTTAGTCCAAACGGTGTTACCGTGAATTGGTAACACTTTCCATCATGTTGGAACGCAGTGTATGGCCTTGATTCTTCCGCTAGCGGAATTTGCCAGAAGCTGCTCGTCATGTCTAGTCTCGATATGACTTATGCTCCTCCACAGCGTTTAAATATTTCGTCGGTTGGTGGCGCCGTGTCGTGATCTTCAATTAAAAAGGTGTTTAATTGTCGAGCGTCTAGACATAGCCGAATTGACCCGTCCTTCTTTACTACTGTGACGAGCGGGTTTATGAAACGGCTTTTTGCTCGTTCAATTATGCCTTGGTCCAGCATTTTTTCAATTTCTTCCTGCACTTTTCCTCGATATTGGATCGGTACCGGATATGACCGATGCACGTATGGTTCCGGGTTTTTCAGAAGAAATTTGTGGGTATATGCGTGCATTCGTCCGGGTCTCCTGTTGAAGATGTGTCGATAATTTTGTATTAGTCTTTCAAAATTATGCTTCATTTCTTCTGATAAGTTTGGACATTGTTCTATTTTCCGACTTATCTCTTCTTGAGTTAGCTCGCCTTCTCTGTGGTTTTCTATTGTGGCCACGGGGATCGGTGGTTGCTCTTTGAGTTTTTCCCGCTGGCAGGTCCATCTCCCTTCATCCAGCTCGGCGACTATGTCGTTTTTTACTGTCATGGTTCCGTCCCTCGCGTCTACCTTTACTTGTAGCTCGAGCATACCGTCAATACCGAATATAGCATTTCTGCTCATTCTCGGGATGATTAACATTTGTATGCTGCCCTTCGCCTGGTACAGTTCTGGCTCAACCATGATTTGTTGCTTAATGCGACCGGATTTACCCCCGAATGCTCCAATAGCCTCGGTGCTTGTTACGGGTATTCTGAGACACTTCTTGAACTCCTTTTCCCATTGTGAAAAGAATTCTTCTGATATACAGGAGACCTCGCTCCCGCTATCTATCAGTATCTCGACGGTTATTCCTTCCAGGCTGATCGGCAGCGTTGGGCATCGTGGATGTATTCTTTTCGTCTCTTCTGGATTTTCCATGAGGAAATCCCTCGGGTGCTCGTATGTGTTCGTTCCTATTCTCTTTATTCTCTTGTTGATTCTCGTCTCATTTCGGCTACTTTTCGCTGCCGTGATTTCCTCCATTTCTTTGTCGCTGTTTTGTTCCTTCTGATGCTCCATTATTGTTGCTGTTGTTTGTTCGTTAAGGGCGCTTGCCCCTTGCTGCACTGGCATCATGATCATTCCTAAGGGACTTGTGTCCTGCACTTCTGCTCCGCCTTTTTTCTTTCTTTTTCGCTCTTTTTTCTTCTAATTTATTTTCATTCGTTGCCTTGCTTCCTCCATGGCCTTTTGTAATTCTTCGTTGTCCGTTGCGCCTCGTGATGACTCCTCGACATTGATGATTGCCATCGATTCGGGCGCAACTTCTATTCGTTTCCCTGGTTCTGTTTTTGCCCAGCCGGGTATCCACTTTGTGGCTGGGAATTTTGTGCCTCTGGATTAACCCGAGGCGGTGCATCCACTGTCGTGAATCCTGCTTGCTGACTGGGATTCCAGGCAGATGCCGCTGGATTTAGGGGAGGTCTTACATCCCCATACCCGTGTTTGCCATCGCTGCTGTCTCGTGAACGGTGCTAGCATCGCGTTATAGTTTCCCAACACTATTTTCTTGTCGATGATTTTGGAATGGTAATGGTGGTCCATGATACCCTGGATTCCCTGGCCGCCATGGCTGGTTAAATCCTATCGATTGTGGTCCCTCAAACGTTCCAAATTTTTGGCCCTTCCAGGGGTTGTTTTGCTGCCACGTTGCGCCGATGGCTTCTTGTCGACGCGGCAATGTTCTTCTAGCGTTGAGCGGTCCTGCCCCGTCCATGCTTTCCAATAGTTCGAGACACGCATCGATAGTTTTTACCCCGCTTACGCGGACTGCCATTCTGATTGCTTCATCAAAATGGGTCGCCAGTTTCCTTATGATTTGCTCCTCGGCTGGTCCTTCGCTCAAGTCCTTGGCGTTTCCGAATATTTGGGTTGCATACTCGGTACGAGTCATCCGGTGTCCATCCCACTCGTACGCCCCGAACTCTAGGTTTCGGCAGACCTTGTTCTGGATTTCCTGGCTCCAGTAACGCCCGCAAAATTTTTCCTCGAAGTCGTTGATGGTTTGAACTCTGTCCTCGACTATCCTCCACCAATCTTTTACCGTGTCTTTTAACGATTGGCTGATGAGGTAGTGGAGATCCGTGTTTCCGGTAATTCGCCAAAACTCCTTGAAGTCCCTCAAAAAGCGCATGGGGCGTTCCCTTCCGTCGCCATTATATACCGGTGGCTTTTGCTTTGCTGCGTATGCTTGGCTTACTTTTAATCCCGTTCCCCATGTAGTGTTGCTCATCGCGTTTGAATTTTGAGTCTGTATACATTTCTCACACTCCGTTATTCGTCTTGAGTGCTCGGTGACAATTTCTCCAACGTCCTTTGACGAATGGAGTAGCTGAGAGATCGTTCGCCGGATGGCTTCCATTCGGGTGTCAAAATCCTCAATCTTTTCGTAATTTTCTTTTCGTATTTGGCTATGGCTCTGTTCCATGATTCTCTTCGCAATGATAATTTTTCGTTCAGTGCGTTCTTAAATTTTCTGGACTTCATTTCTCATTTTTTTGTTGATTTCTTCGTGTAGCTGACGCGACCGCACGATGCATTTGTCCTCCTGCTGCTTAATTTCTGCTTGGGTGTTGATCCGTTCTCTTCGCTGTTTATTGCGGATCTTGTTCATCGCTCTGATGAGAGTTTTTGTGAGTTCGCTATCCTCAGTTCTTATCCCCTCAAGATCGACTGTACCTTGGCTGACATCAAACGTCGCTTCATTTGGAATCGCTTCCTCCCTGGGTCCGATCGCTGATAATCTCCCTATATATCGTCGGTCCCTTTGACGGGCCTCCTCTAATAATCCGTCTGCCGTCGTTGATTCCGAATGAAGGGAGTTTTCGTTGCTTGATTGCGCCATTTTCTTTTATTTAGTTTTATTGATTTCATTCTATTTCACTCTATTTTATTCTATTCGATTTGTTTATTTGTCTAGTTGTGATTTTACACCTTTCGACGAGTCTTTCTTTCTTTTTTTCGAGCCCCACGTTGGGCGCCAAAATGTAACGGGTCGAAGTTCGTTACATTTAAATTTATTGGTTCGGGACTCGAACAGGGAAAAAATTAGTTGAGACTCAGGTGTTTTGGTATTTTGCAACAAACAAAATTTATTCAATAGTTTTGGCTCGATATAAAAATTTAAAAAAACCGCTTTGTAAGTTTGCGTTGTTGGCTTGAGATTATACAATAAAAAGAACGCTTTCTATAAGTATAGTGTGCCGTTTCGTATTTCTCGCGACGCCCTTCTCGGTCGGTAACGTTGATATCTCGCGTAGTAAGTGTGCTTAGTGTCTACGCTCATCATCAATCGATATAAGTTCCCCCTCTTTCTCGCTTCTCTCTATGCTTCGAACGTATTCAGTTGTTCGGTGCTCTCGCTTGCGGCGCTGTCCCTCTCTCTTTCTCCACGGCGCGTTAAGTTATGACGCGCTCCTGCTCGTGGCGCTGTCCTTCTCCCTATCTATACGGCGCGTTCAGTTATGACGCGCTCCCGCTCGTGGCGCTGTCCTTCTCCCTATACGTGAGAGTCCTAGGGTGTATAGCGTTACGACGCGCTCCCGCTCATGGCGCGGTGGGTCGCGACGCTCGGTCAGCGTGCCCTATAGCCCTATGACGCTACTACTGCCCCTGCCCTACTCGACGTATCGTCGCTATCGGTGCGCTCTCCCGATCAATCTACCGGATCGCGATCGATTATCACGCGTCGATAATTGCTCGCTTATCTATCGCGCCGGGGGATGTCGCCACGTACCGGTCGGCGGTGTCGAGACTCTCCGAGTCTCGGCATCCTCTTTTTTCTTTGTTTACAGGATTTCGAGCGCTATCTTCTCGTCCTTTCTATGTTCCTGAAACCAATTTCGATTTTGCTCTTGATGATAGTGTCTTTGTGTGTGTGTTTGTCAGTGTGTCTGAATAGATTCGCTTGCCTAGTTACCTCCTCAACTCTTATTGTCGCCTAATGAGATTTTTGTGTTTAATTTTCGATAACTGCCATTCTTTTGTTTATAATCTTAATTTATTCTTATGCCTATGTTTTGTTCTTACTCTCAAGTATTTTTTTCTTTGATATTTTGTTTTTTGTTAATCTTTCAACCCTTCTCAATTTCTTTCACCTTGACCCTCCATCCACCACGCGTTCCTTCCCTTGCGGTCAGTATTAACGACGGCTGAGTACGGCCAAGGTTTTTTAGAGAATTGAGAGTACTTTATGACTCTAGTGACTCCACCTTTCACTGCTCTTTCGATTTTCCTCCTTCCACACTTTCCTTTCCCGAGGGTCAGTTTTAGTGTGCTTGGTACCGATCGACTTCCTAGCCAAAAAGGAGTTTCTTTCCCCAAAAATTCCCGTCCTTTTATACGCATATTTTACCGCTTTTTCGTTTCCCCTTTTCTTCTACCTCCCTTAATTCGATTAGTTAGTGTGTCCGGCATTTACCGGTTATGCTTTCCCTCTCCTTCTTCCCTTAATTTAATTAGTGGGTTTCTCCGGGTTTTACTACTTTTCCCTAAATTCAATTAGTGGGTTACCGGTTTTTCTGTCGGTCTTAGCTATTTAACCTTGTTTTTGTCCCGATCGGTACGCTTTCCTCTCTCTCCTAAACTCGGTTGCCCTTTTGACTTTGTGCCCGGGTTGGTGAGACGGATCTATACGTCTCAGTATATATTGTGTTCACTCGATGTAAAACTTGTTAAAATTATGTTTGTTGTTGTAAATATTTAATCGTGTGAGAATGGATTGATTATTTTCTGTAAATAAAGAAACGGCCTTTTTATAATCCCATGTGTTTATTCACTCTACCCATCTCCTCGTACCCACGTTCCACGAAAAAACATGCAGGTAGGGTTCAAAGAGTTTCAAGCGACTTTTTACGACGTTTGAAGATGTTCGTGAGATCTGCGACGATATTCATAATACGTTTGAAGACATCAACGAGGGGTTCGACGACGTTTTAGAGACTTTCACAGACATAGACGCGGAGTTTGAAGACGTTCAAGAAACTTTCGAAGACATTCAAGAGATCCTTGACGACATTCATAATCCGTTTGAAGACACTCATGAGGGGTTCAGAGACGCTTAAGAGACTTTCAAAGACATTTACGAGGGGTTTGAAGACGTTCAAGATACTTTCGAATACGTTCTAAAGACTTTCGACGACATTCATAATACGTTTGAAGACATTCATGAGGGGTTTGAAGACGCTTGAGAGACTTTCAAAGACATTCACGAGGGGCTCGAAGACGTCCAAGAGACTTTTGACGACATTCACAATACGTTCGAAGACGCTTAAGAGATTTTCACAGACATTCACGAGGGGTTTGAAGACGTTCAAGAAACTTTGGAAGACATTCAAGAGATCTTTGACGACAATCATAATACGTTTGAAGACACTCATGAGCGGTTCAGAGACGCTTAAGAGACTTTCAAAGACATTTACGAAGGGTTTGAAGACGTTCAAGATACATCCGAAAACGTTCTAAAGACTTTCGACGACATCCATAAACCGAAGACTTTCATCTCGTCGAAGGTCTATTAAACGTCTTCGAAAGTTTCTTGAACGTCTTCAAACCCCTCGTGACTGTCTGTGAAAGTCTCTGAAGCGTCTTTAAACGTATTATGAATGTCGTCGAAAGTCTTTAGAACGTATTCGAAAGTATCTAGAACGTCTTCAAACCCCTCGTAAATGTATTTGAAAGTCTCTTCAGCGTCTCTGAACCCCTCATGAGTGTCTCCAAACGTATTATGAATGTCGTCAAAGATCTCTTGAATGTCATCGAAAGTTTCTTGAACGTCTTCAAACCCCTCGTGAATGTCTGTGAAAGTCTCTAGAACGTCGTCGAACCCCTCGTTGATGTCTTCAAACGTAATATGAATATCGTCACAGATCTCTTGAACAACTTCGAACCTCTTCAAACGTCTTATGAACGTTTTCGAAAGTCTCTTGAACGTCTCACGAACATCTTCAAACGTCTCATAAACGTCGTAAAAAGTCGCTCGAAAATCTTTGAACCCTTCCTGCAGGTTTTTTTCGTCGAACGTGGGTACGAGGAGATGGGTAGAGTGAATAAACACATGGGATTATAAAAAGGCCGTTTCTTTATTTACAGAAAATAATCAATCCATTCTCACACGATTAAATATTGACAACAACAAACATAATTTTAATAAGTTTTACATCGAGTGAACACAATATATACATAATTTTCACGAGTTTTATACATCGATATTCACAAAAAAAATGTACACAATTTTGCATCAAGGTTGGGGGAAAAAAAAATTACACAACTTTTCACGACGGTATTCTATAATGCCCCCATGGTAGGGTATCAGAGGTCCCCGGTATGATATACCGCTTATCGTCATGAGGACTCAGAGCAATTTTCGTCTCGCGAATGGTGTAGTCCTTATGCAACTTTGATCGAATTCACGTTTGACTACGCTCCATTTCAATATTTTCCTTCAAGCATTGAGCATAATCGTCAAACGAGATTGTCCTCGCCACGATGCTACTCTTGACACCTTCAACTTTTTTCGTGTGCTTCTTACCCTCAACACGTGTCGCGTACATTTTCGATTGAAGTCCAATAAATTTGGTCGTCATTGTTCCATTACATTCGTCCTTCATGAGACCGGGTACCTTCTTGTTGACGAGCGGTATACCATACCTATTGTCCGCCAAATAATCGCTTGTATCGAATTTTGAAATGTCGCGCTTCATGTCGACATATATATCATCGCTCTCAATGTCATACATGAGACTATCCGTATTGGTATACATGACTTTACATTTATCTCGATACAGAGGTACCATATACTCATGATGAAATCCATACAAGCCCGTTTTGTATATGTCGAGTATGCACATACCCACATATATCGGCATGTTGAATTTCCCAGAAAAAACATTCCCAGTAAACACAGTTCTGTATCGGCAATGTAACGGCAACGTAACTGAAAATAACGAGTAATGTTAACCGGATAGTACATGCAACTTACATGTAAGTTGCTATTTCCCACTCATGAGTATTGCTCGTTATGTAATATTTTATGTAACCGTTACATTTTTGTTATGTTATTTGTTTGTTGTACAATGCAACTGCTATGTAACGGAAATGTAACGGTAACGTTAACAAAAGTAACAAGTTATATTACTCGAATGATACATGCAACTTACGTGTATGTTCTTATTTCCTACTCATAAGTATTACTGGTTATGTACCATCTTATGTAACCGTTATACTTCAGTTACGTTACTGGTTCATCGTGTAATGTAAGTGTAATATATTAAGTAGCACAACAGTTACGTAACCGCAATTTCAAAATGTAATATAACAGCGAACCTAGCTGTTACCTATCAGCTGATATAACTGCAATATTACATTAACTTGAACAGTTATTTAATGGTTGATATGAATGTTATATTACAAGTATATCAATGGTTAGATAACAGTTTATGTAAATGTTTTGTTACATTCACATGTATGTTTACGTAACAGTTGAAGTAAATTTAATGTTATATTAACCCGAAGGGATGTGTGAGAGCTGAGATAACTAATATTATAGTAACACGAATTATAATACATTTAGTATAAATGCAACATTACAGTGTTCTCAATTGTTATGTTATGTTATGTATGTTGAAAATACAAATAATTTCACACTTTGGTTCAGTTATAATTTTCCACCAAGCTATATTCGTAATTACTGTAAAAATATGATTAGTTATTGATTATATTCGACCTTATACATTTTATTGCTTTATGAATACCTTTGAAGTCTTTTTATGAAATATATTGCTAAATTTCAAAGTATAATTAAGCCATAATGTAATTTTAAATATTTCCATTGCGTCTCTTAATGGTTAAAAAATTATTAATAGTCAACATAATATATATATATGGAAAAGTAAAGTTCTTTATTTTATAATAATTATGATGAACTATACATAGTTTTTCACTTTGCCGATCGACTAGATACTATACGATATAATCGCACTAATCGTACTAATCAACTAATTACTAAAAATGTAACGAAAAATATAATCCATGTATCAATTGTTTTATCTAGAAACAGAGCTAAGGTGATGTGACATACGCATACATGACGTGCAACGTAGTAGGACTCAACTTTCTTTTGTCTTTAAGGTAGTACGAGCGCGCAATCTAGGTTTCTATAGATTTTGTTCAAGTTTTATCAAGACATTGTTCATATCATTATGCATGTTTGAGTGAAATTTCAGAACAGTCGACTATTTAGATTGGGAGATAATGGGTTTTAAAGTTGCAAGTTTAACTCTGCCGGGTTTGCATTGAAATTTAGACGAAATAATTTTCCGTAAAAAATATTTGTCCCCTATAATAAGAAGACATATGGCAACACCGCATCGTTCCACAAATTTGGTTCAAACAACCGCTATTTTTTTGTTTTCATCGATTTTGTATTAACTGTGGTAAATTGTTGTGTACGAAACCTTTCTCTTTAAAATGCTTTTTGATTTTTTTGTCTCAGACTTGCCAATCCTGAGATTAACGGTCGGCCATGGGACCAGGTATTATTTTCAGAGACGCAACTTTGGCGCCGTCTAAAAAAATATTCAATGAATCAAAATAAAACATATTTTGTCATTTTTTTGGCCTAAGTTAATATTAATGTTAACATACATTATCAAGCATAGGATAACTGGCAGGTAGAGGCTTACCGAGAAGTTGGAAAAACCCGCCCTTAATCATACAAAATCGACAACGTTTCATATCATTTACATAACTTGAATATTATTAATGTTAAAATTACATCGTTACAGGTATAATATGTAACGGTTTCAATATGTTGGCTATGTAACTACGACATTCTACCCCTCTAGTACATTCACATTATGTACCTATTACCATTGTTATACTCACATGGTTGTCACAATGTTATATGACTGTTGCAAGTACTGGCTATACAACTGCAATCTTTGGCAGTTGTATATCCAGTATTTGCAATCTTTGGCAATACAACGGCAGATCTTTGTGCGCATCATGGAGGGATTGCGAATACTCCAAGTCGACTTCAAGAATGTAGCCTATAGGTGAGTCTAGCGCTATGCATGATGGATCAGAATTGGACACGTCGTTGACCCATCGAAAATCTGCATATGGCAAGGGTTGACACATTGCCCATCCATATAAATTGTTGACATCAAAATACGTCAAGTACGATGATACTTTCGATGGATCAAACGACTCCATGTACTTGTTATTAGCGTATGTGTTACGGCGTGGGTCCCATTTTTTATCGATAATTAATCGTCTATTAATTTACCTTTCAGGATTTGAATTTACGAATGGGAAGTGTGCCACGAACGTACGGATTATAATAAATTAAGTCATATGACTTATATGACGGTAAGTTACCGTCGGAGAAGAAAAGCGCCACGTTTAAGCGGGAATGTGCCCACTTGGGACAGGCGCTTGGTAAAGTCGTTGGTGTATAATTTGACGCATGAGCGACAGGTAAGCAAATGAGAAAGTAGCGTGAAATTGTGCTTAGCTTGGTGAGAAAGAGCGGCGGTGCATAGCGGGTCAAATCTACTCGACCGTGTGACCGAATTTGTCCAGGAATTGCAAAGATGTTCCAGTTCGACCCGACCTGTCGTTGCCCAAACGGGTACCCGGTGCTCGTGCGAATGCGATGGCCCGATGATGCCGATGTTTTTGGGAGCAGTCGGAGACTACGAGGACTGGATTAATTTATGAGGGATACATTCGCTTCGAAATATAAATATACATGTATAGATTTTATAATTATTTGAACCGCTGAGTGAGTGCAAGACGTGCCAGGTTACGGCACCGTCGACTCACTACGTCTGGCTCCACCTCCGTCCGGCCTCCGCCCGGTGACGGCGATTGGCGGCCAGCCGCGAGAACAAATGTTGAGAATAACGGAACCCGACGCCCGAACACTAAGCACCGGTGTGACCGTGCACGCCAGTGTACCCAAACAAACACCGGTGCTTAAGCACCGAACACTAGTAGTGCTGCCCTACCGAGTTACGGCGGGTCGGCGCGTGTGGCCTGTTCGTGCGGCAAACCTTCCGAATTCCTCGGCAAATACCCTGTTTATACGTCCGATTTTGGACGGATGAGGTTTTTTATTTGTTGAGCGAATGTATCGGGAAACGTATTCGTCTAACGCATAGGTACAGATTAATATGAAATTAAATTTGGTTCGCTGAGCGAGTCTAGTGCGTGCCAGATTACAGCACCGTCGACTCGCTACGTCTGGCCCACCTCCGCCCGGTTACGGCGATTGGCGGCCAGCCGCGAATACAAATATCAAGGTCGAGGGAAATCGACGTCCGAACACTAAGCACCGGGTTAACCGTACCAGTCGCTAACCTGCCAGATTACGGCGAGTCAGCGGATGTAGCGTGTTCGTGCGTCAACTTTCCCAAGCCTCACAAAACCACTTCGAGATTTGTCCAATTTTGGACAGGTATGATTTTATGAGTGAGACGAATACGTGCGTTAGGAAAAATGGCGTGAGCGAGAGGAAGAGAGAAAGAGAGAAAGAAATGCACTACGATGATTTGTTCGTTGCGTGTTTACACGCACGAACGAGAGACAAATATATTTTAATTATTTGCTCGGAAAATGTTACACTTTTGCGCGGTCGCCGTATTTTGCGTAATTTTAATAGCGCGAAGAATTCAAAAGGTGATATAAACAATTGTGTATTTTACATGTAAATAAGCGTAGTTACATTCAATAACGAAAATAATATAAGTTTCGCAAATGATTTGTTGCAGTGTTTGACTTCTTATGTTTCCTTTTACTTTTATTATGATTTGAACAATTAATACCGGTTTTACAGAGACTTATAGTTACACTGTCGAAAAGACCGGGGTAAACTCGAAAAGAATATAAAATAAAATAAAATAAATATACCGGTTTTCAGAGCGTCGACTCTGCGATGCGCGCTGTTGGAGAGACCGGACGGAACGGACTGGACAGCTCTCGGAGCGCAATATGTACCCTCGCCTTCTTTGTCCCTGAGACAAAGGGCTTGGCGTCATTACCCTCGCTTCCGAGCTCGGTCGCCATGTAACCGAATATTAGCACTGATAACGTTATTTTTCTCGAGTTGTACATGAGCAATGAAATGAATATTTTTCGTTATCGGCAGGATGTGCTGACTACGTGGTGACCAAGCTCCGAGGAGGTCTGTGAGAAAACTTGCGATGAAGCTGACCGCTTGGGAACAGTTTCGCAGGTTATTCGAGGACTCTCGCGTCCTCAATATATATATAATATAGATATGACAATATTTCTTATTTCTAGGACCACTGTATTGTGGTCAACACGAGTATACATATATATGTTGGATACCAGTTCGGGGACTCGTGAATGTTCCCGAATTATACATGTAAGTATAGGTATTAATATTATTATTTGTACTCCGGAGACTCTCTTGGATGTCCCGGGAGTTTAGCGAGTATATATATACGTATATTTGTGTGCGTCACTTTGAGGACTCATGGCCCCGACGTGTGCATGAAAGTAGATATGTATTGATTATTGCCCCGGGACTCGGCTATATGTCCCTGAAGCGTAGGGAGTACGTATATGTATATATTTATATATATACATGTATAGATATTCACTAACGTTATTCCGAGGACTAATGCCTTCGAAGTATGCATATGAGTATACGAATGGTATATGAGGACTCTGAGGTCCTAGAGTATGTATATATATATATATATATATATATATATATATATATATATATATATATATATATATATATTCGTTAAAGTTATTTCGAGGACTTATGTCCCTAAAGTATGCATGGAAATAGACATGCGGAATTATTATAGGAGTGACTCCAGGGACTCTCATATATGTCCCTAAAGCATGCAGGTACGTGTATATTTATCTATATATGAGACTTTATGATATGGTACTCCGGGGACCCATGTGCGTGTCCCTGAAGTTACAGGTAAGCTTAGCGGTAAAGTTATTATAGGAACTGTTTGTCCCTTAAGTATACGGGTAGATATACGCATGCTAAATTTAAAGATATATTTACGAATATTTTGTATAACGGGGTTTCTGATTGGAATCGACCATATATGGGTCGTTCTGATTAATATGTACCCCAAGAAAACATCAATGATCGCGTTTAGCGCGAGGAAAAAATCTTAATAATTATTACAATTCGTACCAGATATGAATATTTGGAGGGCGAGAGTGCTAGGACGTAAAATGTGCATATCGGTTCGAGCATTGACTCAGACCACCGCGTATACCCCGCTCAACGAATAAAACCATGTCGATGTCAGTTAGTAATTCAAACTTGACATTTGAGTGTTTTAACATTGCATCCCAGGTATATCCGGGCAATGTGTAGTAATACGCGGGATCTAGGCCATAGCTCTCAACGCATGTATTTCGAAAGTTTTCGAAAATGTCGGCTAATACCAAGACATATGTCTTCAGGTACAAAGCGCTATAGTCACCCAGCGTTTGAATGGAGAACCGCTTCCAAACTTTCTCAGCATGTGCGTACTCGCTCTCACATATTGTAGCATCTGTCAGGGAACTGTAAAATGCGTCACGTGGTGGTAGGCAAGTGTCGTCTAGCTTGTTCACGTCATCAATATATTCATAAGGGAAGACCCCTTTTCTCGTCAGCAAATTGAAATCGTCTATCGAGAGAGTTGGGAATTGTATGCGTAGACTCGTGTTGAAGAATTTGTATGAGTCGGTAAAGCGCAATTGGATCTTGTGTTTTGAATCGGCTGTAATTTTAACATGCTTCGTGAAGGAGATGTATTTTTCCTTTGTGATTGGAAGCACATTGGTTGTTCCTTCGAACACTGTGGCTACTTCTTTGATTATAAAATGCGCATCATAACCGGATCAATTGTGAAAAACTACTGAAATGAAAAATGACTGTTTGTAATTTCGGTTGCAGTTGGAATGGGCAGGGCCTCTATAGCGCCCAGTCAGATGGCAATAATCTCGAACGCGTACATTTTCTTGCGCAAATGGTATCTTACATATGTGACATTGAGTCGCTGCTCGAAAACTAGCCTACTCACTCGGTGGTAAATACAGCATTGGTTCATTATCACAGAAAATTGATTTTATCCGCACTGCTAGATTTTTTAGTTCTTCGACAAACCACGATACACAATCAGCACTGCGACGCGAGTGATATGAAGATAATGGATCGTCATACGAACAACACACATAGTATCCGATACTAAACACTTCATGGTGTTCATACATATCTTTCACTAGGTTCCCCCCATCCGTCTTTGCCAACACACACTCAAAATCAGCATACACAATGAGGGAATGTCGCTCTCCCGGCTGAAGTTGTTGAACTGGAGCCACTTATTGGTGTCATCTGGTAGTCGAATTGCACAGTCCATTGCACGGAGCATTTATTGCTCCACAATCGATCTCATGTGATCGCAATTTTTCCTCTCATCCGAAGTCGTGCAAACACCTGCAAAAAAAGTTTTTTTTTTGTTTAATTCATCTAGCATATATAATTACCTATATATTATGGTAGCTACATACCGATTACAGATATATTTTTGATGTTCCTTTCTGGTCAGTTGTGCCCTCACGAGTCTCGACAGGTTCTTGATCCATCGAAGTGCCCCACATTGCTGTCCTCGATATTGTGCATGTATAGCAGATTGATATGCTTTCCCTTCTTGTGTTGAGAGATTCGTATTGGAACAATGTCCTTTTTGGTGGTGGTGGTATACACGTTGATCGATGCATTGTTTTGAAGTTCAAACTTTTTTATTTGATGTATCGTCACCAGGAATTCGATATTCTTCAGATTCAGTACTGTCGAATAATAAGAGTAAGGAGATGGACGGGCATTGTGTTGTTCAGCTGGGTATAAAGCAGCGACAACTTCCCATGCGAAACATGCGTTATCGTCGGATTTGACGTTAACCACAGCCTTCTTCAACATTATTTCCCGCGGCAATGATATAGAGCACCCTGCACGCATCGGATTATACTTATCCACATTTATCGTGAGGTGAAGTATTTCCTGCAGAGCCCAGCCACTATCACGTTCTTGAAATTCATCGAGTAAGGTTAAAGTGGGCTAAATAGTGGGCTAAATAGTTCGCAGTTTCGCGTGTTGACACTTTTATTCGCATGTTTGTCACCACTTGCGAATTCACCATTAAACACTGTATTGATTTTAATGCCCGTGTGCTTGCTGATAATGTTTTGCACATGATGGAGCACTAGGACGCGAGCATCAGTTAGCAAGTGTCTCGGCTCGATGTGGCTGCGATTGATGATGGAGCCGGTCAAAATCCGACTCTCGAAGGATGTTTCAATCTCCTGCCAGATTAACTCATGATCAACATGTCCGGCGCCCGTGTGTATGAAACGACTCCGCACACAATTCCTCAATCCTTCCAGACGCGCTATTTGAGCTATCAGCGAGTATTGATATCCAATTAGTAATCGCGAGCGCTCAATCCGGCTTTGCGTTTCCAGCTCTTCGATGAACTCAACACATCGTTGCTCCCACACAGCAAAATCTTCGAACGAGCGTAAAAGCACGACTTGGTCATGCAAGATTTGCTCCATGTTGATGAGTACGAAAAAACTTCCATGATGTTAACAGACTGACTGCTTCATTCAAAGTGCGGCCAGATTTGAACGGAGCGGATCATTAAGAAGGCTTTTCCTGCGGGGAAAAAAAATTCAGCCCTCTCTGGGGAAAACAGAATTGTCCGATAACGCGTAGATTGCTCGAGGAACGCTAGACAAAAAACAGGAAGTCGGGATGGATCGGGTGAAAAGATTTTATGGGTCTTAGATCCCTAAAGTTCATAGTTTTAGATACGCCTTAGATCCCTAAAGTTTATAGTTTTTCCAAAAAATCCTGACTTGTCGAGACCTGTCTGAAGTGTTGGCGAGACTCGTGACAGGAGTGGACATGCATACAAACATTTGAGCACAGCAGATCCATATGGCTCCCTCTACAGAAAAAAATATTTTGTCGGATGCGCACATATTGACCTTATATTTCGGAATACAGCGGAGGTGTATTGAGACTTTTTTTTCAACAGTGCAGCTGTGCTCGAGTGGTCCATCCGCAGTCAAAGCCATTGACAATAGATCGTCCTAACCCTCCCACTCAATTTTTCAAACTTCTTCCCTACTTTTCCAATCATGAAAAACAAGTTCAAACACGGTCGAAGAACACCTGCATGGCTGGATGCACTGTGTACATACTCGCACACGTGAACATCTTGTTTGCGACGGGCGATTATTTTCTCTAACCACGGAAACGAGAACTTTACCACGAGAGCTAAGGTGCGAGAAACCGTCACCTTCGGCCGTCCACCCCGCGCGCATGCGCCCTGACCCACCATCGGAGCTGGAGAACTCCATGATTTTTGTTTCACCGGAATCATAACCGGTATGACCTGGGAGTCTGGAGACCTCCCTGATTTTTGAATCGCCGGAATCATAACCGGACTAACTGGATGCACTTGCACGGGAGGACGGTTGCGGTACAGCACGGCCGCTCAGGCTATGGGTTGTGGTAGAGGGGTCGGGATTGACCGAGGAGTACCGTGAGCGAGCGCGGGATCTGTCACTTTCGCGACACCGGAAACGTCACACGACCGAGATCGAGAGAGCACGACGACGTGCCTCTAACGCGAGAACGAGAGCGCGACGTCACGGGCGCGAGAGAGACACGACACGTCTCTCCATCGCGACGTCTGATCGACAACTCTCTCACGATACCTCTAAAATCGGGAGCGATCGCGATTTTTGAGACAACCGTCTCACGCGAAGATTCGGTAGCAACTCTGTACCTCGCACGACCAAGGCCGGCGTGCGACGGATTATGCGAGAGCGAGACAGAGCGCGTTGACAGAAAAAATGTCAACACGCTCGCGGCATCGGACCATGCGAAATCGCCGGTTCAAGCGAGAACTTTATCTCGCATAATATCGGGAGCTAAAATATTATTTCGGGAGCTGGAATGTTCTGATAGAATATTCCTTTCGGAATCTATATTTTCTGCCCGAGTTACCCCGCAAACGGAACGGTAACAAATCGGGACCTTTTCTCATCGGTAACATGGAGGCTGTCGGAGATCGCATCCCCGGGTCACCGTGCAAAAGCGGGCAAAGCTTCTGTCCAGAAGCACGGCGCGGAGGTCTCCAGCCTCCGCCCGTAACCTAAACGACCCGCTCACCAGCACGATGCACCACTACGGTGGGGCGCCGGCGTTTCAGCCGGGCGTGCACCGATTCCCCGAGAGGCCTCACTGGGTGCATCCCTCGGTCGGGATTGCTCAGTACGTCGAGCCACACGCCGCTCGACCGAGTTCCGCACGCCAACCTAACCGAAACGGAAACACAACCCAAAACCTCAAACGTAACAAGATAAACACTCTAGAGAAAGGACCCTTGACACTAACGGTTGGGTTGCAACCCGCGCATCGAGAGCATATCTTGAGCATCGGTAGCCTTTTTGTGACGTGGCTCAAAAAATCACGTCACAACTCCCCACCCCTTAAGGGTGGTTACGATCAGGGATCTACGTGATCTCTGCTAAGCAAGAGCCGTAGCTGAAATGCACACGGTAGCAATCAGTGTCCTTCCCAGTTGCAGTCGGTAGCTTAAACGGTGGAAAGGACCGAGACCTACTGCGGGGAACCAAGCATCCGCAGCGCGCGAAAAAAAACCAGAACACAAAATAATTATTCGCATTCAATGGCTAAATTTGTATCTCTCCCGTTACAGTCAGTAGCCTTACGGTGGGAGAGATCGGGATCTACCGTGGGCGACTAATCGCCCCACAGCACGAGAAAATATAATCGCAAAACAAAACAAAAATAAATATTTTTGCGTAAACGGTAGCATGGTTGTCTTTTCCAGTTACAAATCGGTAGACTTAATATCGGGGAAGAGACCGAGACCTGCCGCGGACGGATAACCGTCCTGCGACGCGAGAAATATTCGACCAATGCGGTCCACACGTAGCACCACAAAGGACGGAACAAACAAACCAGAATCGGACTCACCAAATCAGCGGGGGCGTCCTTACTTCAGTGGTGGCTCCGGGAACTCTACGGGAACTGCTCCAAGTTTTCCATCCCCTTCTGCGGGGTAATTGGTGCCGAGAACCAAGTCGCATCGTCGCGACTCACGGGAACTGCGAGGTTTATTTTCCTCGCCGTGGAATCAGGGGCTTAGCCCTCTATCACGGGAACTGCGGGACATCACTGTCACGAGAACTGGGGCCGGAGGCACCTCATGGCGTAAACTGCCGGACGTTGCCACCCTGCGCGAGAACCCAAGCTATCGCCTGTATTGCGAGAACTGTGAGGCGTTGTGGCCTCTGCAAACGCCAAGGCCAGAGGCCGGGCTGACATGGCGGAGATCCATTGCCGTGTTGCTACTTCGTACCAGAACCATGGGCCAGAGGCCCACATTGCGGGAAATGTGAGGTGTTGTTGCCTTACGCGAGAACTCTGGGCCAGAGGCCCATATTGCGGGAGCTGTGAGGCGTTATTGCCTTACGCGAGAACTCTGGGCCAGAGGCCCATATTGCGGGAGTTGTGGGATGTTGCCACCTCACACGGAACTATGGGCCAGAGGCCTTTAACGGGAGCTTTTAGGGGTCAGCCACGAATGAGGGCTCTACCCGATGGGTGCCTCTACTTGCGTCCGACCCGACGTTAACTATTGCGTCATCCCAAGGAAGGATTTCCTTCGGGGAAGACGTATCGGTAGCTGAGGGTGTACCTCGTAACTGCCTTCGCCGGTTTCCGGGTTTGGTAACTGGTCGGCGTGGTGTCGCTACACGGGAGCTTGTCAAGAAAGTAAGCGTCAAGGCTTATCACGAGAGGCGAAGGAGAGTTCCTCA
Source organism: Ophion ellenae (assembly GCA_963210295.1). NCBI lineage: Eukaryota > Metazoa > Arthropoda > Insecta > Hymenoptera > Ichneumonidae > Ophion > Ophion ellenae. The sequence goes on from OY723394.1 coordinate 9,184,001, forward strand.
CTCGCCTTCTTGTCCGTTTCCCCCGATTGCAAAGGGGTAACGGGTCGTGGACACGCCTGACGGTCTGGTCGGTAGCACAAGAGATGCCGGTAGTCCGGACATTCTCTATGCCGGTGACCCGTTTTACCGTAATTGCAGCAGCTGGGTTCACTCAGCTTTTCGGTAGCGTCCGTGGTCTTCAGGGGACCACTCGGTAGCGGGGGCGCGGCTTTGTCCGCCTTGTCCCTCTGGAACTGGCCCATAAAGGGGCCTCGGGAATCACTGGCGTGGTGGCGCAGACCGCGAGAGGTTGCGCTTACGTATCGCCTTTTCGGGAGCTGACGTTCGCTTGTTGCATGGTAGCAATAAGGCGTCCAATATTTCGCGAGCTTCGTGGCTGCGCTAGGCGTCACGCGTCGGTCGCCTGGACGCGACCCGGTCGGGTCGGCTGTCCCAAAGTCGAGCTCCGCGGGCCCAGTGCCAGGTCCGCGATCAGTAAAACCTCGTCCGTTTCTTCGGACGAGCGTTTCGAGAGCCGTGACGGGAGCTCAGGTACCCTGTCTCCGGTCGTCATGGGGTATTCGCCCCGGGACACTCGGAGCACGAGAGTGTGACTGGCTGAATCGAGAGCTAAGGGATTGTCGAATTTGCCCTGTCGATGCCCTTTTCGTCGAATTTGATTCGACGACATCGAGAGCGGCAGACAGAACAGGAAAAAATAATTATAAAAACAACACAACATGTCTGTCTGTTTGGAAAAAATTTATTTTTCCAAAAGGCGAGATCGGGGGGAACTTTCCTTTCCTCGTCCGAGAACCCTGAAACAGGATCATATGCGAGAGCGAGAGAGAAGAAAAAAAAATGAAAAAATTTCCTCTCAATCCGAAATACATTTTCAGATTTCGTGAGCTGAGGGAATATGCATTCCCTTCCGTCGAAAGAGTCCGACAGAAACGAGACCGCGAGAGGAAACAAAAAAAAGAATTTGAAAAAATGTTACATCTCGATCCGAAATAAACATTCGGATTTATGGGAACAGGGAAATTTGATTCCCTCCCGTCGAGTGAATTCAACGAGACGTGAGCGAGAGAGAAAATTAATTTAAAAAAAGGATTTTAAAAAAATAATATTTTCTCTCTATCCGAAATGAACTTTCGGAATTTCGGGAACTGGGGGAACTTTTATTCCCCTCCGTCGAACGAATTCGGCGAGGTCGAGAGCGATAGAGGAAGAAAGAAAAAAAAAATTTCTCTCTATCCGGGAACGGTGTGAAAACCTCAAATCGAAATAAAATTCCGATGAGGCTGGAGCCAAACGGTAGAACAAAAAAAAATTTTAAATAAAAATAAAAAAGAAACAAAAATATAAATCCTATTGGCTCTGCTCGAGATCTGTAAGGGAAAAAAAATAAACAAAACAAATTGTTAAACCCACTTACAACGGGAACGCGCGACGCATAATGAAGTTTTACTTGATTAGGCGGGCCACCTCGGGGACACCCGATTTGTGATATTGCGCGTGCCACCTCGGGGGCACCCGATGTGTGGGATCGCGCGGGTCTCGCCGCGAGGTACGAGAACGGAGCCCGAGAACGATTTCGTCGTTCTGGAAGATTCGAGAGGCGGCCAAAAAGAAAAAAATAAACAAAAAAAAATCTTTTCGGACTAACGAGAGCAATTATTCGGGTCTGGAAAAGCCATTTTCGAAACCCCGGGAGCAGATCGAAAAGAAAAAAAAAACAAACACGCAAACAGAACAACAACGAAAAAATACGTCATTTCGATATCGAGATCCCCCGAGAAAATCTAGGAAATTCTCGGGTAACGAGAGCAGAAAGATCTCGAAATAAATTTTCGAGATCCCGGGAACAAGAAAACAAGAAATCTTTAACAAAACGAATTACACGACAAATAAAAACACGAACAAATTTAAAGGACGGAGCACATAACATGAAAAAAAATTCCATATCGAGAACTCGATTTCGTTTCCGAAGTCAGCGAGAGCAAGCTTGGAATTTGACAGTTTTTTTTGGTCAAATTCCCAACGACGGGAACTAGCATTTTTTTTGTCTTCAAAAATAAATTCTCGAAGTGCTCGGGAACGCGGAAAGAACCAAAAGACGTTTTTTGTTTTTTCTTTCCCTTCGACATAATTTTCAAAGTCGCTAGAGCACCGGGGAGGTCGAAGGATAACTCCTCGGTAACGAGAACGACGCAACTCCGCAGAGCCTCGCATCGCGGAAACCATGCAGGAAAAATAAATTCGTAAATTTTTACGAAAATAAAATTTTCCGACTGCGTCGGGAACTCACCGGAAGATGATCAATATTCCAAATCCAATATGATCAATAATCCCTGGGAATCGAGAACACTTTTTTTCACGGGAGTACTTTTTTTCGGGAGCACTGTTTTTTTTCTCGAGAGCACATTTTTATTTTATTTCGAGAGCAGTCGCAAACACACGAAAACGCGTAACGAAAACCATGAGAAAACCATGAGAATGTCTTTTTATCGACGAGAGCAAGAAAAGAGTGAAGAACGGATAAAAAGAATAATTGAATTATTCCTTTCCGTTTTTCCCCTTAAACTTCACTGAGAACTGCTACTCGCCGGCGTGGCCCCACGTTGGGCGCCATTTGAAACCGTCACCTTCGGCGGTCCACCCCGCGCGCATGCGTCCGCAATACCCGGGGCGCCAGAGAATTTTGTTTCACCGGATTTCTTCACCGGTATGCTCTGAGGTCAGGGGGATCCGCCCTGACCCACCATCGGAGCTAGACTACTCCGTAATTTTTTTTCACCGGAATCATAACCGGTATGACCTGGAAGTCTGGAGACCTCCCTGATTTTTGGATCGCCGGAATCATAACCGGACTAACTGGATGCACTAGCACGGGAGGACGGTTGCGGTACAGCACGGCCGCTCAGGCTATGGGTTGTGGTAGAGGGGTCGGGATTCAACGAGGAGTACCGTGAGCGAGCGCAGGATCCGTCACTTTCGCGACACCGGAAACGTCACACGACCGAGATCGAGAGAGCACGACGACGTGCCTCTAACGCGAGACCGAGAGCGCGACGTCACGAGCGCGAGAGAGACACGACACGTCTCTCCATCGCGACGTCTGATCGACAACTCTCTCACGATATCTCTAAAATCGGGAGCGATCGCGATTTTTGAGACAACCGTCTCACGCGAAGATTCGGTAGCAACTCTGTACCTCGAACGACCAAGGCCGGCGTGCGAGGGATTATGCGAAAGCGAGACAGAGCGCGTTGACAGAAAAAATGTGAACACGCTCGCGGCATCGGACCATGCGAAATCGCCGGTTCAAGCGAGAACTTTATCTCGCATAATATCGAGAGCTGAAATATTATTCCGGGAGCTGGAATATTCTGATAGAATATTCCTTTCGGAATCTATATTTTCTGCCCGAGTTACCCCGCAAACGGAACGGTAACAAATCGGGACCTTTTCTCACCGTAACATGGAGGCTGTCGGGGATCGCATCCCCGGGTCACCGTGCAAAAGTGGGCAAAGCTTCTATCCAGAAGCGCGGCGCGGAGGTCTCCAATCTCCGTCCGTAACCTAAACGGCCCGCTCTCCAGCACGATGCACCACTACGGTGAGGCGCCGGCGTTTCAGCCGGACGTGCACCGATTCCCCGAGAGGCCTCACTGGGTGCATCCCTCGGTCGGGATTACTCAGTACGTCGAGCCACACGCCGCTCGACCGAGTTCCGCACGCCAACCTAACCAAAACGGAAACACAACCCAAAACCTCAAACGTAAGAAGACAAACACTCTAGAGAAAGGACCCTTAACACTAACGGATGGGTCGCAACCCGGGCATCGAGAGCATATCTTGAGCATCGGTAGCCTTTTTGTGACGTGGCTCAAAAAATCACGTCACACGTTATATTTCGAAATGGAGACCTCGATGAGACTTTTCAAGAGCGCAGCTGTGCTCAAGTGGTCCATCCGCGGTTACCGCCTTTGATCCCTCAAGTTGATAGTTATTTTCAAGGAATCTGTCACGACCTGTCTAAAGTGTTGGCGAGACTTTTGACAGGAGTGGACACGCATGCAAACGTTTTAAGGATTTCGCGAACGAAACCAAGGCACCGGATCTATATGCTATAAATTAGGGGACTTTGAAAAGCCGCCCTTCATGTAGCCTAACGTTTTCATATTACCGAAAATTTTCTACACACACACACACACACACACACACACACGCACGCACGCACGCACGCACGCACGCACGCACGCACGCACATACTCACACACACACACACACACACACACACACAATAGATACATGAAATTTGAATATTATTGATAAACTATTCTTTCATTGTGCTTTGATTGAAATCATTATCCTCCCCCAACACTCGTCAACGGCGGCTTCCTTCTCCCCGTAGTCACTCTTCGGACAACATGGCTACCCCCTCCGCCGCCGCCCCCCATGTGATGTCACACGCGCCCTTCCCTCTGCGCCGTAGCGCCCTCTGGACACCCCCTCTGGAGCCCTCGCCAAAGTGGCTCAGAACCGCCCTAGTACATCTACTTTTATAATTTCACGCCATACGAGTATATCTATATATCCGATAGATACCCCCCACTCCTCCGGCCTCCCTGCTTCAGGAAGCAGGGAGGCCAGAAGGAAGGAAAGAGGCCGTTTACCAGGGCAAACGGTGCTCGCCCGTACGTGCATATCACTTGCCATGTGGGATGGGTTTGTTTGGGTTTATTTAATATAGTAGAGGCGCAGTACAATAAATAACTTTCAATATCCGATATATCAAAAATTATTGCTAGTCGCCCACATCCTTTCAAAGGTTCCCTTAAAATATTGAAAAGAAGGTCTGTGCAAAATTTCAGCTTCATCAGTGAGATATGCATTTCGTGACCTTATCCCTTGTTTTCACGTATTACAGTTTAACGTTTGCAAAACAATCAAAAACAAACCATCAATGGCTGGAATAAATCTGGCAAGCCGGTCATCTGCCTACGATACCGCAATGCTGATTACCATATTATCGGTACGATGGTATTGGCCGACCAATGGCTAGCATAGATCTGGCACGCCGTTCATCCGCCAACGATATCCAATGCTGATCGCCATATTATCGGTGCGATGGTATTGGCCCACCAATGGCCCACCATAGATCTGGCAAGCCGTTCATCCGCGTACAGTACTCCAATGCTGGTAGACGAATTGTTGGCCGATTATCAGCAAACCGTTTAATGGACAGACGACCCTATATGGGATGCCCCGTCTTCCAGTGAATCGCCGAAACGCTGCGATGAACGCCTCGGAAGTCACGTCTGAAACAACCTCGAAATGGATCGCTGAGGTTGAGAAGCATACGAATATGCACAGCCAGCCTTTGTGAGATCGAGAGCCTTGCCCTCGTCCGAGTTTGAGAGAGACTGGCACGGCGTAATCTACTCCCGTGGAGAGAAACGCCAGTGAAGGCGCAGCCCGAGTGAGAAGCAACTGCCCCATCAGTTGCTGAGCTTTTATCCCTCTTTGACGCGCGCATTTCACGCATCTCACGATGAATGAGCGTAATGGTGCCCGCCCACCGATGATCCAGTAGTGAGTGCGCAGGTATGCCAATATAACCTGAGCCCCACCGTGAAACGTCCGATGATGAGCATCTGCGATGAGAAGTTGTGCGAGAGCGGAATCCCGAGGGAGAATGATGGCGTGTTTGGTCTCAGGTTGTAAGGCTGAGTGCTTTAACCGCCTTCCTACTCTCAGAACCCCGTGTGAGTCTATAAATCCCGCCAATCGCGTGAGAGGATGCGATTTTGGAAGTGCCTGTCCCGATGAGAGAAGTGTGAGCTCGAATGAAAAGTGTTTCCTTGCTGTGGCTTTAGCCCAAGAAAGCCGTGCGTGTTCCAGGTCGCCCGGGGAGATTTATGAGCCCGGTCTCCCTTGGTTTTGTCCACGAAGTGTCGTAAATACTTTGAAGCAGAGTGAGATGATTCTCAACAGCCGAGTGAGAGATGAGTTGTTACGTCGTGGGGCCCATTTTTAATCGATAATCAATCGTCTTTTAATTCACCTTTCAGGATTTGAATTTACGAATGGGAAGTGTGCCACGAACGTACGGATTATTGATTTTTTATATATATAACCAACCCTGTTACGTCGTGGGGCCCGTTTTTTATCATCTTTTAATTCCCCTTTCAGGATTTGAATTTACGAATGGGAAGTGTGCCACGAACGTACGGATTATAATGATAAATTAAGTCATATGACTTATATGACGGTAAGTTACCGTCGGAGAAGAAAAGCGCCACGTTTAAGCGGGAATGTGCCCACTTGGGATAGGCGCTTGGTAAAGTCGTTGGTGTATAATTTGACGCGTTGAGCGACAGGTAAGCAAATAAGAAAGTAGCGAGAAATGGTGCCTACGTTGGTGAGAAAGAGCGGCGGTGCGTAGCGGGTCAAAACTACTTGACCATGTGACCGAATTTGTCCAGGAATCGCAAAGATGTTCCAGCTCGACCCGACCTGTCGTTGCCTGTTACGTCCTGGCAATCTCGCCCTCCACTCTATATAGATATATATATATATATATATATATATATATATATAAACATGCAGATACATACATACATATACACATATACGCATACATATAGTACATTTTAATACAAGAATATTTTTTCCGTTAACTTTAATACATATCATGAAGAGCGCATTTATTTTTCATCATCCTTTATTTTGTCTGTGCACATTCAACTTTCCTGAGTATGCACCTACTCCCGCTGAACGAGCCCAGCTAGCGCGCCGAGCTCAGCGCCCGCGCGCACTCACTCTCTATCCTTGTCTCTCCCTAACGCTCGCGCGCACACACGCGCCCACGCTTCGTCTCTCTCGCTCTCTCTCTTTAGCGCTCCGCCAGGAGACCAACGTGAGCCTCCTGTTCTCCCGATAGTTCGGGCGCTCAATCGAGCTACATCTTCCATCCTTCTCTCTCTGGGTTACCTATGTACCCCCTTCATACTTATGTAACCCGTATCACAAAAATACGGGTAATATATATATAATAATAATATTATATATATATATATATATATATATATATATATATATATATATATATATATATATATATATATATGTATATATGTATATATATATATATATATATATATATATATATATATATATATATATATATATATATATATATATACAGGGTGACTTTCATAAGGTGGACAGGTGTTTTTAGAGGGTCTTGCGCGGTGATTTTGCGACTGAAAAAAATATGATTTTTAATGGTTTTTCACGCTTTCTTTGAAAAAAAATATATCGTATTTTTGTCATGAATAGCATTTGACAGAGAAAATAGCGTATTCTGAAAAAGAATAAAAAATCCATTTTGCGTGCAGGAGAATGAAGTTTATAAAATTCCGAATACGGGACACTCCCGAAAAACATTATTTGTGCTCCCCGTCATGGAGAAAAAAATTATCAAACATACGATAAAAGTGTATAAATCGGAAATGAATCCGTGGAACAAACGAGCTAAGTCAGGCACGACAGTGCTATAGGAAGTGCTAGTCTGCTGACGTCACAGCTGCAACTTCCGAATGGTCGGCTGTCACAGGAAGTTGGTTCAGAGTCCGATGATATGCGGTCGAGCCGAGGGACCTGAATGTGTCCCTATCTGACAACTTGATTCAAAATAATGTCAATTTATAAAATGTTCGAGGACTCCATGCACTGAAAATACGATTTTCAATCACTTGCGATTCGCTAACAACTTGTGGAATAAATGATTCTAGCACTACATTTTAAAGTAATTTGACGTGGAATTATTAATTTTTACCAAATATTACGAGATTGTTGATTTTTAATGTTGCATAAATTATCTTCACATGTTGTAGTTACAGAATTTTTGAATATTTTATGAAAAAGACAAAAATAAAAATGCTCGTATAATTTGGCAAAAAATAATAATCTCACGCGAAATTACTTTAAAATGTATTGATAGAATTATTTATTGCGAAAGTTATTAGCGAATCGCAAATGATGAGGAATATTGTTTGCGGACCATGGAATCCGCAAACATTTTCGAAATTGACATTATTTCCGATGAAGTTCGCAATCTATAGATCAACTCCAATCGATTGTCTTAAACGTCAATCCATAAACGTATTTCAGGCACATTAGTCCCGTGAAACTGGGTCGTTTTCGTTTTTGCACTGCCAAACCAACAATTGTCAGTGGAAAAAATCTGAAAAAAATCATGGTCGATCCTTAGACCGTACTTCTACAGGAAAAATAAGGTTGTTTTGTTCCTTATTTTCGATTTTTTAAAAATAAATATTTAGTGAAGAAAATGATCTTGGGCGGGATAAAAACGACCCAGGTTTGCGAATCGCGGGTTAGCATTTGCTCCGCAATGGGTCAGATTGAGTCGAGAAATCTGACGATGCTGCGACAACGACGGAAGGAGCATTATGTATTTAACAAAGATAGAATCGGTGCTCGCAACGGTTTTCGGAGCACCGATCGGACATTCCTGACACTACTGGCGCGAATTCGTCTCCGATTTTATCTTATTTCCGGTCAGATTGGGTCGAGAAGTCTGACGATCCTGCGACAGCGAGGGAAGGAGCTTTATTTATTTAACAAAGATAAAATCGGTGTTCGAAACGTTTCTAGGAGCCTCAATCGGAAATTCCTGATAGTACTGGCCCGAATCCGTCTCCGATTTTAAGTTATTTCTGGTGAGATTGAGTTGAGAAGTCGGACCATGCCGCGAGAACGACGGTAGGAGCTTTGTTTAATCGGTGCTCGGAATGGTTCTCGGAGCCTTGATCGGACATTCCCGACATTACTGCCCCGAATTCGGCTCCGATTTTATCCTACTTTCGGTCAGATTGGGTCGAGAAGTCTGACGATGCAGCGAGAACGACGCTAGGAGGTTTGTTTATTTAACAAAGATAAAATCGGTGCTCGGAATGGTTCCCGGGGCCTCGATCGGACATTCTCGATATTACTGCCCCGAATTTGGCTCCGATGTTATCCTACTTTCGGTCAGATTGGGTCGAGAAGTCTGACGATGCCGCGAGAACGACGCTAGGAGCATTGTTTATTTAACAAAGATAAGATCGGTGCTCGGAATGGTTCCTGGGGCCTCGATCGGACATTCCCGATATTACTGCCCCGAATTTGTCTCCGATTTTATCCTACTTTCGGTCAGATTGGGTCGAGAAGTCTGACAATGCCGCGAGAACGACGCTAGGAGGTTTGTTTATTTAACAAAGATAAAATCGGTGTTCGGAATGATTCCCGGGGCCTGGATCGTACATTCCCGATATTACTGCCCCGAATTCGTCTCCGATTTTATCTTTCTTCCGGTCAGATTGGGTCAAGAAGTGTGACGATGCCGCGAAAACGACGGTAGGAGCTTTGTTTATTTAACAAAGATAAAATCGGTGCTCGGAATGGTTCTCGGAGCTTTGATCGGACATTCCCGACATTACTGCCCCGAATTCGTCTCCGATTTTATCCTACTTTCGGTCAGATTGGGTCGAGAAGTCTAACGATGCCACGAGAACGACGCTAGGAGCTTTGTTTATTTAACAAAGATAAAATCGGTGCTCGGAACGGTTCCCACGGCCTCGATCGGACATTCCCGATACAACTGCGCCCAAACCGTCTCCGATTTTATCTTACTTCCGGTCAGATGGGGTCGAGAAGTCTGACAATGCCGCGAGAACGACGCTAGGAGCCTTGTTTATTTAACAAAGATAAGATCGATGCTCGGAATGGTTCTCGGGGGCTCGATTGGACATTCCCGATATTACTGCCCCCAATTCGTCTCCGATTTTATATTACTTCCGGTCAGAATGGATAAGGAAGTCTGACGATGCCGCGAGAACGACGGAAGGAGCATTGTTTATTTAACAACGATGAAATCGGTGCTCGGAATCTTCCCGGGGCCTCGATCGGACGTTCTCGATATTACTGCCCCGAATTCGGCTGCGATTTTATCCTACTTCCGAGCAGATTGGGTCGAGAAGTCTGACGATGCCGCGAGAACGACGCCAGGAGCTTTGTTTATTTAAAAAAGATAACATCGGTACTCGAAATGGTTCCCGGGGCCTCGATCGGACATTCGCGATACCACTGCCCCCGATCCGTCTCCGATTTTATCTTACTTCCGGTCAGATTGGGTCAAGAAGTCTGACGATGCCGCGAGAACGACGCTAGGAGGTGTGTTTATTTAACAAAGATAAAATCGGTGCTCGGAATGGTTCCCGGGGCCTCGATCGGACATTCTCGATATTACTGCCCCGAATTCGGCTCCGATTTTATCCTACTTCCGGTCAGATTGGGTCGAGAAGTCTGACGATGCCGCGAGAACAACGCTAGGAGCATTGTTTATTTAACAAAGATAAGATCGGTGCTCGGAATGGTTCCCGGGGCCTCGATCGGACATTCCCGATATTACTGCCCCGAATCCGTCTCCGATTTTATCTTATTTCTGGTTAGATTGAGTCGAGAAGTCGGACGATGCCGCGAGAACGACGGTAGGAGCTTTGTTTATTTAACAAAGATAAAATCGGTGCTCGGAATGGTTTTCGGAGCCTTGATCGGACATTCCCGACATTACTGCCCCGAATTCGGCTCCGATTTTATCCTACTTTCGGTCAGATTGGGTCGAGAAGTCTGACGATGCCGCGAGAACGACGCTAGGAGGTTTGTTTGTTTAACAAAGATAAAATCGGTGCTCGGAATGGTTCCCGGGGCCTCGATCGGACATTCTCGATATTACTGCCCCGAATTCGGCTCCGATGTTATCCTACTTCCGGTCAGATTGGGTCGAGAAGTCTGACGATGCCGCGAGAACGACGCTAGGAGCATTGTTTATTTAACAAAGATAAGATCGGTGCTCGGAATGGTTCCCGGGGTCTCGATCGGACATTCCCGATATTACTGCCCCGAATTTGTCACCGATTTTATCCTACTTCCGGTCAGATTGGGTCGAGAAGTCTGACGATGCCGCGAGAACGACGCTAGGAGGATTGTTTATTTAACAAAGATGAAATCGGTGTTCGGAATGATTCCCGGGGCCTGGATCGTACATTCCCGATATTACTGCCCCGAATTCGTCTCCGATTTTATGTTACTTCCGGTCAGATTGGGTCAAGAAGTGTGACGATGCCGCGAAAACGACGCTAGGAGCTTTGTTTATTTAACAAAGATAAAATCGGTGCTCGGAATGGTTCTCGGAGCTTTGATCGGACATTCCCGACATTACTGCCCCGAATTCGTCTCCGATTTTATCCTACTTTCGGTTAGATTGGGTCGAGAAGTCTAACGATGCCACGAGAACGACGCTAGGAGCTTTGTTTATTTAACAAAGATAAAATCGGTGCTCGGAACGGTCCCCAGGGCCTCGATCGTACATTCCCGATATTACTGCCCCGAATTTGTCTCCGATTTTATCTTAATTCCGGTCAGATTGGGTCGAGAAGTCTGACGATGCCGCGAGAACGACGCTAGGAGGTTTGTTTATTTAACAACGATAAAATCGGTGCTCGGAATGGTTCCCGGGGCCTCGATCGGACATTCCCGATACTACTGTCCCCGATCCGTCTCCGATTTTATCTTACTTCCGGTCAGATTGGGTCGAGAAGTCTGACGATGCCGCGAGAACGACGCTAGGAGGTTTGTTTATTTAACAGAGATAAAATCGGTGCTCGGAATGGTTCCCGGGGCCTCGATCGGACATTCCCGATATAACTGCCCCGAATTCGTCTCCGATTTCATCCTACTTCCGGTCAGATTGGGTCGAGAAGTCTGACGATGCCGCGGGAACGACGCTAGGAGCTTTGTTTATGTAACAAAGATAAAATCGGTGCTCGGAACGGTTCCCGGGGCCTCGATCGGACATTCCCGATATTACTGCCCCGAATTCGTCTACGATTTTATCCGACTTCCGGTCAGATTGGGTCGAGAAGTCGGACGATGCGGCGAGAACGACGCTAGGAGGTTTGTTTATTTAACAAAGATGAAATCGGTGTTCGGAATGATTCCCGGGGCCTGGATCGTACATTCCCGATATTACTGCCCCGAATTCGTCCCCGATTTTATGTTACTTCCGGTCAGATTGGGTCAAGAAGTGTGACGATGCCGCGAAAACGACGCTAGGAGCTTTGTTTATTTAACAAAGATAAAATCGGTGCTCGGAATGGTTCTCGGAGCTTTGATCGGACATTCCCGACATTACTGCCCCGAATTCGTCTCCGATTTTATCCTACTTTCGGTTAGATTGGGTCGAGAAGTCTAACGATGCCACGAGAACGACGCTAGGAGCTTTGTTTATTTAACAAAGATAAAATCGGTGCTCGGAACGGTCCCCAGGGCCTCGATCGTACATTCCCGATATTACTGCCCCGAATTTGTCTCCGATTTTATCTTAATTCCGGTCAGATTGGGTCGAGAAGTCTGACGATGCCGCGAGAACGACGCTAGGAGGTTTGTTTATTTAACAACGATAAAATCGGTGCTCGGAATGGTTCCCGGGGCCTCGATCGGACATTCCCGATACTACTGTCCCCGATCCGTCTCCGATTTTATCTTACTTCCGGTCAGATTGGGTCGAGAAGTCTGACGATGCCGCGAGAACGACGCTAGGAGGTTTGTTTATTTAACAAAGATAAAATCGGTGCTCGGAATGGTTCCCGGGGCCTCGATCGGACATTCCCGATATAACTGCCCCGAATTCGTCTCCGATTTCATCCTACTTCCGGTCAGATTGGGTCGAGAAGTCTGACGATGCCGCGGGAACGACGCTAGGAGCTTTGTTTATGTAACAAAGATAAAATCGGTGCTCGGAACGGTTCCCGGGGCCTCGATCGGACATTCCCGATATTACTGCCCCGAATTCGTCTACGATTTTATCCGACTTCCGGTCAGATTGGGTCGAGAAGTCGGACGATGCGGCGAGAACGACGCTAGGAGGTTTGTTTACTTATCAAAGATAAAATCGGTGCTCGGAATGGTTCCCGGGGCCTCGATCGGACATTTCCAATACTACTGCCCCCAATTCGTATCCGATTTTATCTTACTTCCGGTCAGATTGGGTCAAGAAGTGTGACGATGCCGCGAGAACGACGGTAGGAGCTTTGTTTATTTATCAAAGACAAAATCGGTGCTCGGAATGGTTCTCGGAGCCTTGATCGGACATTCCCGACATTATTGCCCCGAATTCGTCTCCGATTTTATCCTACTTTCGGTCAGATTGGGTGGAGAAGTCTAACGATGCCACGAGAACGACGCTAGGAGCTTTGTTTATTTAACAACGATAAAATCGGTGCTCGGAACGGTTCCCGGGGCCTCGATCGGACATTCCCGATATCACTGCACCGAATTTGTCTCCGATTTTATCTTACTTCCGGTCAGATTGGGTCGAGAAGTCTGACGATGCCGCGTGAACGACGCTAGGAGCTTCGTTTATTTAACAAAGATAAAATCGATCCTCGAAATGGTTCGCGGGGGCTCGATTGGACAGTCCCGATATTACTGCCCTCAATTCGTCTCCGATTTCAACGCTTTGTTAAATAAACAAACCTCCTAGCGTCGTCCGAATGGTCGGCTGTCACAGGAAGTTGGTTCAGAGTCCGATGATATGCGGTCGAGCCGAGGGACCTGAATGTGTCCCTATCTGACAACTTGATTCAAAATAATGTCAATTTATAAGATGTTCGAGGACTCCATGCACTGAAAATACGATTTTCAATCATTTGCGATTCGCCAACAACTTTTGGAATAAATGATTCTAGCAATACATTTTAAAGTAATTTGACGTGGAATTATTAATTTTTACCAAATATTACGAGATTGTTGATTTTTAATGTTGCATAAATTATCTTCACATGTAGTAGTTACAGAATTTTTGAATATTTTATGAAAAAGACAAAAATAAAAATGCTCGTATAATTTGGCAAAAAATAATAATCTCACGCGAAATTACTTTAAAATGTATTGATAGAATTATTTATTGCGAAAGTTATTAGCGAATCGCAAATGATAAGGAATATTGTTTGCGGACCATGGAATCCGCAAACATTTTCGAAACTGACATTATTTCCGATGAAGTTCGCAATCTATAGATCAACTCCAATCGATTGTCTTAAACCTCAATCCATAAACGTATTTCAGGCACATTAATCCCGTGAAACTGGGTCGTTTTCGTTTTAGCACTGCCAAAGCAACAATTGTCAGTGGAAAAAATCTGAAAAAAATTATGGTCGATCTTTAGACCGTACTTCTACAAGAAAAATAAGGTTGTTCTGTTCCTTATTTTCGATTGTTTAAAAATAAATATTAAGTGAAGAAAATGATATTGGGCGGGATAAAAACGACCCAGGTTTGCGAATCGCGGGTTAGCATTTGCTCCGCAATGGGTCAGATTGAGTCGAGAACTCTGACGATGCTGCGACAACGACGGAAGGAGCATTATTTATTTAACAAAGATAGAATCAGTGCTCGCAACGGTTTTCGGAGCACCGATCGGACATTCCTGACACTACTGGCCCGAATTCGTCTCCGATTTTATCTTATTTCCGGTCAGATTGGGTCGAGAAGTCTGACGATCCTGCGACAGCGAGGGAAGGAGGTTTATTTATTTAACAAAGATAAAATCGGTGTTCGAAACATTTCTAGGAGCCTCAATCGGAAATTCCTGATAGTACTGCCCCGAATCCGTCTCCGATTTTATCTTATTTCTGGTTAGATTGAGTCGAGAAGTCGGACGATGCCGCGAGAACGACGGTAGGAGCTTTGTTTATTTAACAAAGATAAAATCGGTGCTCGGAATGGTTTTCGGAGCCTTGATCGGACATTCCCGACATTACTGCCCCGAATTCGGCTCCGATTTTATGCTACTTTCGGTCAGATTGGGTCGAGAAGTCTGACGATGCCGCGAGAACGACGCTAGGAGGTTTGTTTGTTTAACAAAGATAAAATCGGTGCTCGGAATGGTTCCCGGGGCCTCGATCGGACATTCTCGATATTACTGCCCCGAATTCGGCTCCGATGTTATCCTACTTCCGGTCAGATTGGGTCGAGAAGTCTGACGATGCCGCGAGAACGACGCTAGGAGCATTGTTTATTTAACAAAGATAAGATCGGTGCTCGGAATGGTTCCCGGGGCCTCGATCGGACATTCCCGATATTACTGCCCCGAATTTGTCACCGATTTTATCCTACTTCCGGTCAGATTGGGTCGAGAAGTCTGACGATGCCGCGAGAACGACGCTAGGAGGATTGTTTATTTAACAAAGATGAAATCGGTGTTCGGAATGATTCCCGGGGCCTGGATCGTACATTCCCGATATTACTGCCCCGAATTCGTCTCCGATTTTATGTTACTTCCGGTCAGATTGGGTCAAGAAGTGTGACGATGCCGCGAAAACGACGCTAGGAGCTTTGTTTATTTAACAAAGAAAAAATCGGTGCTCGGAATGGTTCTCGGAGCTTTGATCGGACAATCCCGACATTACTGCCCCGAATTCGTCTCCGATTTTATCCTACTTTCGGTCAGATTGGGTCGAGAAGTCTAACGATGCCACGAGAACGACCCTAGGAGCCTTGTTTATTTAACAAAGATAAGATCGATGCTCGGAATCGTTCTCGGGGGCTCGATTGGACATTCCCGATATTACTGCCCCCAATTCGTCTCCGATTTTATCTTACTTCCGGTCAGAATGGATAAGGAAGTCTGACGATGCCGCGAGAACGACGGAAGGAGCATTGTTTATTTAACAAAGATAAAATCGGTGCTCGGAATGGTTCCCGGGGCCTCGATCGGATATTCTCGATATTACTGCCCCGAATTCGGCTCCGATTTTATCCTACTTCCGGTCAGATTGGGTCGAGAAGTCTGACGATGCCGCGAGAACGACGCCAGGAGCTTTGTTTATTTAAAAAAGATAACATCGGTACTCGGAATGGTTCCTGGGGCCTCGATCGGACATTGGCGGTACCACTGCCCCCGATCCGTCTCCGATTTTATCTTACTTCCGGTCAGATTGGGTCAAGAAGTCTGACGATGCCGCGAGAACGACGCTAGGAGGTGTGTTTATTTAACAAAGATAAAATCGGTGCTCGGAATGGTTCCCGGGGCCTCGATCGGACATTCTCGATATTACTGCCCCGAATTCGGCTCCGATTTTATCCTACTTCCGGTCAGATTGGGTCGAGAAGTCTGACGATGCCGCGAGAACAACGCTAGGAGCGTTGTTTATTTAACAAAGATAAGATCGGTGCTCGGAATGGTTCCCGGGGCCTCGATCGGACATTCCCGATATTACTGCCCCGAATTTTCCTCCGATTTCATCCTACTTCCGGTCAGATTGGGTCGAGAAGTCTGACGATGCCGCGAGAACGACGCTAGGAGGTTTGTTTATTTAACAAAGATAAAATCGGGGTTCGGAATGATTCCCGGGGCCTGGATCGGACATTCCCGATATTACTGCACCGAATTCGTCTCCTATTTTATCGTACTTCCGGTCAGATTGGGTCAAGAAGTGTGAGGATGCCGCGAGATCGACGGTAGGAGTTTTGTTTATTTAACAAAGATAAAATCGGTTCTCGGAATGGTTCTCGGAGCCTTGATCGGACATTCCCGACATTACTGCTCCGAATTCGTCTCCGATTTTATCCTACTTTCGGTCAGATTGGGTCGAGAAGTCTAACGATGCCACGAGAACGACGCTAGGAGCTTTGTTTATTTAACAAAGATAAAATCGGTGCTCGGAACGGTCCCCAGGGCCTCGATCGTACATTCCCGATATTACTGCCCGAATTTGTCTCCGATTTTATCTTAATTCCGGTCAGATTGGGTCGAGAAGTCTGACGATGCCGCGAGAACGACGCTAGGAGGTTTGTTTATTTAACAAAGATAAAATCGGTGCTCGGAATGGTTCCCGGGGCCTCGATCGGACATTCCCGATATAACTGCCCCGAATTCGTCTCCGATTTCATCCTACTTCCGGTCAGATTGGGTCGAGAAGTCTGACGATGCCGCGGGAACGACGCTAGGACCTTTGTTTATGTAACAAAGATAAAATCGGTGCTCGGAACGTTTCCCGGGGCCTCGATCGGACATTCCCGATATTACTGCCCCGAATTCGTCTACGATTTTATCCGACTTCCGGTCAGATTGGGTCGAGAAGTCGGACGATGCGGCGAGAACGACGCTAGGAGGTTTGTTTACTTAACAAAGATAAAATTGGTGCTCGGAATGGTTCCCGGGGCCTCGATCGGACATTTCCAATACTACTGCCCCCAATTCGTATCCGATTTTATCTTACTTCCGGTCAGATTGGGTCAAGAAGTGTGACCATGCCGCGAGAACGACGGTAGGAGCTTTGTTTATTTATCAAAGACAAAATCGGTGCTCGGAATGGTTCTCGGAGCCTTGATCGGACATTCCCGACATTATTGCCTCGAATTCGTCTCCGATTTTATCCTACTTTCGGTCAGATTGGGTGGAGAAGTCTAACGATGCCACGAGAACGACGCTAGGAGCTTTGTTTATTTAACAACGATAAAATCGGTGCTCGGAACGGTTCCCGGGGCCTCGATCGGACATTCCCGATATCACTGCACCGAATTTGTCTCCGATTTTATCTTACTTCCGGTCAGATTGGGTCGAGAAGTCTGACGATGCCGCGAGAACGACGCTAGGAGCTTCGTTTATTTAACAAAGATAAAATCGATCCTCGAAATGGTTCGCGGGGGCTCGATTGGACAGTCCCGATATTACTGCCCTCAATTCGTCTCCGATTTCAACGCTTCGTTAAATAAACAAACCTCCTAGCGTCGTCCGAATGGTCGGCTGTCACAGGAAGTTGGTTCAGAGTCCGATGATATGCGGTCGAGCCGAGGGACCTGAATGTGTCCCTATCTGACAACTTGATTCAAAATAATGTCAATTTATAAAATGTTCGAGGACTCCGTGCACTGAAAATACGATTTTCAATCATTTGCGATTCGCTAACAACTTTTGGAATAAATGATTCTAGCAATACATTTTAAAGTAATTTGACGTGGAATTATTAATTTTTACCAAATATTACGAGATTGTTGATTTTTAATGTTGCATAAATTATCTTCACATGTAGTAGTTACAGAATTTTTGAATATTTTATGAAAAAGACAAATATAAAAATGCTCGTATAATTTGGCAAAAAATAATAATCTCACGCGAAATTACTTTAAAATGTATTGATAGAATTATTTATTGCGAAATGTATTAGCGAATCGCAAATGATAAGGAATATTGTTTGCGGACCATGGAATCCGCAAACATTTTCGAAACTGACATTATTTCCGATGAAGTTCGCAATCTATAGATCAACTCCAATCGATTGTCTTAAACCTCAATCCATAAACGTATTTCAGGCACATTAATCCCGTGAAACTGGGTCGTTTTCGTTTTAGCACTGCCAAACCAACAATTGTCAGTGGAAAAAATCTGAAAAAAATTATGGTCGATCTTTAGACCGTACTTCTACAAGAAAAATAAGGTTGTTTTGTTCCTTATTTTCGATTGTTTAAAAATAAATATTAAGTGAAGAAAATGATATTGGGCGGGATAAAAACGACCCAGGTTTGCGAATCGCGGGTTAGCATTTGCTCCGCAATGGGTCAGATTGAGTCGAGAACTCTGACGATGCTGCGACAACGACGGAAGGAGCATTATTTATTTAACAAAGATAGAATCAGTGCTCGCAACGGTTTTCGGAGCACCGATCGGACATTCCTGACACTACTGGCCCGAATTCGTCTCCGATTTTATCTTATTTCCGGTCAGATTGGGTCGAGAAGTCTGACGATCCTGCGACAGCGAGGGAAGGAGCTTTATTTATTTAACAAAGATAAAATCGGTGTTCGAAACGTTTCTAGGAGCCTCACTCGGAAATTCCTGATAGTACTGCCCCGAATCGGTCTCCGATTTTATCTTATTTCTGGTTAGATTGAGTCGAGAAGTCGGACGATGCCGCGAGAACGACGGTAGGAGCTTTGTTTATTTAACAAAGATAAAATCGGTGCTCGGAATGGTTTTCGGAGCCTTGATCGGACATTCCCGACATTACTGCCCCGAATTCGGCTCCGATTTTATCCTACTTTCGGTCAGATTGGGTCGAGAAGTCTGACGATGCCGCGAGAACGACGCTAGGAGCATTGTTTATTTAACAAAGATAAGATCGGTGCTCGGAATGGTTCCCGGGGCCTCGATCGGACATTCCCGATATTACTGCCCCGAATTTGTCACCGATTATATCCTACTTCCGGTCAGATTGGGTCGAGAAGTCTGACGATGCCGCGAGAACGACGCTAGGAGGATTGTTTATTTAACAAAGATGAAATCGGTGTTCGGAATGATTCCCGGGGCCTGGATCGTACATTCCCGATATTACTGCCCCGAATTCGTCTCCGATTTTATGTTACTTCCGGTCAGATTGGGTCAAGAAGTGTGACGATGCCGCGAAAACGACGCTAGCAGCTTTGTTTATTTAACAAAGATAAAATCGGTGCTCGGAATGGTTCTCGGAGCTTTGATCGGACATTCCCGACATTACTGCCCCGAATTCGTCTCCGATTTTATCCTTCTTTCGGTCAGATTGGGTCGAGAAGTCTAACGATGCCACGAGAACGACGCTAGGAGCTTTGTTTATTTAACAAAGATAAAATCGGTGCTCGGAACGGTTCCCAGGGCCTCGATCGGACATTCCCGATACTACTGCGCCCAAACCGTCTCCGATTGTATCTTACTTCCGGTCAGATGGGGTCGAGAAGTCTGACAATGCCGCGAGAACGACGCTAGGAGCCTTGTTTATTTAACAAAGATAAGATCGATGCTCGGAATCGTTCTCGGGGGCTCGATTGGACATTCCCGATATTACTGCCCCCAATTCGTCTCCGATTTTATCTTACTTCCGGTCAAAATTGATAAGGAAGTCTGACGATGCCGCGAGAACGACGGAAGGAGCATTGTTTATTTAACAACGATAAAATCGGTGCTCGGAATGGTTCCCGGGGCCTCGATCGGATATTCTCGATATTACTGCCCCGAATTCGGCTCCGATTTTATCCTACTTCCGGTCAGATTGGGTCGACAAGTCTGACGATGCCGCGAGAACGACGCCAGGAGCTTTGTTTATTTAAAAAAGATAACATCGGTACTCGGAATGGTTCCTGGGGCCTCGATCGGACATTCGCGGTACCACTGCCCCCGATCCGTCTCCGATTTTATCTTACTTCCGGTCAGATTGGGTCAAGACGTCTGACGATGCCGCGAGAACGACGCGAGGAGGTGTGTTTATTTAACAAAGATAAAATCGGTGCTCGGAATGGTTCCCGGGGCCTCGATCGGACATTCTCGATATTACTGCCCCGAATTCGGCTCCGATTTTATCCTACTTCCGGTCAGATTGGGTCGAGAAGTCTGACGATGCCGCGAGAACAACGCTAGGAGCATTGTTTATTTAACAAAGATAAGATCGGTGCTCCGAATGGTTCCCGGGGCCTCGATCGGACATTCCCGATATTACTGCCCCGAATTTTCCTCCGATTTCATCCTACTTCCGGTCAGATTGGGTCGAGAAGTCTGACGATGCCGCGAGAACGACGCTAGGAGGTTTGTTTATTTAACAAAGATAAAATCGGGGTTCGGAATGATTCCCGGGGCCTGGATCGGACATTCCCGATATTACTGCACCGAATTCGTCTCCTATTTTATCGTACTTCCGGTCAGATTGGGTCAAGAAGTGTGAGGATGCCGCGAGATCGACGGTAGGAGTTTTGTTTATTTAACAAAGATAAAATCGGTTCTCGGAATGGTTCTCGGAGCCTTGATCGGACATTCCCGACATTACTGCTCCGAATTCGTCTCCGATTTTATCCTACTTTCGGTCAGATTGGGTCGAGAAGTCTAACGATGCCACGAGAACGACGCTAGGAGCTTTGTTTATTTAACAAAGATAAAATCGGTGCTCGGAACGGTCCCCAGGGCCTCGATCGTACATTCCCGATATTACTGCCCCGAATTTGTCTCCGATTTTATCTTAATTCCGGTCAGATTGGGTCGAGAAGTCTGACGATGCTGCGAGAACGACGCTAGGAGGTTTGTTTATTTAACAACGATAAAATCGGTGCTCGGAATGGTTTCCGGGGCCTCGATCGGACATTCCCGATACTACTGTCCCCGATCCGTCTCCGATTTTATCTTACTTCCGGTCAGATTGGGTCGAGAAGTCTGACGATGCGGCGAGAACGACGCTAGGAGGTTTGTTTATTTAACAAAGATAAAATCGGTGCTCGGAATGGTTCCCGGGGCCTCGATCGGACATTCCCGATATAACTGCCCCGAATTCGTCTCCGATTTCATCCTACTTCCGGTCAGATTGGGTCGAGAAGTCTGACGATGCCGCGGGAACGACGCTAGGAGCTTTGTTTATGTAACAAAGATAAAATCGGTGCTCGGAACGGTTCCCGGGGCCTCGATCGGACATTCCCGATATTACTGCCCCGAATTCGTCTACGATTTTATCCGACTTCCGGTCAGATTGGGTCGAGAAGTCGGACGATGCGGCGAGAACGACGCTAGGAGGTTTGTTTACTTAACAAAGATAAAATCGGTGCTCGGAATGGTTCCCGGGGCCACGATCGGACATTTCCAATACTACTGCCCCCAATTCGTATCCGATTTTATCTTACTTCCGGTCAGATTGGGTCAAGAAGTGTGACGATGCCGCGAGAACGACGGTAGGAGCTTTGTTTATTTATCAAAGACAAAATCGGTGCTCGGAATGGTTCTCGGAGCCTTGATCGGACATTCCCGACATTATTGCCCCGAATTCGTCTCCGATTTTATCCTACTTTCGGTCAGATTGGGTGGAGAAGTCTGACGATGCCGCGGGAACGACGCTAGGAGCTTTGTTTATGTAACAAAGATAAAATCGGTGCTCGGAACGGTTCCCGGGGCCTCGATCGGACATTCCCGACATTACTGCCCCGAATTCGTCTCCGATTTTATCCTACTTTCGGTCAGATTGGGTCGAGAAGTCTAACGATGCCACGAGAACGACGCTAGGAGCTTTGTTTATTTAACAAAGATAAAATCGGTGCTCGGAACGGTTCCCAGGGCCTCGATCGGACATTCCCGATACTACTGCGCCCAAACCGTCTCCGATTGTATCTTACTTCCGGTCAGATGGGGTCGAGAAGTCTGACAATGCCGCGAGAACGACGCTAGGAGCCTTGTTTATTTAACAAAGATAAGATCGATGCTCGGAATCGTTCTCGGGGGCTCGATTGGACATTCCCGATATTACTGCCCCCAATTCGTCTCCGATTTTATCTTACTTCCGGTCAGAATGGATAAGGAAGTCTGACGATGCCGCGAGAACGACGGAAGGAGCATTGTTTATTTAACAACGATAAAATCGGTGCTCGGAATGGTTCCCGGGGCCTCGATCGGATATTCTCGATATTACTGCCCCGAATTCGGCTCCGATTTTATCCTACTTCCGTTCAGATTGGGTCGACAAGTCTGACGATGCCGCGAGAACGACGCCAGGAGCTTTGTTTATTTAAAAAAGATAACATCGGTACTAGGAATGGTTCCTGGGGCCTCGATCGGACATTCGAGGTACCACTGCCCCCGATCCGTCTCCGATTTTATCTTACTTCCGGTCAGATTGGGTCATGAAGTCTGACGATGCCGCGAGAACGACGCTAGGAGGTGTGTTTATTTAACAAAGATAAAATCGGTGCTCGGAATGGTTCCCGGGGCCTCGATCGGACATTCTCGATATTACTGCCCCGAATTCGGCTCCGATTTTATCCTACTTCCGGTCAGATTGGGTCGAGAAGTCTGACGATGCCGCGAGAACAACGCTAGGAGCATTGTTTATTTAACAACGATAAAATCGGTGCTCGGAACGGTTCCCGGGGCCTCGATCGGACATTCCCGATATCACTGCACCGAATTTGTCTCCGATTTTATCTTACTTCCGGTCAGATTGGGTCGAGAAGTCTGACGATGCCGCGAGAACGACGCTAGGAGCTTCGTTTATTTAACAAAGATAAAATCGATCCTCGAAATGGTTCGCGGAGGCTCGATTGGACAGTCCCGATATTACTGCCCTCAATTCGTCTCCGATTTCAACGCTTTGTTAAATAAACAAACCTCCTAGCGTCGTCCGAATGGTCGGCTGTCACAGGAAGTTGGTTCAGAGTCCGATGATATGCGGTCGAGCCGAGGGACCTGAATGTGTCCCTATCTGACAACTTGATTCAAAATAATGTCAATTTATAAAATGTTCGAGGACTCCATGCACTGAAAATACGATTTTCAATCATTTGCGATTCGCTAACAACTTTTGGAATAAATGATTCTAGCAATACATTTTAAAGTAATTTGACGTGGAATTATTAATTTTTACCAAATATTACGAGATTGTTGATTTTTAATGTTGCATAAATTATCTTCACATGTAGTAGTTACAGAATTTTTGAATATTTTATGAAAAAGACAAAAATAAAAATGCTCGTATAATTTGGCAAAAAATAATAATCTCACGCGAAATTACTTTAAAATGTATTGATAGAATTATTTATTGCGAAAGTTATTAGCGAATCGCAAATGATAAGGAATATTGTTTGCGGACCATGGAATCCGCAAACATTTTCGAAACTGACATTATTTCCGATGAAGTTCGCAATCTATAGATCAACTCCAATCGATTGTCTTAAACCTCAATCCATAAACGTATTTCAGGCACATTAATCCCGTGAAACTGGGTCGTTTTCGTTTTAGCACTGCCAAACCAACAATTGTCAGTGGAAAAAATCTGAAAAAAATTATGGTCGATCTTTAGACCGTACTTCTACAAGAAAAATAAGGTTGTTTTGTTCCTTATTTTCGATTGTTTAAAAATAAATATTAAGTGAAGAAAATGATATTGGGCGGGATAAAAACGACCCAGGTTTGCGAATCGCGGGTTAGCATTTGCTCCGCAATGGGTCAGATTGAGTCGAGAACTCTGACGATGCTGCGACAACGACGGAAGGAGCATTATTTATTTAACAAAGATAGAATCAGTGCTCGCAACGGTTTTCGGAGCACCGATCGGACATTCCTGACACTACTGGCCCGAATTCGTCTCCGATTTTATCTTATTTCCGGTCAGATTGGGTCGAGAAGTCTGACGATCCTGCGACAGCGAGGGAAGGAGCTTTATTTATTTAACAAAGATAAAATCGGTGTTCGAAACGTTTCTAGGAGCCTCAATCGGAAATTCCTGATAGTACTGCCCCGAATCCGTCTCCGATTTTATCTTATTTCTGGTTAGATTGAGTCGAGAAGTCGGACGATGCCGCGAGAACGACGGTAGGAGCTTTGTTTATTTAACAAAGATAAAATCGGTGCTCGGAATGGTTTTCGGAGCCTTGATCGGACATTCCCGACATTACTGCCCCGAATTCGGCTCCGATTTTATCCTACTTTCGGTCAGATTGGGTCGAGAAGTCTGACGATGCCGCGAGAACGACGCTAGGAGATTTGTTTGTTTAACAAAGATAAAATCGGTGCTCGGAATGGTTCCCGGGGCCTCGATCGGACATTCTCGATATTACTGCCCCGAATTCGGCTCCGATGTTATCCCACTTCCGGTCAGATTGGGTCGAGAAGTCTGACGATGCCGCGAGAACGACGCTAGGAGCATTGTTTATTTAACAAAGATACGATCGGTGCTCGGAATGGTTCCCGGGGCCTCGATCGGACATTCCCGATATTACTGCCCCGAATTTGTCACCGATTTTATCCTACTTCCGGTCAGATTGGGTCGAGAAGTCTGACGATGCCGCGAGAACGACGCTAGGAGGATTGTTTATTTAACAAAGATGAAATCGGTGTTCGGAATGATTCCCGGGGCCTGGATCGTACATTCCCGATATTACTGCCCCGAATTCGTCTCCGATTTTATGTTACTTCCGGTCAGATTGGGTCAAGAAGTGTGACGATGCCGCGAAAACGACGCTAGGAGCTTTGTTTATTTAACAAAGATAAAATCGGTGCTCGGAATGGTTCTCGGAGCTTTGATCGGACATTCCCGACATTACTGCCCCGAATTCGTCTCCGATTTTATCCTACTTTCGGTCAGATTGGGTCGAGAAGTCTAACGATGCCACGAGAACGACGCTAGGAGCTTTGTTTATTTAACAAAGATAAAATCGGTGCTCGGAACGGTTCCCAGGGCCTCGATCGGACATTGCCGATACTACTGCGCCCAAACCGTCTCCGATTGTATCTTACTTCCGGTCAGATGGGGTCGAGAAGTCTGACAATGCCGCGAGAACGACGCTAGGAGCCTTGTTTATTTAACAAAGATAAGATCGATGCTCGGAATCGTTCTCGGGGGCTCGATTGGACATTCCCGATATTACTGCCCCCAATTCGTCTCCGATTTTATTTTACTTCCGGTCAGAATGGATAAGGAAGTCTGACGATGCCGCGAGAACGACGGAAGGAGCATTGTTTATTTAACAACGATAAAATCGGTGCTCGGAATGGTTCCCGGGGCCTCGATCGGATATTCTCGATATTACTGCCCCGAATTCGGCTCCGATTTTATCCTACTTCCGGTCAGATTGGGTCGAGAAGTCTGACGATGCCGCGAGAACGACGCCAGGAGCTTTGTTTATTTAAAAAAGATAACATCGGTACTCGGAGTGGTTCTTGGGGCCTCGATCGGACATTCGCGGTACCACTGCCCCCGATCCGTCTCCGATTTTATCTTACTTCCGGTCAGATTGGGTCAAGAAGTCTGACGATGCCGCGAGAACGACGCTAGGAGGTGTGTTTATTTAACAAAGATAAAATCGGTGCTCGGAATGGTTCCCGGGGCCTCGATCGGACATTCTCGATATTACTGCCCCGAATTAGGCTCCGATTTTATCCTACTTCCGGTCAGATTGGGTCGAGAAGTCTGACGATGCCGCGAGAACGACGCTAGGAGGTTTGTTTATTTAACAAAGATAAAATCGGGGTTCGGAATGATTCCCGGGGCCTGGATCGGACATTCCCGATATTACTGCACCGAATTCGTCTCCGATTTTATCGTACTTCCGGTCAGATTGGGTCAAGAAGTGTGAGGATGCCGTGAGAACGACGGTAGGAAATTTGTTTATTTAACAAAGATAAAATCGGTTCTCGGAATGGTTCTCGGAGCCTTGATCGGACATTCCCGACATTACTGCCCCGAATTCGTCTCCGATTTTATCCTACTTTCGGTCAGATTGGGTCGAGAAGTCTAACGATGCCACGAGAACGACGCTAGGAGCTTTGTTTATTTAACAAAGATAAAATCGGTGCTCGGAACGGTTCCCAGGGCCTCGATCGGACATTCCCGATATTACTGCCCCGAATTTGTCTCCGATTTTATCTTAATTCCGGTCAGATTGGGTCGAGAAGTCTGACGATGCCGCGAGAACGACGCTAGGAGGTTTGTTTATTTAACAACAATAAAATCGGTGCTCGGAATGGTTCCCGGGGCCTCGATCGGACATTCCCGATACTACTGTCCCCGATCCGTCTCCGATTTTATCTTACTTCCGGTCAGATTGGGTCGAGAAGTCTGACGATGCCGCGAGAACGACGCTAGGAGGTTTGTTTATTTAACAAAGATACAATCGGTGCTCGGAATGGTTCCCGGGGCCTCGATCGGACATTCCCGATATAACTGCCCCGAATTTGTCTCCGATTTTATCCTACTTCCGGTCAGATTGGGTCGTGAAGTCTGACGATGCCGCGAGAACGACGCTAGGAGCTTTGTTTATTTAACAAAGATAAAATCGGTGCTCGGAACGGTTCCCGGGGCCTCGATCGGACATTCCCGATATTACTGCCCCGAATTCGTCTCCGATTTTATCCGACTTCCGGTCAGATTGGGTCGAGAAGTCTGACGATGCGGCGAGAACGACGCTAGGAGGTTTGTTTACTTAACAAAGATAAAATCGGTGCTCGGAATGGTTCCCGGGGCCTCGATCGGACATTTCCGATACTACTGCCCCCAATTCGTATCCGATTTTATCTTACTTCCGGTCAGATTGGGTCAAGAAGTGTGACGATGCTGCGAGAACGACGGTAGGAGCTTTGTTTATTTATCAAAGATAAAATCGGAGCTCGGAATGGTTCCCGGGGCCTCGATCGGACATTCCCGATATCACTCCACCGAATTTGTCTCCGATTTTATCTTACTTCCGGTCAGATTGGGTCGAGAAGTCTGACGATGCCGCGAGAACGACGCTAGGAGCTTCGTTTATTGAACAAAGATAAAATCGTTCCTCGAAATGGTTCGCGGGGGCTCGATTGGACATTCCCGATATTACTGCCCCCAATTCGTCTCCGATTTCAACGCTTTGTTAAATAAACAAACCTCCTAGCGTCGTTCTCGCGGCATCGTCAGACTTCTCGACCCAATCTGACCGGAAGTAGGATAAAATCGGAGACGGTTTGGGCGCAGTAGTATCGGGAATGTCCGATCGAGGCCCCGGGAACCATTCCGAGCACCGATTTTATCTTTGTTAAATAAATAAAGCACCTAGCGTCGTTCTCGCGGCATCGTCAGACTTCTCGACCCAATCTGACCGGAAGTAGGATAAAATCGGAGACGGATTCGGGGCAGTAATATCGAGAATGTCCGATCGAGGCCCGGAGAACCATTCTGGGCACCGATTTTATCTTTGTTAAATAAACAAACCTCCTAGCATCGTTCTGGCGGCATCGTCAGACTTTTCGACCCAATCTGACCGGAAGTAGGACAAAATCGAAGACGAATTCGGGGCAGTAATATCGGGAATGTCTGATCAAGGCTCCGAGATCCTTTCCGAGCACCGATTTTATCTTTGTTAAATAAACAATGCTCCTTCGGTCGTTCTCGCGGCATCGTCAGACTTCCTTATCCATTCTGACCGGAAGTAAGATAAAATCGGAGACGAAATGGGGGCAGTAATATCGGGAATGTCCAATCGAGCCCCCGGGAACAATTCCGAGCATCGATTTTATCTTTGTTAAATAAACAAAGCTCCTAGCGTCGTTCTCGCGGCATTGTCAGACTTCTCGACCCCATCTGACCGGAAGTAAGATCAAATCGGAGACGGTTTGGGCGCAGTAGATCGGGAATGTCCGATCGAGGCTCCGGGAACCATTCCGAGCACCGATTTTATCTTTGTTAAATAAACAAATCTCCTAGAGTCGTTCTCGCGGCATCGCCAGACTTCTCGACCCAATCTGACCGGAAGTAGGATAAAATCGGAGACGGATTCGGGGCAGTAATATCGAGAATGGCCGATCGAGGCCCCGGGAACCATTCTGAGCACCGATTTTATCATTGTTAAACAAACAAATCTCCTAGCGTCGTTCTCGCGGCTTCGTCAGACTTCTCGACCCAATCTGACCGGAAGTAGGATAAAATCGGCGACGAATTCGGTGCAGTAATGTCGGGAATGTCCGATCAAGGCTCCGAAAATCGTTCCGAGCACCGATTTTATCTTTGTTAAATAAACAAAGCTCCTAGCGTCGTTCTCGCGACATCGTCAGACTTTTCGACCCAATCTGACCGGAAGTAGGACAAAATCGAAGACGAATTCGGCGCAGTAATATCGGGAATGGCCGATCAAGGCTCCGAGATCCATTCCGAGCACCGATTTTATCTTCGTTAAATAAACAATGCTCCTTCCGTCGTTCTCGCGGCATCGTCAGACTTCCTTATCCATTCTGACCGGAAGTAAGATAAAATCGGAGACGACTTGGGGGCAGTAATATCGGGAATGTCCAATCGAGCCCCCGGGAACCATTCCGAGCATCGATTTTATCTTTGTTAAATATACAAAGCTCCTAGCGTCGTTCTCGCGGCATTGTCAGACTTCTCGACCCCATCGGACCGGAAGTAAGATCAAATCGGAGACGGTTTGGGCGCAGTAGTATCGGGAATGTCCGATCGAGGCCCCGGGAATCATTGCGAGCACCGATTTTATCTTTATTAAATAAACAAAGCTCCTAGCGTCGTTCTCGCTGCATCGTCAGACTTCTCGACCCAATCTGACCGGAAGTAGGATGAAATCGGAGATGAATTCGGGGCAGTATTGTCGGGAATGTCCGATCAAGGCTCCGAGAACCATTCCGAGCACCGATTTTATCTTTGTTAAATAAACAAAGCTCCTACCGTCGTTCTCGCGGCATCGTCAGACTGCTTGACCCAACCTGACCGGGAGTAAGATCAAATCGAAGACGAATTCGGGGCAGTAGTATCGGGAATGTCCGATCAAGGTCCCGGGAGCCATTGCGAGCCCCGATTTTATCTTTGTTAAATAAACAATGCTCCTTCCGTCGTTCTCGCCGCATCGTCAGACTTCCTTATCCATTCTGACCGGAAGTAAGATAAAATCGGAGATGAATTGGCGGCAGTAATATCGGGAATGTCCAATCGAGCCCCCGGGACCCATTCCCAGCACCGATTTTATCTTTGTTAAATAAACAAAGCTCCTAGCGTCGTTCTCGCGGCATCGTCAGACTTCTCGACCCAATCTGATCGGAAGTAGGATAAAATCGGAGACTAATTCGGGGCAGTAATATCGGGAATGTCCCATCGAGGCTCCGAGAACCATTCCGAGCACCGATTTCATCTTTGTTAAATAAACAAACCTCCTACCGTCGTTCTCGCGGCATCGTCCGACTTCTCGACTCAATCTGACCGGAAATAAGATAAAATCGGAGACGGATTCGGGGCAGTACTATCAGGAATTTCCGATTGAGGTCCCAATAAACGTTGGGACTACCGATTTTATCTTTGCTAAATAAATAATGCTCCTTCCCTCACTGTCGCAGGATCGTCAGAATTCTCGAACAAATCTGACCGGAAATAAGATAAAATCGGAGACGGATTCGGGCCAGTAGTGTCAGGAATGTCCGATCGGTGCTCCGAGTACCGTTGCGAGCACTGATTCTATCTTTGTTAAATAAATAATGCTCCTTCCGTAGTTGTCGCAGCATCGTTAGATTTCTCGACTCAATCTGACCCATTGCGGAGCAAATGCTAACCCGCGATTCGCAAACCTGGGTCGTTTTCATCCCGCCCAAGATCATTTTCTTCACTCAATATTTATTTAAAAAAAAATCGAACCTAAGGAACAAAACAACCTTATCATTCCTGTAGAAGTACGGTCTAAAGATCGACCATGATTTTTTTCAGATTTTTTCCACTGACAATTGTTGGTTTGGCAGAGCAAAAACCAAAACGACCCAGTTTCACGGGATTAATGTGCCTGAAATACGTTTATGGA
The DNA here is from genome assembly GCA_963210295.1 of Ophion ellenae. NCBI lineage: Eukaryota > Metazoa > Arthropoda > Insecta > Hymenoptera > Ichneumonidae > Ophion > Ophion ellenae. Next base: position 9,214,373 of record OY723394.1, read on the forward strand.
TTGAGGTTTAAGATAATCGATTGAAGTCGTCTATAGATTGCGAACTTTATCGGAAATAATGTCAATTTCGAAAATGTTTGCGGATTTCATGGTCCGCAAACACTATTCCTCATCATTTGCGATTCGCTAATAACTTTCGCAATGAATAATTCTATCAATACATTCTCAAGTAATTTCGCGTCAAATTATTATTTTTTGCCGAATTATACGAGCATTTTTATTTTTGACTTTTTCATAAAATATTCAAAAATTATGTACCTACAACATGTGAAGATAATTTATGCAACATTAAAAAACAGCAATCTCGTAATATTTGGTAAAAATTAATAATGCCACGTCAAATTACTTTAAAATGTTTTGCTAGAATCATTTATTCCAAAAGTTGTTAGCGAATCGCAAATGATTGAAAATCGTATTTTCAGTGCATGGAGTCCTCGAACATTTTATAAATTGACATTATTTTGAATCAAGTTGTCAGATAGGGACACATTCAGGTTCCTCGGCTCGACCGCGTATCATCGGACTCTGAACCAACTTCCGGTGACAGTCGACCATTCGGAAGTTGCAGCTGTGACGTCAGCAGACTAGCACTTCCTATAGCACTGTCGTGCCTGACTTAGCTCGTTTGTTCCACTGATTAAATTCCGATTTATACACTTGTATCGTATGTTTGATAATTTTTTTCTCCATGACGGAGAGCACAAATAAAGTTTTCGGGAGTGAATTTTATAAACTTCATTCACCTGCACGCAAAATGGATTTTTTATTCTTTTCCAGAATACGCTATTTTCTCTGGCAAATGCTATTCATGACAAAAATACGATATATTTTTTTTCAAAGAAAGCGTGAAAAACCATTAAAAATCATATTTTTTTCAGTCGCAAAATCACCGCGCAAGACCCTCTAAAAACACCTGTCCACCTTATAAAAGTCACCCTGTATATATATATATATATAACAACATGCATATTCATACATACATATACATATACATATACATATACGCATACATATAGTACATTTTAATACAAGAATATTTTTTCCGTTGACTTTAATTCATATCATGACGAGCGCATTTATTTTTCACCATCCTTTATTTTGTCTGTGCACATTCGACTTTCCTTAGTATGCACCTACTCCCGCTGAACGCGCCTAGCTAGCGCGCCGAGCTCAGCGCCCGCGCGCACTCACTCTCTATCCTTGTCTCTCCCTAACGCTCGCGCGCACACACGCGCCCTCGCTTCGTCTCTCTCACTCTCTCTCTCTTTAGCGCTCCGCCAGGTGACCAACGTGAGCCTCCTCTTCTCCCGATAGTTCGGGCGCTTAATCGAGCTACATCTTCCATCCTTCTCTCTCCGGGTTACCCATGTACCCCCTTCATACTTATGTAACCCTTATCACAAAAACCTTCTTCTTTAACCGCGAACCTCGATTTCCGCAGATCCGCGATATAATTCTCGACTCGCGAATCACGAATATCAACCCTCTCACCCCTATTTCGCGTACTCGCGAAAAACCACGAGATTACGTAACCGCGGACTCGCGATATACTCGCGACCCCGCGACTCGCCTCGTACATAGAGTCGGTCTCTCTCTTATTCTCACCCGGCCTAACATTCTCTCTCTTTTACTCATGGCTACTATGGCAAATAGACGCTACGTGACTTTTTCCAAATTACTTTATTGCCCCTCGAGTCGAGCGAACGCTTCCCTTTGAGACATTTTCCAGAAAACACTCGAATTGCTTTATTGCCTCTTGAAACGAGCAAGCGCTCTTTTTACAGTATAAGTCTCTTCTTGTACGCTTTCCCATTTTCAAGTATATAATAGAATACATTAAGCAGATATTTTTCCTGAACTTTCCCAGGGCATGTATATCTCCTTCTCTCTCGCACTGGTCGCGTCTCTTTCCGACGCGCCGCCATGATGCAAGCCACGTGTTGCACGTAGGCTTCTGCGAAATAATACTTTAAATAATATCGCATCATGCCAAATCCCAAGAACTAATTAAAAGATAAGCAAATTGCTATCACTCTATACCTTATAGACTAAACATCCGCTCCACTGCAAGTATCACGTGTCGCCTCTTTGTCCTCTTTGTCTCCTATACAATACCATTATTATTATTTCCACGTGCAGAATATTCGACAATAAATTGATAAACGCGCTAATTAATAAAATTAGCGCGTTTATCAATAATTACTTATTATTCAATAAATAATTAGCGCCGTCACAATGCAACTAGCAATATTATTAAATAATCAGAATAAATATTCCACGCAACAAATAAAATATAAACATTATCTTAGTTATTTACGTTAAGCGATAATTGTTATAATTTCGGTATTATAGATAGTACACGATATCTCATGCGCTACTAACATAGTTATTAAATAATCAACTACTATATTCATTTTTATTTTTACGCATATACGAATAAAATTATTACTTCGCGGATAAGTTAAATATTGAATACAACTTCCACCACACCAACTCCAAATAAATAATGTTGCGCTCTATTTAATTAAGAGTTACATATTAATAATCATTATACGCAACTCGCACACTTCGGTCCGTAATTATTATCCTCTCGTTCAAATATTTGATACAACGAGTTAAAAAATAAATTATCTTTATCCGATGCCACACCACACGCAAGATAATAAAAAACAATAACAATTAAAAATAATATAAAATTACGTCCCTTTATTCACAAGCGAATATTATTGTAACAAATTGTGAGACTAACGATACATTAAAAATATTAACTTATCGTCAGTGCAACCATGACAAACCGACATAATTATTTGTTGTAACATTTAAATTAAATAATTCATGTATCGTCGAATCCTCCGCATAACGCCATAAGAGCGAGCGAGAAGGAACATCGGCGTCGGCGTCTCCTCTCCGCGGTGCATGCGCACCACACCGCTCCACCGCCGCACCAATAAAAAGCCGAGTCCTCCGCTGCTCGTCAGTTCTCCGGTCTCTCCACCAGTTAGTTGCGCTTCTCCGCTCGCTGCGTTCGTGTCGGACCCGCACGCTGGAACATCGGAACATTTCTTTAACATTTCTTTATTTTCACATCGTTATCTTATCGAATTGGAACTCGAAGTTTGAATTTTAATTGCGCTTAAATCTCATCGTATGCCACATCGTAGAGTTATGTGTAACTATATTTATTTCCAAGTTCGCAACAATATATACATATACGTGTACATTTCTAGAATGAGCGAATAATTATTTTGCGACCCTTTATCCCTCGTCGAATATATTCTTTCGCACGTATTTAGTTCGTTCATTCGTCTTTTGCAAAATCCGCCTGAATAAACAATCATCCACCGTCGTTTTCGTGGCATTTCGTTTATTCGAAAATATTTCATTTCACAACCTTTTATATTGCGTGTGTGTAAATCAATCGTCCGTTACACAAACCAACCTATTATCCATTTTTCCCTGTTTCCCGAAGAATTGTCGGTTGTGCTACCTATTATTGCACGTCGACAATTTCTTACCTCGCTTAATTTCAAGATTCGGTTTAGCGATTGTGCTACTTACTACTGCACGTCGATTAATTCGTGTCTTGAATCCACGCTTGCATGTCAATCCTACCCGTTCTCTCATTTCCCCCAGCCAACGGGCAATTGATTTTTCCCATAAAATATTTATCAGTATTTATTTAATTTTATAAATGCCAAGAAGCCGAGGTGGTTCCAAGTGTCGTCTCCGCCGCGCAAACGCAATAGCCGCGCAAAAGCACCGGCCGGCATCGCGTGGAAATAATTTATCTCTATTCACACGAATTGTTCGCGACGCCATAAAAGAACACTCAGTGAAAATCGGACCGAAAGTAGTGTCGAATGTTCTATTTCGTGCGAAAATCTTCATCATCGACCCCCGCGGGTACATGCGCTAAGTGACCCGTTTAACCCGCAGCGTCGCTTCAGACGTGTCCACCGTCGTTGCATCGTCGAACATCGAGATTCCTATCGATGACGAATTTTCTCTCGTCAGCAACGTCTTTTCCTTTCGCTCCACGAGTTCGTCGTCGCGGTCGGCTAACAGGAGCTCCTCTTTATCAGCGTATGTGTCGGTACATTTATGGGTGGATGGTCGCCAAAGAATAGGAGACCTAGCTCCCAACCGACTGTCGTCGAAATCGTCGTTCAACTCGAAATATTAATTACCGACGGAAGGACCTTTCCCCGGGTACCAGACCGTCCGTCGATAAACCCGCTACACACCGCCGCTCGTAGGGTAAGTCGCATGTTCACGTTACCGTTGACTATCTTCTTTACCGACGGCCCTACCCCCGCGACTGATTCATGATTATCAATCAACCTGTGGCTAGATTCTCATCCCTGTTGGGCACATTCCCAACTAAAGGCAGGATCTCTAGGCTGGCGTCCGTTTCTGTGAAACAAAGAAAAAGTGCATTAATTAAACAATCAACGTAAATTCAATCTCATAACCGAAATCGCGTATTGCTCTTGCGAAGGTATTTATTTTTTTTATCTAAAATAAATTCCCGGACGTAACACTGAAAAATATTTCGCATTACCCAGTTGGTCGAGAATTTCGGTTATTTGAGGTAATGGATAAGCATCGCCAATTGTCTTTTCGTTTAAGTTCCTCAAATCAATGACCATGCGCCACTTCGGATTTCCTTGTGAGTCCGCTTTTTTGGGAACGATCCACAGAGGCGAATTATACGGGGAGTTTGACGGTTTAATTACTTCCCCTCCAATTAGTTCTTTAACTTGCTTCGTAATTTCATCTTTATGAACGGGCGGAAATCTATACTGCCTCGTAAAAACTGGTTGATCGTCGTTCGTCGTTATCTAATGTTTGATTGTATCTGTAAAGCCTAGGACTTTTCCTGGCAAATGAAATAGGTCCGAATTCTCGCTTATAATTTTATCCACGCTTGACCGGTCTTCATCGTTCAGATGGTTGAGACGGAGTAAGTCGCGCATTTCATATACTTTATCTTTCTTTTCAACTTTTAAAACTTTTTTGTGGCGCGCAATTTCAAACCGTAATATACCCTCTTCCCGAGACGCCATTTGGTCGTCCGGGTGGGGAACAATTAAACTTTCCTCCTCTCCCTGAAACGGCTTTTGGTCGTTTGGAGTCAGGGAATTATTTTTACATCAGGTCCTATCCTCTTCCTGAAATGCCTTTTGGTCGTCGGGAGTGAGGGAACCCTTTCGATTTTCATCCTCTTCCTGAAACGCCATTTGGTCGTCCGGAGTGAGGAAATTATTTCCACTTTCGGTCCTACCCTCTTCCTGAAACGCCTTTTGGTCGTCCGGAGTGAGGGAACCATTTTTCGTGCCTTTGCACCTGAATTCTTCGACTACTAACGTTGGTATAGTCAGTAACAAATTATCATCGGTTGAATTGTGCGCAATAAGATAAGCGATACCATTCTTGACTGTAACGACTGCTTCGCCAAAAAAGATCCCTTCTCCCAAGTAGAGCATCGGAGTATATCCTTCTTTGATTTTGGGATTACTTATTTTGACGTAACAGACCGGTTTGGAATCGAAATAGTTTGTTTACTTTTAAACGGGATTCTTTGATTTCCCCAAGTTAATTGTTCATGTCTCCAATCTACGAGCGCTTTATTTTCAGCAAGAAATTCGGTACCAAATACTGCGGGTTGGTCCATCGGGAACCAATCATCGACGACGTGTAATTCCGCGGGGTATCATTGATCATTATTCTTATAGACCCCTTTGTTCTTACGGGGATACTCGTGATCTCCTCCAATTTTAATATATTGTTACGTTCGGGAATTTATTATAGATGAAAAAATATATATTTGAAGAAACGAAATACGCGATTTGGACTGTGAGATTGAATTTACGTTGATTTTTGGATTAATGTATTTTTTTCTATTTTCAGGGAACGGACGCCAGCCCTGAGATCCTGCCTTTAATCGGAAATGTGCCCAACAGGGATGAGAATCAGTCACGATTTGATCGGTAACTAATTATCACTCGCGCGGATAGGGTAGTCGGTAAAGAAAATAACGAATGGTAACGTGAACATGCAACTTATCCTACGAGCGGCGGTGCGTAGCGGGTTTATCGACGGTTGATCAAGTACCCGAGTGCAGGTTCTTCCGTCGGTGATGACGATCTCGAGATGAAGGGAGAATTCGACGACGGTTGGCAGAGGGGTCGATCTCCTATGTTTTGATAACGTTCCACCCATCGATGTACCAACTGGAGGTGACTAGTCGAGAGTGATGATCTCGATCTCCATAAGGATGGCACCTAGTTGTGTCCGGACTCAACGACAGATGGAGAATCAGCAACAGGTGAGTCCGTGACGCAAGGACTGATTTCCGGTTCGACAACGACAGAGCAGGATTCGACGTCGAATGAAATAACCGAAAATGTAACTTCGTGTTCAGGTGATTCAACGACCGTGGATGCGTCCGAGTCGCTGACAGGTAACGGCGGAGATACGCGACGGATCGAACGATCGTCCAAGATATACACTCGCGAATGGAGGAGAGTATTTGAAATAATGCGCAACCTTGCGCTAAGCGGTGATTGATTGAACCGTTGTTCTAGCGTTCTGTTATCACCGCGGGAATGTCGACCCGATGTTTCGCCTCGGCTAGAATGAGCGCGGCGTCGTTGAAAGTGAGCACCTGCACGTCTTTTTGGCATTAGAGAAAAAGTAAGTTAACTAATTAATTCAAAATAATTTCTTTCAGATATTGGCCCAGTTTCCAAATTATGGCACGGGTGCTTGGCCTCTAGGCAGCACACTCGCAACACTTAAAGGGATATGAATTCGTGCAAATGTAGTAGCACTGAATTCAAATTTATTTAAGGAATGAGATTGCACGGTAGATCGTGGTGACCGTGCCTGGCCACTAGGCAGCACGAAAGATCACTTAATCACCGGAAAAGGATGTGGACGTTTCGTGCTCAGCTAAGGAGCACTAAAACACAAGGCAAAAAGTAGTAGAGAAACTTCGGATAAACAGGCACAATTCCTTCGATAAGTATTTTTTGAATATACTGGGAATTCAGAATGAAAAATGCCTAAGAAAACGATGAGTGACACTTTTGATTAAATCGAGGTATTCAGGTTTGACACAATAAATTAACACGAGACGATGATCACTTTTGGAGATTATTGATATATTGTTACAACTTTAAAAATGAATTTAATCGTAGAGAATAGATTGGATATAATGAAAATAAACGTACGAAATGAATATTCGTATAAAAATCAAAAAGTGTATAACTGTTACCCGAAAAGAATCAAAGATTCAAGAATTACAAGAGCCGATTTTCCAGCGTGCGGGTCCGACGGACGGAGAATCGCGACTGACTGGTGGAGAGACCGGAGAACTGGGAAGGAGCGCTGGACCACATCTCTTATAGGCGGTTCCCCCGGTTGGTACGCTGGACCGATGAAGGGGGGAACTGCGTGACGTAGATGATATAGCTCTCTCGCTCGCTCTTACAGGTATGTATGGAAGACTAATAATAAATTAAGTTAATTAATTTATTATTAGTTTACATTTTTACATTACATGTTATTTTAAATTTGTTATATAATATATCCATGAGAAGATCAATATTTTGTATTCGTAACATTCTTAATTGTTTATTGATATTATAATGTGAATAAATGTTTGCGCTATATAATATAATTTTATGTGTTCAATTGTGTTTGATACCAACAATAGTAATTCATATATTGTTTGCGTTGCTGTAAAAATATGATTTTTGTATGTAATCATTTATAATAATGATTGTAACACAATGTCGTTCTGTGCGTGATTCTGTGGATTCTTCGCGTGGAACTGTGATAAAGTATCTTATTTTATAGTAATTATTACGGGATATCATAAATGTTTACAAGTATTTCAAGTATTTAATAAGGATTGGTAAAAATAATTCTTTCTATCATTCTGCATCTTATTATGCAACCGTTGCGATATTATTGTTTGTTGTAAATGGTTTGTTGCATTTATTGTAGTTAATATATGTATATGTTTTTCATGATGATCGTTGCATAATTCGTGAGGATTATTATAGCATGTGTAATATAATAGAAGAAGTGTGAAATTGTTAACTATCGCTCGTTTATGGTATTAATTAATAATTATATTTTAAGCATCGCTGGCGCGATAGGAGTGATACATGATACGGTGGTGACGGGATTATCGGTTGAGGATGTTTAGTCTTAGGGTGATATGTGATATTCGACGGGATGTTTATTCAATTTATTATTAACAATGATTTCTCGCTATGTATGTGCGCCTCGTGGCGCCTGTCATGGCGGGCGACGGCGCGACACGGCGGCGGCGTACAACGTGGGCACTTGAGTGCATTAGGGTACTTGAGTGCATTAGGGAGACTAATGGATTTCAAGCGGTCTTCTACTTTTCTGGATTTTTCCCAGCTCTGCTATGCATGTATATGTATATAACTAAGTGTCAATATATATATATATATATATATATATATATATTATACGTGTCTACGTATAATTCCTCCTGCGTTATAAGATCCTAAGCATACGCATTATAAGGTTGAGTATGTATGTGTATTTTATACAAAAAATGGTAAGTATATGTATGTTATATATACCTATGTGTGTGTGCATAGATATATATATATATATATATATATATATATATATATATATATATATATATATATATATATATATATATATATATATATATATATATATATATATATATATATATATATATATATATATATACAGGGTGACTTTTATAAGGTGGACAGGTGTTTTTAGAGGGTCTTGCGCGGTGATTTTGCGACTGACAAAAATATGATTTTTAATGGTTTTTCACGCTTTCTTTAAAAAAATATATATCGTATTTTTGTCATGAATAGCATTTGCCAGAGAAAATAGCGTATTCTGGAAAAGAATAAAAAATCCATTTTGCGTGCAGGAGAATGAAGTTTATAAAATTCCGAATAAGGGACACTGCCGAAAAACGTTATTTGTGCTCCCCGTCATGGAGTAAAAAATTGGCAAACATACGATAAAAGTGTATAAATCGGAAATTAATCAGTGGAACAAACGAGCTAAGTCAGGCACGACAGTGCTATAGGAAGTGCTAGTCTGCTGACGTCACAGCTGCAACTTCCGAATGGTCGACTGTCACCGGAAGTTGGTTCAGAGTCCGATGATACGCGGTCGAGCAGAGGGACCTGAATGTGTCCCTATCTGAGAACTTGATTCAAAATAATGTCAATTTATAAAATATTCGAGGACTCCATGCACTGAAAATACGATTTTCAATCATTTGCGATTCGCTAACAACTTTTGGAATAAATGATTCTAGCAATACATTTTAAAGTAATTTGACGTGGCATTATTAATTTTTTCCAAATATTACGAGATTGTTGTTTTTTAATGTTGCATAAATTATCTTCACATGTTGTAGTTACAGAATTTTTGAATATTTTATGAAAAAGTCAAAAATAAAAATGCTCGTATAATTTGGCAAAAAATAATAATTTCACGCGAAATTACTTTAGAATGTATTGATAGAATTATTTATTGCGAAAGTTATTAGCGAATCGCAAATGATGAGGAATATTGTTTGCGGACCATGAAATCCTCAAACGTTTTCGAAATTGACATTAATTCCGATAAAGTTCGCAATCTATAGATCAACTTCAATCGATTATCTTAAACCTCAATCGATAATCGTATTTCAGGCACATTAATCCCGTGAAACTGGGTCGTTTTGGTGTTTGCACTGCCAAACCAACAATTGTCAGTGGAAAAAATCAGAAAAAAATCATGGTCGATCTTCAGACCGTACTTCTACAGAAATAATAAGGTTGTTTTGTTCCTTTGGTTCGCTTTTTTTAAAATAAATATTAAGTGAAGAAAATGATCTTGGGCGGGATGAAAACGACCCAGGTTTGCGAATCGCGGGTTAGCATTTGCTCCGCAATGGGTCAGATTGAGTCGAGAAATCTAACGATGCTGCGACAACGACGGAAGAAGCATTATTTATTAAACAAAGATAGAATCAGTGCTCGCAACGGTACTCGGAGCACCGATCGGACATTCCTGACACTACTGGCCCGAATCCGTCTCCGATTTTATCTTATTTCCGGTCAGATTTGTTCGAGAAGTCTGACGATCCTGCGACAGTGAGGGAAGGAGCATTATTTATTTAGCAAAGAGAAAATCGGTAGTCGCAACGTTTCTTGGAGCCTCAATCGGAAATTCCTGATAGTACTGCCCCGAATCCGTCTCCGATTTTATCTTATTTCCGGTCAGATTGGGTCGAGAAGTCTGACGATGCCGCGAGATCGACGGAAGGAGCTTTGTTTATTTAACAAAGATAAAATCGGTGCTCGGAATGGTTCTCGGAGCCTCGGTGGGACATTCCCGATATTACTGCCCCAAATTAGTCTCCGATTTTATCCTACTTCCGGTCAGATTGGGTCGAGAAGTCTGACGATGCCGCGAGAACGACACTAGGAGCTTTGTTTATTTAACAAAGATAAAATCGGTGCTGGGAATGGGTCCCGGAGGCTCGATTGGACATTCCCGATATTACTGCCGCCAATTCATCTCCGATTTTATCTTACTTCTGGTCAGAATGGATAAGGAAGGCTGACGATGCCGCGAGAACGACGGAAGGAGCATTGTTTATTTAACAAAGATAAAATCGGTGCTCGCAATGGCTCCCGGGGCCTTGATCGGACATTCCCGGTACTACTGCCCCGAATTCGTCTCCGATTTGATCTCACTCCCGGTCAGGTTGGGTCAAGAAGTCTGACGATGCCGCGAGAACGACGGTAGGAGCTTTGTTTATTTAACAAAGATAAAATCGGTGCTCGGAATGGTTCTCGGAGCCTTGATCGGACATTTCCGACATTACTGCCCCGAATTCGTCTCCGATTTCATTCTACTTCCGGTCAGATTGGGTCGAGAAGTCTGACGATGCAGCGAGAACAACGCTAGGAGCTATGTTTATTTAACAAAGATAAAATCGGTGCTCGGAATGGTTCCCGGGGCCCCGATCGGACATTCCCGATATTACTGCCCCGAATCCGTCTCGGATTTTATCCTACTTCCGGTCAGATTGGGTCGAGAAGTCTGACGATGCCGCGAGAACGACGCTAGGAGCTTTGTTTATTTATCAAAGATAAAATCGTGGCTCGGAATGGTTCCCGGGGCCTCGATCGGACATTCCCGCTACTACTGCGCCCAAACCGTCTCCGATTTGATCTTACTTCCGGTCAGATGGGGTCGAGAAGTTTGACAATGCCGCGAGAACGACGCTAGGAGCTTTGTTTATATAACAAAGATAAAATCGATGCTCGGAATGGTTCCCGGGTGCTCGATTGGACATTCCCGATATTACTGCCCCCAATTCGTCTCCGATTTTATCTTACTTCCAGTCAGAATGGATAAGGAAGTCTGACGATCCCGCGAGAACGACGGAAGGAGCATTGTTTATTTAACAAAGATAAAATCGGTGCTCGGAATGGATCTCGGAGCCTTGATCGGGCATTCCCGATATTACTGCCCCCAATTCGTCTTCGATTTTGTCCTTCTTTCGGTCAGATTGGGTCGAAAAGTCTGACGATGCCGCGAGAACGACGCTAGGAGCTTTGTTTATTTAACAAAGATAAAATCGGTGCTCGGAACGGTTTTCGGAGCCTTGATCGGACATTCCCGACATTACTGCCCCGAATTCGTCTCCGATTTTATCCTACTTCCGGTCAGATTGGGTCGAGAAGTCTGACGATGCCGCGAGAACGACGCTAGGAGGTTTGTTTATTTAACAAAGATAAAATCGGTGCTCAGAATGGTTCCCGGGGCCTCGATCGGACATTCTCGATATTACTGCCCCGAATTCGTCTCCGATTTTATCCTACTTCCGGTCAGATTGGGTCGAGAAGTCTGACGATGCCGCGAGAACGACGCTAGGAGGTTTGTTTATTTAACAAAGCGTTGAAATCGGAGACGAATTGGGGGCAGTAATATCGGGAATGTCCAATCGAGCCCCCGCGAATCATTCCGAGGACCGATTTTATCATTGATAAATAAACGAAGCTCCTAGCGTCGGTCTCGCGGCATCGTCAGACTTCTCGACCCAATCTGACCGGAAGTAAGATAAAATCGGAGACGGATCGGGGGCAGTAGTTTCGGGAATGTCCGATCGAGGCCCCGGGAACCATTCCGACCACCGATTCTATCTTTGATAAATAAACAAACCTCCTAGCGTCGTTCTCGCGGCATCGTCAGACTTCTTGACTCAATCTGACCGGAAGTAGGATAAAATCGGAGACAAATTCGGTGCAGTAATATCGGGAATGTCCGATCGAGGCCCCGGGAACCGTTCCGAGCACCGATTTTATCTTTGTTAAATAAACAAAGCTCCTAGCGTCGTTCTCGTGGCATCGTTAGACTTCTCGACCCAATCTGACCGAAAGTAGGATAAAATCGGAGACGAATTCGGGGCAATAATGTCGGGAATGTCCGATCAAGGCTCCGAGAACCATTCCGAGCACCGTTTTTATCTTTGATAAATAAACAAAGCTCCTACCGTCGTTCTCGCGGCATCGTCACACTTCTTGACCCAATCTGACCGGTAGTAAGATAAAAGCGGAGACGAATTGGGGGCAATAGTATCGGAAATGTCCGATCGAGGCCCCGGGAACCATCCCGAGCACCGATTTTATCTTTGTTAAGTAAACAAACCTCCTAGCGTCGTTCTCGCGGCTTCGTCAGACTTCTCGACCCAATCTGACCGGAAGTAGGATAAAATCGGAGCCGAATTCGGGGCAGTAATATCGAGAATGTCCGATCGCGGCCCCGGGAACCATTCCGATCACCGATTTTATCTTTGTTAAATAAACAAAGCTACTAGCGTCGTTCTCGCGGCATCGTCAGAGTTCTCGACCCAATCTGACCGGAAGTAGGATAAAATCGGAGACGAATTCGGAGCATTAATATCGGGAATGTCCGATCGAGGCCCCGGGAACCATTCCGAGCACCGATTTTATCTTTGTTAAATAAACAAACCTCCTAGCGTCGTTGTCGCGGCATCGTCAGACTTCTCGACCCAATCTGACCGGAAGTAGGATAAAATCGGAGCCGAATTCGGGGCAGTAATATCGACAATGTCCGATCCAGGCACCGGGAACCATTCCGAGCACCGATTTTATCTGTGTTAAATAAACAAACCTCCTAGCGTCGTTCTCGCGGCATCGTCAGACTTCTCGACCCAATCTGACCGGAAGTAAGATAAAATCGGAGACGGATCGGGAGCAGTAGTATCGGGAATGTCCGATCGAGGCCCCGGGAATCATTCCGAGCACCGATTTTATCTTTGTTAAATAAACAAAGCTCCTAGCGTCTTTCTCGCGGCATCGTCAGACTTCTCGACCCATTCTGACCGGAAGTAGGATAAAATCGGAGCCGAATTCGGGGCAGTAATATCGAGAATGTCCGATCCAGGCACCGGGAACCATTCCGAGCACCGATTTTATCTGTGTTAAATAAACAAACCTCCTAGCGTCGTTCTCGCGGCATCGTCAGACTTCTCGACCCAATCTGACCGGAAGTAAGATAAAATCGGAGACGGATCGGGGGCAGTAGTATCGGGAATGTCCGATCGAGGCCCCGGGAACCATTCCGAGCACCGATTTTATCTTTGTTAAATAAACACACCTCCTAGCGTCGTTCTCGCGTCATCGTCAGACTTCTTGACTCAATCTGACCGGAAGTAAGATAAAATCGGAGACGGATCGGTGGCTGTAGTATCGGGAATGTCCGATCGACGCCCCGGGAACCATTCCGAGCACCGATTTTATCTTTGTTAAATAAACAAACCTCCTAGCGTCGTTGTCGCGGCATCGTCAGACTTCTCGACCCAATCTGACCGGAAGTAGGATAAAATCGGAGCCGAATTCGGGGCAGTAATATTGAGAATGTCCGATCGAGGCCCCGGGAACCATTCCGAGCACCGATTTTATCTTTGTTAAATAAACAAACCTCCTAGCGTCGTTCTCGCGGCATCGTCAGATTTCTCGACCCAATCTGACCGGAAGTAGGATAAAATCGGAGCCGACTTCGGGGCGGTAATATCGAGAATGTCTGATCGAGGCCCCGGGAACCATTCCGAGCACCGATTTTATCTTTGTTAAATAAACAAAGCTACTAGCGTCGTTCTCGCGGCATCGTCAGACTTCTCGACCCAATCTGACCGGAAGTAGGATAAAATCGGAGACGAATTCGGGGCATTAATATCGGGAATGTCCGATCGAGGCCCCGGGAACCATTCCGAGCACCGATTTTATCTTTGTTAAATAAACAACCCTCCTAGCGTCGTTCTCGCGGCATCGTCAGACTTCTCGACACAATCTGACCGGAAGTAGGATAAAATCGGAGCCGAATTCGGGGCAGTAATATCGAGAATGTCCGATCGAGGCCCCGGGAACCATTCCGAGCACCGATTATATCTTTGTCAAGTAAACAAAGCTACTAGCGTCATTCTGGCGGCATCGTCAGACTTCTCGACCCAATCTGACCGGAAGTAGGATAAAATCGGAGACGAATTCGGGGCATTAATATCGGGAATGTCCGATCGAGGCCCCGGGAACCATTCCGAGCACCGATTTTATCTTTGTTAAATAAACAAAGCTCCTAGCGCCGTTCTCGCGGCATCGTCGGACTTCTCGACCCAATCTGACCGGAAGTAGGATAAAATCGGAGCCGAATTCGGGGCAGTAATATCGAGAATGTCCGATCGAGGCCCCGGGAACCATTCCGAGCACCGATTTTGTCGTTGTTAAATAAACACACCTCCTAGCGTCGTTCTCGCGGCATCGTCAGACTTCTCGACCCAATCTGACCGGAAGTAGGATAAAATCGGAGACGAATTCGGGGCATTAATATCGGGAATGTCCGATCGAGGCCCCGGGAACCATTCCGAGCACCGATTTTATCTTTGTTAAATAAACAAACCTCCTAGCGTCGTTGTCGCGGCATCGTCAGACTTCTCGACCCAATCTGACCGGAAGTAGGATAAAATCGGAGCCGAATTCGGGGCAGTAATATCGACAATGTCCGATCGAGGCCCCGGGAACCATTCCGAGCATCGATATTATCTTTGTTAAATAAACAAACGTCCTAGCGTCGTTCTCGCAGCATCGTCAGACTTCTCGACCCAATCTGACCGGAAGTAAGATAAAATCGGAGACGGATCGGGGGCAGTAGTATCGGGAATGTCCGATCGAGGCCCCGGGAACCATTCCGAGCACCGATTTTATCTTTGTTGAATAAACAAAGCTCCTAGCGTCGTTCTCGCGGCATCGTCAGACTTCTCGACCCAATCTGACCGGAAGTAGGATAAAATCGGAGCCAAATTCGGGGCAGTAATATCGAGAATGTCCGATCGAGGCCCCGGGAACCATTCCGAGCACCGATTTTATCTTTGTTAAATAAACACACCTCCTAGCGTCGTTCTCGCGGCATCGTCAGACTTCTTGACTCAATCTGACCAGAAGTAATATAAAATCGGAGACGGATCGGGGGCTGTAGTATCGGGAATGTCCGATCGACGCCCCGGGAACCATTCCGAGCACCGATTTAATCTTTGTTAAATAAACAAACCTCCTAGCGTCGTTGTCGCGGCATCGTCAGACTTCTCGACCCAATCTGACCGGAAGTAGGATAAAATCGGAGCCGACTTCGGGGCAGTAATATCGAGAATGTCCGATCGAGGCCCCGGGAACCATTTCGAGCACCGATTTTATCTTTGTTAAATAAACAAAGCTACTAGCGTCGTTCTCGCGGCATCGACAGACTTCTCGACCCAATCTGACCGGAAGTAGGATAAAATCGGAGCCGAATTCGAGGCAGTAATATCGAGAATGTCCGATCGAGGCCCCGGGAACCATTCCGAGCACCGATTTTATCTTTGTTAAATAAACAAAGCTACTAGCGTCGTTCTCGCGGCATCGTCAGACTTCTCGACCCAATCTGACCGGAAGTAGGATAAAATCGGAGACGAATTCTGGGCATTAATATCGGGATTGTCCGATCGAGGCCCCGGGATCCATTCCGAGCACTGATTTTATCTTTGTTAAATAAACAAACCTCCTAGCGTCGTTCTCGCGGCATCGTCAGACTTCTCGACCAAATCTGACCGGAAGTAGGATAAAATCGGAGACAAATTCAGGGCAGTAATATCGGGAATGTCCGATCGAGGCCCCGGGAACCCGTCCGAGCACCGATCTTATCTTTGTTCAATAAACAAACCTCCTAGCGTCGTTCTCGTGGCATCGTTAGACTTCTCGACCCAATCTGACCGAAAGTAGGATAAAATCGGAGACGAATTCGGGGCAGTAATGTCGGGAATGTCCGATCAAGGCTCAGAGAACCATTCCGAGCACCGATTTTATCTTTGTTAAATAAACACAGCTCCTATCGTCGTTCTCGCGGCGTCGTCCGACTTCTCGACTCAATCCCACCAGAAATAAGATAAAATCGGAGACGGATTCGGGGCAGTACTATCAGGAATTTCCGATTGAGGCTCCTAGAAACGTTTCGAACACCGATTTTATCTTCGTTAAATAAATAATGCTCCTTCCCTCGCTGTCGCAGGGACGTCAGACTTCTCGACCCAATCTGACCGGAAATAAGATAAAATCGGAGACGAATTCGGGCCAGTAGTGTCAGGAATGTCTGATCGGTGCTCCGAGAACCGTTGCGAGCACTGATTCTATCTGTGTTAAATAAATAATGCTCCTTCCGCCGTTGTCGCAGCATCGTCAGATTTCTCTACTCAATCTGACCCATTGCGGAGCAAATGCTAACCCGCGATTCGCAAACCTGAGTCGTTTTCATCCCGCCCAAGATCATTTTCTTCACTTAATATTTATTTTAAAAAAATCGAAAATAAGGAACAAAACAACCTTATTATTCCTGTAGAAGTACGGTCTAAAGATCGACCATGATTTTTTCAGATTTTTTTCCACCGACAATTGTTGGTTTGGCAGTGCAAAAACGAAAAAGACCCAGTTTCACGGGATTAATGTGCCTGAAATACGTTTATGGATTGAGGTTTAAGACAATCGATTGGAGTTGATCTATAGATTGCGAACTTCACCGGAAATAATGTCAATTTCGAAAATGTTTGCGGATTTCATGGTCCGCAAACAATATTCCTCATCATTTGCGATTCGCTAATAACTTTCGCAATAAATAATTCTATCAATACATTTTAATGTAATTTCGCGTGAGATTATTATTTTTTGCCAAATTAGACGAGCATTTTTATTTTTGACTTTTTCATAAAATATTCAAAAATTCTGTAACTACAACATGTGAAGACAATTTATGCAACATTAAAAAACAACAATCTCGTAATATTTGGTAATAATTAATAATTCCACGTCAAATTACTTTAAAATGTATTGCTAGAATAATTTATTCCAAAAGTTGTTAGCGAATGGCAAATGATTGAAAATCGTATTTGCAGTGCATGGAGTCCTCGAACATTTTATAAATTGACATTATTTTGAATCAATTTGTCAGATAGGGACACATTCAGGTCCCTCGGCTCGACCGCATATCATCGGACTCTGAACCAACTTCCTGTGACAGCCGACCATTCGGAAGTTGCAGCCGTGACGTCAGCAGACTAGCACTTCCTATAGCACTGTCGTGCCTGACTTAGCTCGTTTGTTCCACTGATTAATTTCCGATTTATACACTTTTATCGTATGTTTGCCAATTTTTTACTCCATGACGGGGAGCACAAATAACGTTTTTCGGCAGTGTCCCTTATTCGGAATTTTATAAACTTCATTCTCCTGCACGCAAAATGGATTTTTTATTCTTTTTCAGAATACGCCATTTTCTCTGGCAAATGCTATTAATGACAAAAATACGATATATTTTTTTTCAAAGAAAGCGTGAAAAACCATTAAAAATCATATTTTTTTCAGTCGCAAAATCACCGCGCAAGACCCTCTAAAAACACCTGTCCACCTTATAAAAGTCACCCTGTATATATATATATCTATATATATATATATATATATATATATATATATATATATATATATATATATATATATATATATATATATATATATATATATTGTGGAGGGCAAGATCGCCGGGACGTAACAATATCGTATTTATTTATATACGTATGAGCATGTACGATTTGATTTTTGACGAGATTCGCTTCCGAGCCTGAGTCTATTAAAAATTCGTTAAGTCCCGATAAGTTGGGTGAGTCGAGGTCTACGGAAGCTATTTGTTTTGAACACGTTAATAAGACGTGGACGAACCGAATAATAGACGCGTCTCCGTGCGAACCGCACGGAGACGCGTCTATTATTTTCACGGGGCGCTCTGTCGGTTTATCGTCCCGCAGGGAGGCCCGTGCCGCTGGTCGAGAATTCTCGTTTTTTGGCAATTCGGATGCCCTGTTCCTATTTTCGTTTTGTTTTTTATAGCAGGCCGTCTCGAGGTGGCCCGTCCTGTTGCAATAATTACACATCGACGGGGGTCGAGATCCTTGACCGTTCGTGGGCTTTGACCACGTGATTCTACTGTTTGAATTTTGTTCATTTGAATTTCCCGGTTTCTTGTCCGGAAATTTTGACCAGCAATCATCGGACGCGTAATTGCGGTTGCAATGTTCACAAATCGGTCCATCTGAAGGGGAGACTGCTTTTATTTGGGCCGACTGATTTTGAGTTCGGCTTTCGAAACGCGTGTCCTTGAAATGTGACCTATCGCGTTCCATATCTTTTCAACTTTTATTGCCTTTGAATAGGCATCTTCGAAATTATCGAATCCCTCGAGTTTGAGACGGATTCGAAAGTCGGGTGGAAGACCCTTGACGAAACAATCCAGCGTGTCATTTTCGAAAATATCGTATTGACCGTTTCGCAGAGTTCCGTGATTATCAATTTCGGCTTCGAGAATCGCCGTATGCAAATCTCTGGTTCGACTGATATAGTCGATAATATGTTCGTTTTTACTTTTTCAAATATTTCCAAGTTCACCACCAAATTCGATCAAAGTTTTCGCGGCACCAAATAACGTTTTTAACCGTTCACCGAATTGGTGACCGTTCCGGAAGTTATAATCTTCTAGTGTTGTTGCGGCATGACCTTTTAATTTGTTACGGAGGAGCGGAGTGAAGCCCAACTCCTGATGACGGCGGAACATGTCCCTTGCCCTTTTACAAGCACGAACAAACCGAAGAACCGGTACGTTGTACCCATTGAAGATGGGCACAGATTCAAGCGCGTCTTTAAATTTAATGTTCGCGGGTAATTCTCGATCATCGCGAACGTTCACTTCGTTTTCTTGTGCGTGAGGGACTGGACCTGATTGTCGCTGACCCTCACCATTTTTAATCGAACCAATTTCCCTGCTAATTGGACTGACTTCATTTATCATCGTCGAAAGGGTATTTTGCATAGCCTCGAGAGCGTGATGAGTGATTGAGATTGGTTCATCTCTATTATTCACTTGATCACTAATTTCACATTCACGCGCAATCAGGGCTTCTAATTTTTCGTGCGTTACTAATTCTCTTTTTAATAACGCCTGTTCTTGTTCACGAAGTATTTCGCGTTTTTTATCTAATTGGTCCGCTAATACGCGGAGTTCCTCTTTACTTAAACGTTTTGAATTTTGGGAATGCTCAGCCATTTTAAACCTCTTATTTTATTTTACACTTTGCGATATATCAACATGAAATTTTTATATTGATTTAAATTTTACACCAAAGACTTTAAGCGCATTCCACCGCTGCCACCAATTTAATGTTTTCAATAACTATACCTGTTACGTCGTGGGGCTCATTTTTAATCGATAATTAATCGTCGTATAATTCACCTTTCAGGATTTGAATTTACGAACGGGAAGTGTGCCACGAACGTACGGATTATCGATTTTTGATATATATAACTAACCCTGTTACGTCGTGGGGCCCGTTTTTTATTGTCTTTTAATTCACCTTTCAAGATTTGAATTTACGAATGGGAAGTGTGCCACGAACGTACGGATTATAATGATAAATTAAGTCATATGACTTATATGACGGTAAGTTACCATCGGACTAGAAAAGCGCCACGTTTAAGCGGGAATGTGCCCACTTGGGATAGGCGCTTGGTAAAGTCGTTGGTGTATTCTTTGACGCATTGAGCGACAGGTAAGCAAATAAGAAAGTAGCGTGAAATGGTGCTTACCTTGGTGATAAAGAGCAGCGGTACGTAGCGGGTCAAAACTACTCGACCGTGTGACCGAATTCGTCCAGGAATCGCCAAGATGTTCCAGCTCGACCCGACCTGTCGTTGCCCAGACGGGTACCCGGTGCTCGTGCGAATGCGATGCCGTCGAATCACTACGTCTGGCTCCACCGCCGCCCGCTTACGGCGATTGGCGGCCTGCCGCGAGAACAAATGTTGAGAATAACGGAAGCCGACGCCCGAACACTAAGCACCGGTATGACCGTGCCAGTCGCTGACCTACCGAATTACGGCGGGTCGGCGCGTGTGGCGTGTTCGTGCGGCAAACCTTCCGAATTCCTCGGAAAATACCCTGTTTCTACGTCCGATTTTGGGCGGATAAGGTTTTTTATTTGTTGAGTGAATGTATCGGGAAACGTATTCGTCTAACGCATAGGTACAGATTAATATGAAAATAAATTTGGTTCGCTGAGCGAGTCTAGTGCGTGCCAGATTACAGCACCGCCGACTTGCTACGTCTGGCCCACCGCCGCCCGGTTACGGCGATTTGCGTCCAGCCGCGAATACAAATGTCAAGGTCGAGGGAAATTGACGTCCGAACACTAACCACCGGGTTAACCGTGCCAGTCGCTAACCTGCCAGATCATGGCGAGTCAGCGGATGTAGCGTGTTCGTGCGCCAACTTTCCCAAGCCTCATAAAAACCACTTCGAGATTTGTCCAATTTTGGACAGGTATGCTTTTATGAGTGAGACGAATACGTGCGTTACGATAAATGGCGTTAGCGAGAGGAAGAGAGAGAGAGAGAGAGAGAGAGAGATTTGATTTATTAAATTATGCCCTAGCAAGCTATGGGGAAATGACATGAATAATATTTATCGATAAGCAAAACAATTAATGAGGTTACAGTGTAGTGAAGTGAGTGAGTGGCCCATCAATGAGGGTATGCTGCTGCAGTTTATGCGCTGCTGCTGCAGTTTATGCGCAATATAATTTTTGGCGCGAGAGACTTACCATGTACGATTAATATTAGGAATAACAAACGAGCTTAAGACTACTTACAAATTTAGAAATATAATCAAAAGAATAACAATTGAACTTATAACTAATTTACACCTTAGAGATGAAAATACAATCGATAGAAGTACGGTACTAGTTAAGCTCACGCTACACCAATGGTTGAAGCTAAGCCTAAGATTACAACTATACGCCAGGATAGCTACAGACTAAGCGAAACAAACGAAAAGCTGAGGCAGACAAAGTCACTAGCATGATAGCTCAGATTGAAGTAGATATGCGTGGAGTAGAGTTTTGAAGGTGTCCAAAGAATTAGCAGTCGTGATATGGGAGGGAAGGGAATGCCAAAAATAAGCTGCGGAAAGGCCAAACGATTTCTGCAGCGTGGAAGTACGGTGAGGCGGAATAGCGAAGGTTGCAGGTTTAAATCTAGAGGAGGTGCGAAGAGAGTTATCAACCAGTGGGAATAGTTCACGAAGATACGAAGGGACTTTCAGATAGAGAACACGATAAGTTCGGGCTCCAAGAAAGTATAGCCGCCTATTAGAAACTGAAAGCCAATTTAGTTGCTGTCTACGCTCAGTTACAGACTCGTCACGCCTAAGGTTGAAAATGAAGCGAATGCAATTGTTCATGAGGATTTGGATAATGAATTTTTGTGGTGTTTAAGTCGAAAAAGTGCAAAGTTAACTTTTTGAGAAATGCTAGAGACATGCCGTTGCCAGGATAGGTCAGATGAGAAATGAAGGCCGAGATTGCAAACAGTATTGACATAAGGCAAGAGGATTGAGTTTAAAGCGATTTGGGGGCAAGAGGATAGGTTGAGTTCACGAATGTAGGCTGAGCTTCCAAATAATAACGCTTTAGTTTTATCAGTATTGAGAGTTAAACCGTTCGCAGTGGCAAAGTCGGAGATAACATTCGCATCATAAGTAATCTTTGCGACCGCATTGTTAAGATCTGAGGGGTGACAGTGTAGATACATTTGTGTATCGTCGGCGAATATCATAAGGCTGCTATAACGAAGATCGCGACCAACGTCGTTGATGTAAAGAGAAAAGAGGAGGTGGCCGAGGACAGAACCCTGGGGGACGCCTCTTGTGGAGGGCAACCACCCAGAGAAGTGCCCGCGACCATCAACCACCCTATGGGATCTGCCGGTGAGGTAGGAGAAAAACCATGATACGGTGTCAGGTGAAAACCCAACAGAACCCAGTTTCTGAAGCAGACGTAGATGGGGCACAGTATCGAAAGTCTTGCTCAGATCGAACATTATGAGGATCGTTAACATTCTCTGATCTATGCCTTTGCGGATATCGTCGGAGACACGCAGCAAAGCGGTTTGAGTACTGAACGTTTCTCGGAAGCCAGATTGACGGTCATTCAGGATGTTATGGTTAGCTAGAAAGGCGGTAATTTGTGAGTGGATAATGCGTTCAAAGATTTTCGAAAAGTCCGAGAGAATAGCGATTGGCCGAGTATCCGAGGGAGATTTAGGCGTTTTTATTTTAGACAGTGGGCGAATATGGGCACGCTTCCATATGGAGGGGAAATGTGAATATGCAATAGAAAGGTTGTAGATCTTTTTTAAGGTAAGAGAAATAGGGGATTTGGCGGTGGAAATAATAAAGGGAGAGATGCCATCGGGACCAGCACGGATAAAGGTCGAGGTATTTAAAGAAACGTATTTCAGTACATCATCAGTAGTAATGATCGAGAATGAGAATGAGATGGAAGGTCGAGATGATGGCGTGGACGATCTAGCTTTGTTAAACTCTGTCAGAGAGAGTGGGTCTGTGGAACCAGATACAGAAGCAAAGTATGCATTTAATTCATCAGGATCAAAAAAATTAAGTGGTGAAGAATCATAATCTCGATGGATCCATGATAGATAGTAGTTTAGTCGCTAGGAAAGATTGTTTTGCCTGTCTCAGCTGAATCGTTACCTGATCTCTAATTGCGCGGTACTCGGCGTACACGATTGGATTTTGCGAACGCTTTGCCCGTGTGTAGAGGGCGTTGCGTTCTCTCATGAGGATTCGGAGATCCGGCGAGAGCCAAGGCGCGGGATAACGGCGAACGCGAAATTCATACAAAGGAGCACATTCGTTGAACGTTTTGGCAATAGTGGATGAAAATGACGAAACGAGTTGATCAAAGCTGAGGGCCGAAACTGGTGGTGAGTCTGATAGTTGCGATAGCGCTGAGTCCACCTTTGTAGAAAAAGCGCGTTCGTCGAAATCGATTAAACTATGCCTAACAATAGTCCGAGGTGCAAAATGAGGTAATCTTAAGTTGTACGTCAGTGAGAGGAGATCGTGGCCAGCAATAAACGGAACGGGGGTTTTACCGAAGGAAAGAAGTTTATCTTCCGAATCAAGTAAAATTACGTCGAGCCATGAGTTGCAGTAAGCCGTATGAAAAGTTGCCAGAGAGGGGACCAAGAATAGTGACTGGGTACGGATAATGTCCCTGAGAGCTAAAGCCTCGTAATTTTGGACTAGAAGGTTGCAGTTAAAATCACCAGCGATAATGATGTTTTCGTAGGCATGGCTGAATCGGTTATAACTGGTTAGAAAATCTGTAAACATCAACCCTTTGGGACGGCGATAGATAAATGCGAATAAGACGGAGGGCCCAGTATTTGTTGAAAGTTCTAGGAGTAAGAATTCTGGTGAGTTAGAGAACGCTGAAGGAGATGAGTCGAGGACCTTAGCTAGGAGCATAGTATGAACGTAGCATGCTACGCCTCCACCCATTCGGTTTTCACGGTCATTTCTAATAAGAAAATAATCTTGGATAGCAACAAGTTCATCGGGAATGTGGGATTTAAGCCAGGTTTCAGAAATGGAGATTACGTGAAAGAAATTCTCGCTAAGAAAATTTTTTATTTGGTCGATATGAGCAAGGAGCGAGTTCGCATTGAAATGGGCAATTTTAAGATGAGAAAGAAGTGGTGACGAATGGGAACTAGATAAAGCGCGCGGAGATCCCGTGATAGGATGAATCGGTTTAGGGAGTCATACGATCTTAGCAAGATCGTCAGCAGAGGATATCATGATAGAAGGTTGCCCTTCCGATTTGCGTACGCGAACATGGTCGTCTTTAACCCACACGAATTTATAGTGAGTGTCATGGGCACGATGTCTAGTGGTGCGAAGAAGTTGATATAAGGCTGCCGGTAAAAGTTCATTGATGAAGATGGAGCCACGAACACTACCACCAAACACTTTTTGAGCGAGGAGATTGCCTTTAGCACGCTTAGCGCGAATGATGACGTCACGGACTAAGGAGGACGTCAGAGTTACGATCAGGGAGAGTGTTGGCGAAGATGAGGAGGCAGTAGCGGGTAGTAGTAGATTAGTTTGAGGATTTGACTTCTTTTTGACAACACGCACTGCCAAGACGTGGTTATGAAGGTGAGATAGCCCTAGTGCAGTGAATACCTTATTTATCAGGAGTTGGTGATCATCTAAGATTCCAGACGGAAGACCGCTCATGATGATCTCGCTCGATATTGCTGCATGGGAAAGTTTTACTTTTAGGTCGGAAATCTCTTGCCGCAAATGGGAATTTGCGAGTTTCAGTTCTTTGATTTCAGACGAATGTTCGGCGACGGTTTCGATGAGCTTAGGAAGCGAAGATAGAGTGTTGTCAATCTTATTTATGGCATTCCGCTGTTCAGTTAGCATTTGAATAACCGTGTCGAGTGATACTGATGGCTCAGACATGGTTGCAGTAGAATTAAATGATAGAGACGATGAATAAAACTTATCGATAATTAGGGTTTTACAGCAGGGATTAACGGATAGATATTTTATGGAGTCTTTGGCACAGCCCGGGTGGAATTTGCGCAGGCAGGTGTTACAATTTACGGACACACGCACGATTTGTTTCCTGCACTTGAAGCAATTTGATGGCATAGAGCGACACTACTTTACCGACTGGTGAGAGATGGGCTAGCGGATGATAAGGCCGGTGAAGAATTTACGACCTAGTGATAAGGCAGTCAGGAGATCAGATCGAAGTGGCGATGTCTCTGAAGAGTAGGGGCCGTGAGGAAGATGCGTGCGGCTAGATAATGCGATGATAGCCGAGATCAGCCGAGTAAGCAGTGAGCTGAAGCCACGCAGTATCTCTCCCTCCCTCGCGATCGAGGATCGTAGCGGTGTCGTGGAAGAGTAGGGGGGGAGAGAGAGAGAGAGAGAGAGAGAGAGAGAGAGAGAGAGAGAGAGAGAGAGAGAGAGAGAGAGAGAGAGAGAGAGAGAGAGAGAGAGAGAGAGAGAGAGAGAGAGAGAGAGAGAGAGAGAGAGAGAGAGAGAGAGAGAGAGAGAGAGAGAGAAATGCACTACGATGATTTGTTCGTTGCGTGTTTACACGCACGAACGAGAGACAAATGTATTTTAATTATTTGCTCGGAAAATGTTACACTTTTGCGCGGTCGCCGTATTTTGCGTAATTTTAATAGCGCGAAGAAATCGAATGTGATATAACAATTGTGTATTTTACACGTAACTAAGCATAGTTGAATTCAATAAAGACAATAATATATGCTTCATAAATTTATTTGTTTCTGTGTTTGGCTTGTTATGTTTCCTTCTACTTTTATTGCGATTTTAATAATTAATACCGGTTTTACAGAGACTTATAGTTACATTGACGAAGAGACCGAGGTAAACTCGAAAAGAATTTAAAATAAAATAAAATAAGTGTACCGGTTTTCAGAGCGTCGACTCTGTGATGCGCGCTGTTGGAGAGACCAGACGGAACTGACTGGCCAGCTCCCGGAGCGCGATATATACCCTCGCCCTCTTTGTCTCTGAGACAAAGGGCTTGGCGTCATTACCCTCGCTCTCGAGCTCGGTCCCCATGTAACCGAATATTAGCCTTGATAACGTTATTTTTCTCGAGTTGTACATGAGCCATGAAATGAACATTTTTCGTTATCGGCAGGATGTGCTGACTACGTGGTGACCAAGCTCCGAGGAGGTCTGGGAGAAAACTCGCGATGAAGCTGACCGCTTGGGATCAGTTTACCGGGTTATTCGAGGACTCTCGCGTCCCCAATATATACATAATATAGATATGACAATATTTCGTATTTCTAGGACCACTGTATTGTGATCAACACGAATATACATATATATGTTGGATACTAGTTCGGGGACTCGTGAATGTCCCCGAATTATACATGTAAGTATAGGTATTAATATTATTATTTGTACTCCGGAGACTCTCTTGGATGTCCCGGGAGTTTACCGGCTATATATATATACAGGGTGACTTTTATGAGGTGGACAGGTGTTTTGAGAGGGTCTTGCGCGGTGATTTTGCCACTGAAACAAATATGATTTTTAATGGTTTTTCGCGCTTTCTTTGAAAAAAAATATATCGTATTTTTGTCATGAATAGCATTTGCCAGAGAAAATAGCGTATTCTGGAAAATAATATAAAATCCATTTTCCGTGCAGGAGAATGAAGTTTATAAAATTCCGAATACTGGACACTCCCGAAAAACTTTATTTGTGCTCCCCGTCATGGAGAAAAAATTATCAAACATACGATTAAAGTGTCTAAATCAGAATTTAATCAGTGGAACGAACGAGCTAAGTCAGGCACGACAGTGCTATAGCAAGTGCTAGTCTGCTGACGTCACAGCTGCAACTTCCGAATGGTCGGCTGTCACAGGAAGTTGGTTCAGAGTCCGATGATACGCGGTCGAGCCGAGGGACCTGAATGTGTCCCTATCTGAGAACTTGATTAAAAATAATGTCAATTTATAAAATGTTCGAGGATTCCATGCACTGAAAATACGATTTTCAATCATTTGCGATTCGCTAACAACTTTTGGAATAAATGATTCTAGCAATACATATTAAAGTAATTTGACGTGGAAAAATTAATTTTTACCAAATATTACGAGATTGTTGTTTTTTAATGTTGCATAAATTATCTCCACATGTTGTAGTTACAGAATTTTTTAATATTTTATGAAAAAGTCAAAAATGAAAATGCTCGTATAATTTGGCAAAAAATAATAATTTCACGCGAAATTACTTTAAAATGTATTGATAGAATTATTTATTGGGAAAGTTATTAGCGAATCGCAAATGATGAGGAATATTGTTTGCGGACCATGAAATCCGCAAACATTTTCGAAATTGACATGATTTCCCATAAAGTTCGCAATCTATAGATCAAGTTCAATCGATTATCTTAAACCTCAATCCATAAACGTATTTCAGGCACATTAATCCCGTGAAACTGGGTCGTTTTCGTTTTTGCACTGCCAAACCAACAATTGTCAGTGGAAAAAATCTGGAAAAAATCATGATCGATCTTTAGACCGTACTTCTACAGGAATAATAAGGTTATTTTGTTCCTTATTTTCGATTTTTTTAAAAATAGTGTTAAGTGAAGAAAATGATCTTGGGCGGGATGAAAACGACCCAGGTTTGCGAATCGTGGGTTAGCATTTGCTCCGCAATGGGTCAGATTGAGTCGAGAAATCTGACGATGCTGCGACAACGACGGAAGGAGCATTATTTATTTAACAAAGATAGAACCAGTGCTCGCAACGGTTCTCGGAGCACCGATCGGACATTCCTGACACTACTGGCCCGAATTCGTCTCCGATTTTATCTTATTTCCGGTTAGATTGGGTCGAGAAGTCTGACACCCCTGCGACAGCGAGGGAAGGAGCATTATTTATTAAACAAAGATAAAATCGGTAGTCGCAACGTTTCTCGGAGCCTCAATCGGAAATTTCTGATAGTACTGCCCCGAATCTGTCTCCGATTTTATCTTATTTCCGGTCAGATTGAGACGAGAAGTCGGACGATGCCGCGAGAACGACAGTAGGAGCTTTGTTTATTTAACAAAGATAAAATCGGTGCTCGGAATGGTTCTCGGAGCCTCGATCGGACATTCCCGATATTACTGCCCCGAATTCGTCTCCGATTTTATCCTACTTCCGGTCAGATTGGGTCGAGAAGTCTGACGATGCCGCGAGACCGACGCGAGGAGCATTGTTTATTTAACAAAGATAAAATCGGTGCTCGGAATGGGTCCGGGGGGCTCGATTGGATAGTCCCGATATTAATGCCCCGAATTCGTCTCCGATTTTATCCTACGTTCGGTCAGTCTGGGGCGAGAAGTCCAACGATGCCACGAGAACAACGTTAGGAGCTTTGTTTTTTTTAACAAAGATAAAATCGGTGCTCGAAATGGTTCTCGGAGCCTTGTTCGGACATTCACGACATTACTGCCCCGAATTCGTCTTCGATTTTGTCCTACTTCCGGTCAGATTGGGTCGAGAAGTCTGACGATGCCGCGAGAACGATGCTAGGAGCTTTGATTATTTAACACAGATAAAATCGGTGCTCGGAATGGTTCTCGGAGCCTCGATCGGACATGATTTGTACATGAGCAATGAATTGAATATTTTTCGTTATCGGCAGGATGTGCTGACTACGTGGTGACCAAGCTCCGAGGAGGTCTGTGAGAAAACCCGCGATGAAGCTCACCGCTTCGGAACAGTTTCGCGGGTCATTCGAGGACTCTCGCGTCCCCAATATATACATAATATAGATATAACAATATGTCTTATTTCTAGGACCACTGTATTATGGTCAACACGAATATACATATATATGTTGGATACTAGTTCGGGGACTCGTGAATGTCCCCGAATTATACATGTAAGTATAGATATTAATATTATTATTTGTACTCCGGAGACTCTCTTGGATGTCCCGGGAGTTTACCGACTATATAACTATGTATATTTGTGTGTGTGACTTTGAGGACTTATGTCCCCGAAGTGTGCATGAAAGTAGATATGCATTGAATATTGCCCCGGGACTTGGCTATATGTCCCTGAAGCGCACGGAGTACGTATATGTATGTATATACATGTATAGATATTCACTAACGTTATTCCAAGGACTAATGCCTTCGAAGTATGCAGAAGAGTATACGAATGGTACATGAGGACTCCGAGGTCCTAGAGTATGTATATATATATATATATATATATATATATATATATTGTGACGTGATTATTTGAGCCACGTAACAAAAAGGCTACCGATGCTCAAGATATGCTCTCGATGCCTGGGTTGCGGCCCATGCGTTAGTGTTAAGGGTCCTTTCTCTAGAGTGTTTGTTTTTTTACGTTTGAGGTTTTGGGTTGTGTTTCCGTTTTGGTTAGGTTGGCGTGCGGAACTCGGTCGAGCGGCGTATGGCTCAAGGTACCGAGCAATCTCGACCGAGGGATGCACCCAGTGAGGCCTCTCGGGAAATCGGTGCACGCCCGGCTGAAACGCCGGCCCCCCACCGTAGTGGTGCATCGTGCTGGAGAGCGGGCCGTTTAGGTTACGGGCGGAGGCTGGAGACCTCCGCGCCGCGCTTCTGGACAGAAGCTTTGCCGGCTTTCGCACGGTGGCCAGGGGATGCGTTCTCCGAGAGCCTCCATGTTACCGATGAGAAAAGGTCCCGATTTGTTATCGTTCCGTTTTCGGGGTAACTCGGGCAGAAAATATAGATTCCGAACGGAATATTCTATCAGAATATTCCAGCTCCCGAAATAATATTTCAGCTCTCGATATTGTACGAGATAAAGTTCTCGCTTGAACCGGCGATTTCGCATGGTCCGATGCCGCGAGCGTGTTGACATTTTTTCTGTTAACGCGCTTTGTCTCGCTCTCGCATAATCCCTCGCACGCCGGCCTTGGTCGCGCGAGGTACAGAGTCGCTACCGAATCTTCGCGTGAGACGGTTGTCTCCCAAAATCGCGATCGCTCCCGATTTTGAAGATATCGTGATACAGTTGTCGATGGGACATCGAGCCACGAGCTTCGCGATCGAGAGACGTGTCGTGTCTTTCTCGCGCCCGTGACGTCGCGCTCTCGTTCTCGCGCTAGAGGCACGTCGTCGTGCTCTCTCGCTCCCGTGCGTACGACGTTTCGAGTGCAGTTCGCGTTCGCGATTGGATTTCGTTACGTTAAAAAGTTCACGGGTGGTTAACCCACCAGCTCCCGCACAATAAAATAAAACTTCGTTTTATTTTTTTTGTGACGTTACCGTCATCGCGATAGTGACAGTTCCCGCGCTTGCTCACGCTACTCCCGGTGAATCCCGACCCCTCTACCACAACCCACAGCCTGAGCGGCAGTGCTGTACCGCAACCGTCCTCCCGTGCAAGTGCATCTAGTTAGTCCGGTTATGATTCCGGCGATCCAAAAATCAGGGAGGTCTCCAGACTCCCAGGTCATACCGGTTAGGATTCCGGTGAAACAAAAATCGCGGAGTCCTCCAGCTCCGATGGTGGGTCAGGGCGGATCCCCCTGGCCCCAGGGCATTCCGGTTGAGAAATCAGGTGAAACATAATTCTCTGGCGCCCCGGGTATTGCGGATGCACGCGTGCGGGAAGGTGACGGTTTTTCTCGCACCTAGCTCTCGTATTTGAGTTCTCGATTCCGTGGTCAGAGAAAAAATCATCCGTCACAAATGGCGCCCAACGTGGGGCCACGCCGGCGAGTAGCAGTTCTCGTGAAAGTTTAAGGGGAAAAACGGAAAGGAATAATTAAATTATTCTTTTTTTCCCGTTCTTTTCGCCTTTCTTGCTCTCGTCGAGAAAAAGAAATATTTTCTTTTTCTCTTAGTTCTCGTAACGCGTTTTCGTGTGTTTGCGACTGCTCTCGAAATAAATTTAAAAAAATAAAAAATATGCTCTCGAGAAAAAAAACAGTGCTCCCGAAGAAAAAAAAGTGCTCTCGTGGAAAAAAAAACAAGTGTTCTCGATTCCCAGGGATTATTGATCATATTGTATTTGGATTATTGATCATCTTCTGGTGAGTTCCCGACACAGTCGGAAAATTTTATTTTCGTAAAAATTTCCGAATTTTTCTTTTTTCTTTCCTGCGTGGTTTCCGTGATGCGGGGCTCCGCGGAGTTGCGTCGTTCTCGTTACCGGGGGAGTTATCCTCCGACCTCCCCGGTGCTCTCGCGACTTTGAAAAATTATTCCGAAGGGAAAGAAAAAAAACACGTCTTTTGGTTCTTACCGCGATCCCGAGCACTTCGAGAATTTATTTCCGAAGACAAAAAAAATGCTAGTTCCCGTGGTTGGGAATTTGACAAAAAAAACTGTCAAATTCCAAGCTTGCTCTCGCTGATTTCGGGAACGAAATCGAGTTCTCGATATGAATTTTTTTTTCATGTTGTGTGCTCCGTCCTTTGAATTGGCTCGTGTCTTTTTTGTCGTGTAATTCGTTTTGTTAAAGTTTTCTTGTTTTCTTGTCTTTGTTCCCGGGATCTCGAAAATTTATTTCGAGATGTTTCTGCTCTCGTTACCCGAGAATTTCGTAGATTTTCTCGGGGGATCTCGATATCGAAATGACGTATTTTTTCGTTGTTGTTCTGTTTGCGTGTTTTTTTTTTCGATCTGCTCCGGGGTTTTCGAAAATGCCTTTTCGAGACCCGAATAATTGCTCCTGTTAGTCCGAAAAGATTTTTTTGTTTTGTTTATTTTTTTTCTTTTTGGCCGGCTCTCGAATGTTCCAGAACGACGAAATCGTTCTCGGGCTCCGTTCTCGTACCTCGCGGAGAGACCCGCGCGATACCACACATCGGGTGTCCCCGAGGTGGCACGCGCAATATCATATATCGGGTGTCCCCGAGGTGGCTCGCGTAATCAAGTAAAACTTGATTATGCGTCGTGCGTTCCCGTTGTAAGTGGGATTACAATTTTTTTATTTTGTGTTTTTTCCTTTCCCGTTGCAGATCTCGAGCAGAGCCAATAGGATTTTAATTTAATTTTTATTTTTTTAAATATTTTTTTTTGTTGTCCTGTTTGGCTCCAGCTTCATCGGAATTTTATTTCGATTTGAGGTTTTTGCACCGTTCCCGGATAGAGAGAAGAAATTTTTTTTTCTTTTTTTCCTTTCTTCCTCTATCGCTCTCGACCTCGTCGAATTCGTTCGACGGAGGGGAATAAAAATTCCCCCAGTTCCCGAAATTCCGAAAGTTCATTTCGGATCGAGAGAAAATATTATTTTTTTTTTAATTAATTTTCTCTCTCGCTCACGTTCCGTCGAATTCACTCGACGGGAGGGAATAAAATTTCCCTGTTCCCGTAAATCCGAATGAATAGTTCGGATCGAGAGAAAATATATGTAAATTTTTTTTTTTTTTTAATTCATTTTCTCTCTCGCTCACGTCCCGTCGAATTCACTCGACGGGAGGGAATTAAATTTCCCTGTTTCCGTAAATCGGAATAAATAGTTTGGATCGAGAGAAAATATTCATATTTTTTTTTATTTTTTAATATTTTTTAATTAATTTTCTCTCTCGCTCACGTCCCGTCGAATTCATTCGACGGGAGGGAATCAAATTTCCCTGTTTCCGTAGATCCGAACGAATAGTTCGGATCGAGAGAAAATATCAATATTTTTTTAATTTTTTTTTTGGAATTGATTTTTTTTCTCTTGCTCACGTCCCGTCGAAATAATTTGACGGAAGGGAAATCAAAATCTCCCAGTTCCCGAAATCCGAAAATTTCTTTCGGATCGAGAGGTAATTTTTTTTATTCTTTTTTTGTTTCCTCTCGCGTTCTCGATTCCGTCGGATTCTTTCGACGGAAGGGAAATCGAATTCCCCCAGTTCCCGGAAATTCAAAAATTTATTTCGGATCGAGAGGTAATTTTTTTTAAATTCATTTTTTGTTTCCTCTTGCGTTCTCGTTTCCGTCGGATTTTTTCGAAGGAAGGGAATTAAAATTTCTCCGGTTCCCGAAATCCGAATATTTCTTTCGGATCGAGAGAATTTTTTTTATTTATCTTTTTTTCTTTCTCTCGCGGTCTCGTTTCCGTCGGATTCTTTCGACGGAACGGAATTCAGATTCCCTCAGCTCACGAAATCCGAAAATGTATTTCGGATAGAGGAATTTTTTTTATTATTTTTTTTTCTCTCTCGCTCTCGCATGTGATCCTGTTTGATGGTTCTCGGACGAGAGAAGGAAAATTCCCCATGATCACGCCTTTTGGAAAAATTTTATTTTTCCAAACAGACAGACTTGTTGTTTTGTTATTTTTAATTTTTTTTTCTGTTCTGTCTCCTGCTCTCGACCTCGTCGAACTCAATTCGACGAAATGGGGTACAGTGTATCAGCTCTCGATTCAGCCAGCCACACTCTCGTGTTCCGAGTGTCCCGGGGGGAATACCCCATGGCGACCGGAGACAGGGTACCTGAGCTCCCGTCATGGCTCTCGGAACGCTCGTCCGAGGAAGCGGACGAGGTTTTACCGATCGCGGACCTGGCACTGGGCCCGCGGAGCTCGACCTTGGGACAGCCGACCCGACCGGGTCGCGCCCAGGCGGCCGACGCGTGACGCCTAGCGCAGCCACGAAGCTCTCGAGATATTGGACGCCTTGTTGCTAGTATGCAACAAGCGGACGTCAGCTCCCGAAAAGGCGATACGTGAGCGCAACCTCTCGCGTTCTGCGCCACCACGCCAGTGATTCCCGAGGCCCCTTTATGGGCCAGTTCCAGAGGGACAAGGCGGACAAAGCCGCGCCCCCGCTACCGAGTGGTCCCCTGAAGACCACGGAAGCTACCGAAAAGTCGAGTGAACCCAGCTGCTGCAATTACGGCAAAACGGGTCACCGGCTTAGAGGATGTCCGGACTACAGGCGTCTCTTATGCTACCGATCAGACCGTCAGGCGTGTCCACGACCCGTTACCCCTTTGCAATTGGGGAAACGGACAAGGAGGCGAGTGAGGAAATCTCCTCTGCCTCCCGTGATAAGCCTTGACGACATACTTTCTCGACAAGCTCCCGTGTAGCGACACCACGCCGACCAGTTACCGAATCCGCAAACCGGCGGAGGCAGTTACGAGGATCACCCTCAGCTACCGATACGTCTCCCCCGAAGGAAATCCTTCCTTGGGATGACGTAATAGTTAACGTCGGGTCGGACGCAAGTAGAGGCACCCATCGGGTAGAGCCCGCATTCGTGGCTGACCCGTAAAAGCTCCCGTTAAAGGCCTCTGGCCCATAGTTCTCGTGTAAGGCCATAACGCCTCACAGCTCCCGTAATATGGGCCTCTGGCCCGTAGTTCTCGTGTAAGGCAACAATGCCTCACAGCTCCCGCAATGTAGGCCTCTGGCCCATAGTTCTCGCGTAAGGCAACAATGCCTCACAGCTCCCGCAATGTAGGCCTCTGGCCCATAGTTCTCGCGTGAGGTGGCAGCACCCTCACAGTTCCCGCGATGTGGGCCTCTGGCCCATAGTTCTCGTGCGAAAGGGCAGCGTAATGATGGATCTCCGTCAGGCCAGCCCGGCCCCCGGCCTTGGCGTTCGCGGAGGCTGCGACGCTTCACAGTTCCCGCGAGTTGCAACGGATCAACTCGGATTCCCGGCACCATCTTCACCAGAAGAGGTGAGGCCCGGTTGGAGCCGTTCCCGCAATTTGGGCCTGGCCCAGACCTCCCGCATAAGGCAATGGAGCCTCACAGTTCCCGCGAGTTGCAACGGATCAACTCGGATTCCCGGCACCATCTTCACCAGAAGAGGTGAGGCCCGGTTGGAGCCGTTCCCGCAATTTGGGCTTGGCCCACGGTCCCCGTGTAAGGCAACAACGCCTCACAGTTCCCGCAATGTGGGCCTCTGGCCGATGGTTCTCGTGCGAAGTGGCCACACGGCAATGGATCTCCACCATGCCAGCCCGGCCTCTGGCCTTGGCGTTCGCAGAGGCCACAACGCCTCACAGTTCTCGCAATACGGGAATTAGCCTGGGTTCTCGCACGGGGCGGCAACACCCCGCAGTTCACGCCATGAGGGGCCTCCGGCCCCAGTTCTCGTGCAGGACCATGATGTCCTGCAGGTCCCGCGATAGGGGGCTAAGCCCCTGATACCCCGGCGAGGGAAATAAACCTCGTAGTTCCCGTGAGTCGCGACGACGCGACTCAGTTCTCGGCACTAAGTACCCCGGAGAAGGGGATAGAAAACTTGGAGCAGTTCCCGTAGAGTTCCCGGAACCACCACCGAAGTAAGGACGCCCCGGCTGATTTGGTGAGTCCGATTCTGGTTCGATTGTTCCATCCCTGGTGGTGGTACTTGTGGATCGTTTGGTCCAATTTGTTTCTCGCGTCGCAGGGCGGTTGTCCGTCCGCGGCAGGTCTCGGTCTCTTCCCCGATATTAAGGCTACCGATTTGTAACTGGAAGAGACAACCATGCTACCGTTTACGCAAAAATATTTATTTTCGTTTTTTTTTGCGATTATATTTTCTCGTGCTGTGGGGCGATTAGTCGCCCACGGTAGATCTCGATCTCTCCCACCTTTAGGCTACCGACTGTAACGGGAGAGATGATTTTGAGCCATTGAATACGAACAATTGTTTGGTGTTCTGGTTTTCTTTCTCGCGCTGCGGATGCTTGGTTCCCCGCAGTAGGTCACGGTCGTTCCCACCGTTTAAGCTACCGACTGCAACTGGGAAGGACAATGATTGCTACCGTGTGCATTTCAGCTACGGCATTTGCTTAGCAGAGATCACGTAGTTCCCTGATCGTAACCACCCTTAAGGGGTGGGGAGTTGTGACGTGATTTTTTGAGCCACGTCACAAAAAGGCTACCGATGCTCAAGATATGCTCTCGATGCCTGGGTTGCGACCCATGCGTTAGTGTTAAGGGTCCTTTCTCTAGATTGTTTGTTTTGTTACGTTTGAGGTTTTGGGTTGTGTTTCCGTTTTGGTTAGGTTGGCGTGCGGAACTCGGTCGAGCGGCGTATGACTCAAGGTACCGAGCAATCTCGACCGAGGGATGCACCCAGTGAGGCCTCTCGGGGAATCGGTGCACGCCCGGCTGAAACGCCGGCCCCCACCGTAGTGGTGCATCGGGCTGGAGAGCGGGCCGTTTAGGTTACGGGCGGAAGCTGGAGACCTCCGCGCCGCGCTTCTGGACAGAAGCTTTGCCGGCTTTCGCACGGTGGCCAGGGGATGCGATCTCCGAGAGCCTCCATGTTACCGATGAGAAAAGGTCCCGATTTGTTACCGTTCCGTTTTCGGGGTAACTCGGGCAGAAAATATAGATTCCGAACGGAATATTCTATCAGAATATTCCAGCTCCCGAAATAATATTTCAGCTCTCGATATTGTACGAGATAAAGTTTTCGCTTGAACCGGCGATTTCGCATGGTCCGATGCCGCGAGCGTGTTGACATTTTTTCTGCTATCGCGCTTTGTCTCGCTCTCGCATAATCCCTCGCACGCCGGCCTTGGTCGCGCGAGGTACAGAGTCGCTACCGAATCTTCGCGTGAGACGGTTGTCTCCTAAAATCGCGATCGCTCTCGATTTTGAAGATATCGTGATACAGTTGTCGATGGGACGTCGAGCCACGAGCTTCGCGATCGAGAGACGTGTCGTGTCTCTCTCGCGCCCGTGACGTCGCGCTCTCGTTCTCGCGCTAGAGGCACGTCGTCGTGCTCTCTCGCTCCCGTGCGTACGACGTTTCGAGTGCAGTTCGCGTTCGCGATTGGATTTCGTTACGTTAAAAAGTTCACGGGTGGTTAACCCACCAGCTCCCGCACAATAAAATAAAACTTCGTTTTATTTTTTTTGCGACGTTACCGTCATCGCGATAGTGACAGTTCCCGCGCTTGCTCATGCTACTCCCGGTGAATCCCGACCCCTCTACCACATCCCACAGCCTGAGCAGCCGTGCTGTACCGCAACCGTCCTCCCGTGCAAGTGCATCCAGTTAGTCCGGTTATGATTCCGGCGATCCAAAAATCAGGGAGGTCTCCAGACTCCCAGGTCATACCGGTTAGGATTCCGGTGAAACAACAATCGCGGAGTCCTCCAGCTCCGATGGTGGGTCGGGGCGGATCCCCCTAGCCCCAGGGCATACCGGTTGAGAAATCAGGTGAAACAAAATTCTCTGGCGCCCCGGGTATTGCGGATGCACGCGTGCGGGGTGGACGGCCGAAGGTGACGGTTTTTCTCGCACCTAGCTCTCGTATTTGAGTTCTCGATTCCGTGGTCAGAGAAAAAATCGTCCGTCACAATATATTGAAACGTTTCGCGATATTGTAGCGAAGCTTTTAATTGGTTTCCCGATCACTTACGTGATAATGGGGAAAACAATTTCGGGACGGCGAATATTCGACCGATGGATGATTTTTAGGGATTCCCGTAGCCTCCTGAAGGGCGATGTACGCGACGTGTGCCGGAATAGATGATAGGAATTTGAAGGTTTTTTGGAAGATGCCTCAGTGGTTATGAGGCTCTCAGGGACACCTGTCATCATCCGTCATCATCGGCATTTGATGTTTCGGATTTTCGTATTAAATTAGGGTTATGATCTGAACAATAATTTGTTAGTGTGTTAAATTTGATACTTGAGTTATTTTTGTTAGGTATGGCGACGTTTACCGGGATATGGACTAGGTCGCGAGAAGCGTGGTCGTGTGGAGAGTGACAAAGATGGTAAGTGTTGGGAGAGGTCGCGCGCGCCCGTGATTGTCGAACGCGCTCTCTTGGTCTCATTCGTTCGCTCTCTCTCTCGCTCGCGCTCGCACAAACCGTGAGCGTCGTCGTGCACGCGTAACGCCGGATTCGGGGTCGCTTCTGAAACAGAAGGCGATTGCCCTTGAATTTACGGATAGCGGTTTTTATGTGGCGGTACAATTGGTTGGCACAGGTTGCAGAGTGCAACTAAGCACACGGGTGCCAACCCGTGTTACTCACGCGCTAGTTATCTAGCGTTCAAATAATGCGCTGGCTCGAGGCGGATTCAATCCCCCCGAGTGCACAT
This sequence comes from Ophion ellenae, assembly GCA_963210295.1. Classification (NCBI taxonomy): domain Eukaryota; kingdom Metazoa; phylum Arthropoda; class Insecta; order Hymenoptera; family Ichneumonidae; genus Ophion; species Ophion ellenae. The sequence continues at coordinate 9,252,476 of OY723394.1, forward strand.
AGCGGGGCCGTCCGGAAGGGACGGCTGACCTCCTCGGTGCCAAGCGAGGAGGACGAAAAACCAGAGAAGCTGGTTATAGAATTTCCTCCCGTGCAGCGATGCGCGACTGGCGCATCTCGGACTGCACACTTCGGGTCTTCGGGTACGAGAGCGTAGGTTGGCGATCGAACGTCGTCCGGGCGCTCGATCGGATGTTAAAGTCTGTTCCCTAACAGGCAATCACCACGATGACTCTACTCCCGAGGTCGGGGACCCAGGCGCAATGCTGGGGCTTCCCAAGGAAGTAGAGTGTCTACCACGAAGCTGAGGTCGTTCTAGGATGGGACCAGGGCTACGGCAGCAAGGCCTCCATCCTTCGATCCGATGTCTCGGATGACGGTGACTCCACGTAGTAATTGAAGAATTTGCGAAGAGTGCCGCTCCGTCTCGCGCTCGCCCTTAAATAGCCCAAGGCCCGTCAGGAGAAATTCCATTTCTCCCGTAATTCTGGAGACTTAGGTGGGAAATTGCGTCGCCGAGGAATCCTCCGTTGGTGGGGTAGCCTGCGTTGGTTATTTCGAGGACGGCAGCGCCTTATACTCCTCTCGAGGAATAAAATACGCTAGCGCGTTGCTCTCTAAATTATTAGGCGAGCATGTAGTACGAAGAGGCGTTACGATGGATTTGTGTCAGCACTTTAATTAGCTAGGAGTGGTCAAGCCTGGAAAGCGAGACTTCGACGGAGGCGGCGATTCCCGCGAGTCCGCGGGCGTCGTGCTCCTCGCGGTGGGCGGGGCCCTTGGCGAGGTGCCGCGGCTTGCCCCGATTTCTTGGACCGATTGACACGCCCGGCCGTCGGCATGGCCGGTTGCTCTGAATGCTGGCTAGAATACGCGAGTGTCTCGGAAATGGTTAGACGCTAATGTATTCGGTGTGACGGTGGCTTACCTATGAGGCCGAAACGTTACAATATATATATATATATATTCATTGAAGTTAGTTTGATGACTTATGTCCCTAAAGCATGCCGGCACGTGTATATTTATGTATATATGAGACTTTATGATATGGCACTCCGGGGACCCATGTGCGTGTCCCAGAAGTGTACAAGCAAACAGATATGTACGTGTATATGTGGCTAATTGTAAAGTTAATCCGAGCACTCATGTGCTCGTCCCTGAAGTTACAGGTAAGCTTAGCGGTAAAGTTATTATGGGAACTGTTTGTCTCTAAAGTGTACGGGTAGATATACGCGTACTAAATTTAAATATATATTAACGAATATTTTATATAAAGGGGTTTCTGAGTGAAATCGACCATATATGGGTCGTTTTTAGTAATATGTACCCCAAGAAAAACATAAATGAGCGCGTTTAGCACGAGGAAAAAATCTTAATACATATTACAATTCGTACCAGGTATGAATATTTCGAGGGCGAGAGTGCTAGGACGTGACAGAGTATGGATGGATGAGGTTCCATAAGACCGGTGAAGTTGCGCCTGCTGAGACAGTGGCCAATGAGAAGGCCAATGGAAGTGAGATTTTGTTAACCAGTGAGGCCCGTCCCACCAAAGTGTATGTCGCTCGAGCTGAGAAACGGTTAACCCTCGTGATGCACAATCCGCAGGATTGTCCCGGCCCGGGATGAATTTCCATTGTCCACTAGGAAGGAGCTCTTGAGCCGATGAGACCCAGTTCCGAACGAAATCTTTCCATCAAGATGGATGACTCGTTACCCAAGTGAGTGTGACGGATGAATCCGCCCACAGAAAAATCTGTGAATCCGTAAGCTTGAGAGTATCCTGCACATACCGTACTACCTTTACCAGGAGAAGAGCCGCTGAGAGTTCCAGACGTGGAATCGTAAGACGTTTGAAAGGCTCAACCTTAGTTTTTGCGCAAAGCATCGTCACCCGTCTTGCTGATTCTGTTCCCGATACCCGAACGTAAACATCCGCTCCCATTGCGAGTTGTGAAGTGTCAGAAAACCCGTGTATCTGCACGTATGACGAAGGAGTGAGATGAATCCATCTCGAAACCGAAATGTTTCCCAGATCCGCTAATTCCCGACGAAGTGTAAGCCAAGAGCCGTGGATTCGAGATGAGACGTCGTCATCCCCACCGAGTTTCTGCAGCCACAGATTTTGCAAGAGGATTTTCGCCCGAATCACGACTGGTGCGAGAAATCCCAAGGGATCATAAAGTTGGGCAATCTCAGATAAAATAGCTTGCTTTGTGATCTTGTTTCCGGTTGAGAGTGGAAGTGTTGTGAATTGACACATGTCCGTGGCTGGAATCCATGTAAGTCCGAGTACCTTTTTCTCGCAATCCTTTATCGAGTGAGAATTTTCTGTGCTGATGTGGAGTTCGGGAATTACGAATGGATCGTAATTCCTGTACGCTCGGGATTATTTCATCGTTTCTGTTTATTATTTATTTTAATGTGATGAGGCCCAATGATTGTAACCTCGTCGATCAACACAATATTTTTTTTTAAATGTATTTAGGAGTTAAATCTCTCTGGAGCGCGAAAAATCAAAGCATTCTCTGGGATTTTTTTTCGCTTTACTAATAAAGCGATCAAAAATTCACTCTAGGACTGTATTACGTACATAATAAGGTATATACAGATATATTTTTTTCAAATAAAAAATACACAATGGCGTCATAACGCATTTTTCTCGAAACCATGTTTTTCAAACTGGTGGGCAGCATCACTTGTGCAATTTTTATCCAATCAACTCACAATTTTAACTGCAGCTTCTTAGAAACATTATCTAAAGCGGTACACATTATTATTGTTAAGGATTGATTTTTCGCAAAATTACAATAATTTGGAAAAAAAAATTTTAACTAAATAAAAAACGACTAATTTGTTTATAAAAACACGGAAAGCACGGAATTTTCGCTCTCGAGTAAGTTGACACCGTGGGTTGTCGGATGCTCGAGGGCGAGGGCATGTGGGGACTTTTCCCGTTCCGAGTAAATCTCCAACTCGGGATATAGAAACTTGAACAACTTATATTTTATTTAAAATTAGACAACAATATTACAATTCTTTTTTATGCCTTGAGACCGACCTCCTCAGCTTCTGGTCGAAGACTGCCTTTCGATTGATTCTTTCGACTAATTGTTAACTCGGGTTTTCGCAACCAATCGTTCGGGAACGTTTAAATCGTTCGATTGCTATTCAGCGTTTTTCCGGCTGAGTTGAGCGAAATGGCGGGCTTGTGAAATCTCGGGCTCGATATCGTCGCATGGGGTCTTTGAACTTTATGCGTTAGGAGTATGAAAATTCCTGTCTTTTCAGAGCACAACATTCCTCTACTTTGGGAAGACGAAATTCCCAATTTCGGCGATACAATACATTTTTTTTTTCATAGCTGTGGCAAGTTTTGTCTCTCGGTCGTCTTTCGGCTTACAATAATACAATAGATTACGAAGGTACAAGTGCCTTTCTAATATTATATTATATACCTTTTTTTTACTATTTCGATTTTCCTTTTTTTTATTATACATTTACGTTGTGCGTGTGCGAGGTGCAATTCGCGTAAATATGACTCGCGGATTTTGTGAGTCAGCTATTGCCTTGCGTTTGGTAGCTCGCGGTCTGGCCGGAGCTACGTCAGCAAGGTCGTCGTTCGGCGATGTAGCATTTAAATGTCGCCGTTGCACCGCTTAAATTCCGAAATATGATATAATCATTGCGAAGGGAATCATTCTGCAGAGGGCATAATTCCCTATGATGTGACTTTATGCCATCACATGATCGTAATTTTTGTTTAATTTTGTTTTCAATATTTCGATTCGTTCGCCAATTTTGTTAACTTCGTATGGATCATTAATTATCGTATGAGGAATATTTTCCAATATTAAAGGTTGAGGTATTTCGTTTTCTGTAGTCAGAAAAGATAGATTGAATGGCGGTAAAAATTGTAGGAATTTTTCGTGTACAGTTTCCTTCAAATTTTCAGTCTTAAAATCTATGGAGGTGACGGAACATTTCCCATCCAAAGCCAATAATCCTGTTCCAGTAATGGTCGCACGAGTTGTCGCAGAGTTTTTACAGTTTACCGTGAGAACTACTGTCTCTGGGGCTACATATATCAATTGCCCTTCTTGTTCCAGAGGAATGACCAAAGAATTTTCTAATTTAACTAAACGATTTGTTTAATTCGCTTTTTCGGGGTCTTTTCCTAAACATATCGATAGTTCGCATGGCGTTCCTGATTGTATTATTTGTCTCGCGTTTTTCGAATGACAGTAATATTAATAGTTTTGTCGTTTACATTTGGATAATTCGTTTTCTGAGAATGACTGATATTCTCGACGCTCTCGATCAATTATAACATTTTTTACGGTCGTTTCTATGAATCGAAACGTGTCTTTTTTTACTCTTACGGGTAGAGGATAGTCTTTATTCACATTGAACTCGTTGTTGTTGATTAATGGAATTTTTATCACAACGGTGAGGGTATTTTGAATACTATATGCGCCTAATTCAGAAATTTCCAGTAATTCGTTAATTTTTTCTAGACGTATTTTTGTCGGAAAATTCAGTCCTTTTGGTAGATTTGGTAATGCTTCCATTAGATACGCGTACAGTTGTCTAGGTGGCAATATTGTAGGATTGAAGATTCCTTTTGGCAAGTCTACTAAAAAGTTAGATATTCGATGTATATCGTTTAATAAGGATTCGATTATTACGCTAATAGTTGTTAATTTCTCGTCCAATTGTTGACGTGTTAAAACATCTATTACAAGATTTTTCATTCCATGGTGTAAATTGTTTACTAAACGGCCGAGTGTTTCTTCGTTTGCCGCGGGCGATTCGTTGTGCGATTCGACATTTCCAGTATAATTTGCTGGATTTGGAAATTTTCTTTTAACGCATCTTCTGTTGTTTCTTGTTTTTTCGTTATTCCTGTGATTTGCCGTTCGATGTTCGCAGCATCGTTCGCATCTAAGTAATCGAATTTATAATAGATCCTAATCCTTCTATTAACCCTCTTTTATTTATTCTACCTTTTGTGCCAGTCATATCGTAAATGAACGGCATTTCGGAATTTATTTTTCCTATCATGGTTTAGAGGGAACTCGTTAGGAGAGACCATAGCTTGTCCTCTGGCATCGTTTGACATAATTCTAATAGTTTTTCCAGCTTTTCCCTAACACTCTTTTGTCTATTTGCTATTGGCAGAAGATCCATGCGGATTACGAGTTTCCACATTTCCTGAATTGTGTGCAGTTTTCCGATTTCCTCGTAATAAATTCCTGGGATTGCGGAAAATTGCGCTACTTGGAATTTTACATTTTCCTTTCTTTCGTTAGTCCCCTCTGTCGTCCTAACTGTTGAGTTTAATCACCTGCAAAAAGGGTTTGCCTTTTTTTTTCAATGAATTTTTCTTGCTCGTTTCCCTATTTCTACGTGCAATGCTTTAATTCCTTTTTTTTTTCTTACATTGCGATTTCTTCTCTCTCTCGATTCTCTTTCTTTCTTTTTTTTTTTAATTGGAATGTAACCATATGCGAAAGATTTGGTTTATATTTGTTTTTCCTTTCATTTTTCACTCCTTAGTTAATTATTATTATTCTCTTTATTCATTATTTTCTTTTTGTATTTACTCGAAAAATTTATTTGCATAGTATTCAATATATTTATATATATTCTTTTATATTTAATTTTTTTATTTTTTAAAACTCTTGCTCTCATTTGATTTTTCATTTATATATCTATACGCCATTTTTATATATTTTCATTTATTATTCGTTTTGTTTCTTTAGAAATCCAGAGCTCTTCCTATTGTTCTTGTAACTTTATTTAATTTATTTCTTCTCTGTTTTCGACTATTTCATTCGCTTATTTTTGTTATAGATTCTTTCATTCATTTGAACGTTATTTTATTTTGTTTTATTTACTATCTTTCCACGGCCGATAGTGTAGTTCACGTCGGAATCTTTGCTCTGTACTTTTTGAGGCCCTGTCCACTTGGGAGAAAGCTTCGCTCATCGGCCTCGGCGTACAGTAGTGTCGTAGAGGAGGACTCGGTCGCCGGGGCGGAACTCCACCGTACCAGCGGCTATATCATGCCCTTCCTTTACCCTTCCTTTTCCTTTTTCCAATCGTTCTTTCGCCACGTCCCATGAGGCTCGAAGCCGTTCGCGTAACTCGGAGACATAATCGTCGTATGAGTAGGTCTTTCGTGGTGCTACTTTAAGCGCCATCGGGAAATCGGCTACCTTTTCAAACACCAACTCGTACGGAGTGAAACCTGTCGCTGTGTGCGGGGTGGTATTGTAGGTGAACATCGCGTATGGCAACCACTCACCCCAATCCGTTTGATCCTCTTTAATGAAACATTTCAGGTATTCTGCGAGAGTTCGGTGTGAACGCTCCAATGCTCCGTTTGATTGGCGATGGTATGTCGTCGTTTGAATTTTTTTATCCGGAATAATTGGCACATCTCCTTGAAAGTTTCGCTCAGAAAATTCGTTCCTTGGTCTGACAATAATTCTTTTGGAGTGCCGTACTTGCAAACAATTCGAGTTGCAAATCCTTTAGCTACTTCCTTGGCTTCTTACGTTTTCAGCGGTATAGCTGCGCTATACTTGGACAATTCAGCTTGTAATACAAAAGTCAGGATGTATTTGTTTCCGGCTTCGGTCTCGGGTAAGGGACCTACTATATCGACTGCACATTTGACGAATGGTGTCTTGGGTGTGTCGGAAATACCCATGGGAGCATGCTTGCGTCGCGTGATTTTATTTTTCTGGCATTTGTCACACGATTTTACGTAGTTTTCTATTTCTATATTCATTCCCGGCCAGGTATACTCTATCTTTATTCGTTGTTTCATCCTTTTATCGCCTGGGTGGCCTCCAAGATGGGCGTCGTAGCATTATTGCAGAATCGAACCTCGCTCCTCTTCACTCGGGCACTCTCGATCTCCTATTTCCGTCTCTGTCTCGCTGTCACTTGTTGTCTCGCTTGCGCTCGAGTGTTTTCGATTTCCTTCTCTTTTCCGCTCGGGCCTGCTGCGTGGTCCGCCTCCACTTGTGGGAGTGGCGGTTCGTTCTCACTCGCGCGGACCTCTGTCGCCTTGCGGTGGCGTTCGTGTCTAGCAGGCTACATTGTTTTTCTCGGCCGGCCACGTGCTCGCGGGACAAGCAGACCACGCCCTATCAGCCTTTGAAAAGTTGGTGGGGCGTTTTTTAATCCAAATGGCATTCGGTTGTTCTCGTAATGTCCAAGAAGAGTGGAGAAAGCGGTTTTCTCCTTGTCTTTTACTGCCATTGGGATTTGATGAAATCCCGATGCCAAATCAAGAGTCGTAAAGTATTTTGCTCGTCCCAATTGGTCCAATATTTCGGTAATATTAGGCAATTGATACGAGTGTCCTTCCGTCGCTTCGTTGAGTTTTCGGAAGTCTACTGTTATGTCCTAGCACTCTTGCCCTCCAAATATTCATATCTGGTATGAATTGTAATAATTATTAAGATTTTTTCCTCGCGCTAAACGCGCTCATTTATGTTTTTCTTGGGGTACATATTAATCAGAACGACCCATATATGGTCGATTTCACTCAGAAACCCCGTTATATAAAATATTCGTAAATATATCGTCAAATTTAGCATGCGTATATCTACCTGTATACTTTAGGGACAAACAATTCCCAAAATAACTTTACCGCTAAGCTTACCTGTAACTTCAGGGACAAGCACATGGGTGCTCGGATTAGCTTTACAATTAGCCTCATATACACGTACATATCTGTTTGCCTGTACACTTCTGGGACACGCACATGGGTCCCCGGAGTACCATATCATAAAGTCTCATATATACATAAATATACACGTACCTGCATGCTTCAGGGACATAAGTCCTCGAAACAACTTTAACGAATATATATATATATATATATATATATATATATATATATATATATATATATATATATATATATATATACACATACTCTAGGACCTCAGAGTCCTCATGTACCATTCGTATACTCTTATGCATACTTCGAAGGCATTAGTCCTCGGAATAACTTTAGTGAATATCTATACATGTGTATATATATATATGTGTGTATATATATATATATATATATATATATATATATATATATATATATATATATATATATATATATATATATTGAGACGTACAGGTCCGTCTCACACTAATACCCCCACCACAAATTCAAATAAACCGACTCATCGGGGAGTAAGGGAGGAGGAATAATAAAAAGCCGAATGGGCAGGTACGACCTTCAAGGTCACAAGTCAATAAGTGGAAGAAAAATTAGAGAAAAAGAAAACAAAAGGTAAAACAAAAACAGTAGAAAAGTAAAGTAGGGGAAGGGGAAAAGTCGTTGATTTAAAAAAGTTAACAATAAAGGGAATGATGGGTAATTCGTAAGGGAAGGGGAACAATAAACAGTCAAAAATGGGTATAAAAGAGGAAGAAAGTCAGAGGGACGGCACTTCTTTTTACTTCGTGGATCAGTAAGTACCGCTTAGCAAAGTACCTCTTTTTAGGGTGGAAAGCTGAGAGGGGGAAAACACTGAAAAAACGAAAGCAGAAGGAAGTCGTCGTAAGAAAGTCGGGCTTTTTAAGTGGATAAAAAAGTACCTTTTTTCAGGGCGGAAAGCTGAGAGGGGGAACCTTGAGACACTTAAAAAGAAAGTTATAACATACTTTTTCTTTATTAATTAATAAAGACGGAAATAAGAATTGGGAGTAGAATCAAAAGAAAAAGAGTACTAAAAAACATTAAGATTAGACAAAGGAAGGATAAATTACGAAAGGATAAATAGAAAATTAGTATTAGGGGAATAGAAAGTGCAAGGAGGTATCAGAAACACCAGGCGACAATACACACACACACATACAACTGTAAAAACACGAAATACCTACAAGGGCTCCCGAAACTATGAGGAGAACCCAAAGGTCAAGAAGGCATCTCGAAATTCAAACACCACACCGACACAATACACGTAACTAGCGGGAATATCAGCATAAGCGGGTACGTGGCGCCATCCGACGGAATCAAACACGGTTAGAATAATCGATTATCGACGCGCGATAATCGGTTACGCTCACGGGGAGTAATTACGAGAGAGCACGCCGTAGCGCGTAAGTCGAAGGCGCGCCGCGATCCACCGCGCCGTGACCCGCTAGAGTGGGGGGACTCCGGGAGCGTGGTTAGCACGAGAGCGCGCTCGGCACCACGCGCAACGAGCGACCGTAGGAAAGAGGGGGAAGCGCGCCGTATCGAGATTGAGCGCGCGGCGATCGATACCGCTAGGGAGAGTGGACCGCGACAGACAGCGCCACGCGCGGCCTAGGGAAAGGCGCCCCGGTGACTCCGCGCGCCATAGGCGAGAGCGCGCCGTAACTCACGCACGCCGCGAGCGCCAATACGTGTAGGCGAAGGGGAAATCATCGACCTACAGTAAAGTAATCGCGCTCGAACACGCTGACCATCCGGGCGAGTCCGCTATTTCGAATATTTTACCGACCGCGCAGCGACATATTAAAACACACAAAATACACTCCAGCGACACACTAAAACACACAAAATACACTCCAACACACTCCGGCGACACACAAAATACACTCCAGCGACACACAAAACACACTCCGGCGACACACAAAATACACTCCAGCGACACACAAAAGACACCCCAGCGAAACATTAACACACAAAATATATTCCGGCGATACATTGGAATACGACAACACACAACACCAAAATCTTTTAGTATTATATCGAATCACAATATTGAATAAATACCATTTTATTAACAGATACCTCCAAAACAAAGAGTTTTAATTAATTTCTTCCCTGATCGAGTCCCGAACAAATAAAAATAATTGTAACGCATTCAGACCCGTTACATTTGGCGCCCGAACAGGGACTCGAACACAAGAAAGAAAAACTCGTAGGAGGTATCAATAATAATAAAATGGCACAACAAAACAACGAATCGTCCCTAAACTGGAATCAACGACTGCGGATGGGTTGATAGAAGAAGCCCGTCGCAGAGATCGGCAGAATATTGGGCGACTGTCGGAAATAGGACCAGCACAGACCACGAATGAAGAAACCTTCGCTGTCAATCAAAACATAGGTAACGCCGAGGTTATCATTGAAGACAGCGAAACGGAGCACAGCGAAACCACTCTGGCTCTCATCAAAGCCATGAACAGCATACGCAACGAGCAGCGCAGGGAACGCCTCACCACACAGGCAGAAATTAAGCAACAAGACGACCACTGCATCATACGGATCCGTCAGCTGAACGAGGAAATTACAAAAAAAATGGCAAACGATATAAACAAAATCGAGGAACGCACGGAACGGAAAATCGTGATTGCTCAGAAGATGATCGAGCAAAGTCACGAAGAAACTCAAAAAGAAAATAGCGAGAAAATCGAAGATTTTGATACCCGAGTAGAGGCTATTAGAAGGACAATATCCCAGCTTCTTCATTCGTCGAAGGAGGTGGGAGAAGTAGTTACAGATCATTCTAAACGAATTACGGCATGTGAGAAGAATATTCAGGCCCAAAATTCAGTCTCCAGAGGTAACACAACGTGGACGGCAGGGCTCGATGTCAGTCAGGCATACGCAGCAAAACAAAAACCGCCAACTTACACCGGCGATGGAAGAGAACGACCAATGCGGTTTCTGAAGGACTTCAGGGAATTCTGGCGAATTACGGGAAACACCGACCTTCATTATATCATCAGCCAGTCACTCAAAGATACGGCCAAGGATTGGTGGAGAATCGTGGAAGAAAGGGTCCAGTCAATTGAAGAATTCGAAGAACAATTCCAAGCCCGTTATTGGAGTCAAGAGATTCAGGACAAAGTACGGAGAAATCTCGAATTTGGAGCATATGAGTGGGACGGGCATCGAATGACCCGGACCGAATATGCCACCCAAATTTTTGGCAACGCAAAATACTTAAGCCAAGGTCCGACAGAGGAGCAAATCGTCAGGAAATTGGCAAACCACTTCGACGAAGCAGTCAGAATGGCAGTACGGGTCAGTGGCATCAAAAACATCGATACTTTCCTCGAACTATTGGAAAGTATGGACGGAGCAGGACCCCTGAATGCTAGAAGATCTCTTCCACGGTGGCATGAGACCAGCAATCCAAACTGGCAGCCAAACAACCCGTGGAAGAACCAAAGGTTTGGAACATTCGGAGGACCCCGCCCAACGGGACCAAACCCGCAATGGAGACCACCACCACCATTCCAAGGTCCACAGCCAAGGGGTGGAGAATATGGGTCAGCTAACGCGACGCGAGGACCGTGGATGCAGCGCGGATACGGAAATATAAGACCCCCTTTGAACCCAGCAGCAGCACCATGGAATCCGAGTCAGTCCGGGGGACCAGCGGACAACAACAGAACCATGGAAACTGTTAACCGTTGCGCCTGAATCGATGGCAATTTCCAAGGGAAATGAAACATCACGAGGCGCAACAGACGATGAAGAAACTCAGGAAGCCATGGAAGAAGCACGGCAGCGGATGAAAAGAAACCTGAAGAAGAAGGAAAGGTCAAGAAAGAAACGAAACAATCCAAACAGGACGGAAGAGCAAAGAAATCAACAAACGATTCAATTGGGGATGTTGACGGTCCCTAGAAAGAAAAACGAGGTGAGGGAAAATGGGGAGAAAGCAGCTGAAGTCCGCGAATGGGCGAGCAAATACTACCGACTTGAAGAAGTGAATACTGGCAGTAACATCAGGGAGAAATCAGAAAATAAAAAGAAGAAGCCTTTAGGAGTCGAAACAAATGTATACGAGCATCCAAGGGACTTCCTGATAGACGAGACAGGAAAGGGGAGCATCGTCAAAAGAATATACCCACGGTGTCCAACGCTGCCAATCAAAATAGAGGGAATCAGCGTAGAAATCCTGATCGATAGCGGGAGTGAAGTTTCATGCTTATCGGAGGACTTCTTCCTACACCATCAAGAAAGCTTCAAAAATAGCCCTAGAATACCCGTAACGAGCACAGAGGCCATTGGGGCATTTGGAGGCAAATCAGGAAAAATTAAGCAGCAAATAATGGTAGCAGCCGAGCTTTACCAATCACGAGGAAATCTTCAAATGCTAATCATACCAAAAATGGATCGGAACGCTATTCTGGGTATCGAGGGGCTATTTGAACTACAAGTAGAGGTAGACGCGAGTCGAGGCGTGATCAGAATCAAGGATGAAATAGTGGCGGAACTCGAAGAGGGAAGGTGGATCTGGCGACGCAAACAAACAACTGCGGTGTCACCGATTCAGATTGCCGCCATCGAGGAAGGAACATCTGACGAAATTACGGAACAAGAAATAGGACGAAAGCTGCAGGAATGTCCAAATCTAAAGGACAGTGTCAGGGCTGCATTTGAAGCCTTGATCAGACAATACCAACACATCTTCAGCCGAAAACCAGGCAGGATGCATGCTTACACTCATCGTCTGACACTCAAGGATCCGGAACCATATATGCATCGCTCATATCCCGTGCCAATTCAATACCGGGAAAAGGTGCAAAAGGAGATCCAAAGGATGATGGAACATGGCGTCATCGAACGAGCAAAAAGTCGCTTCATCAACCCACTGGTTACCGTAGTAAAAAAGGATGGATCGATTCGACTCTGTTTAGATGCCCGGCAACTGAATGCCTACCTCATTGAAGACCATGATACGGCACCACCAACCGAAGAGATTTTTCAACGATGCGGAGGAGCTAAGGTCATGTCTAGTCTAGACCTGACTAGTAGTTTTTGGCAGATCCCTTTAACAGTCGAATCACGACAATACACGGCATTCCAGCACGAAGGGAAATGCTACCAATTCACGGTAACACCCTTCGGACTTAAGACAAGCACGGCGAGCTTAATCAGAGGATTAGATGTCGTGTTACAGGATCTGGGAAACTCAGTCATCAACTTTGTCGATGACCTACTATGTTTGTCGAAAAATGAAGAGCAGCATGTGGCACATTTGCAACAATTGTTCGAGAGAATTAGTAAAAACAACATGACACTGAACCTCCAAAAATCACGATTCTTCCGGCAAGAAGTCGCTTTCTTGGGACACGTATTGACCACATCGGGAATAAAACCACAGCCTGAGAAAATTAAAACAATTCAGGAATACCCACGGCCAAGGAATATCAAACAGTTGCGAGGATTCCTAGGATTGATAAATTTCTACAGTAAATTCACCGAAAGACACGCGAAGGAAACCGTACCGCTTCTGGGCCTGCTAAAAAAAGGACAAGAATGGAAGTGGGGAGAAGAAGAGGAAAAAACCTTCGCAAGAATCAAGCAACTCTTCATGGAAACAGTAATGCTGAAACACGCTGACGCAACCCTAGGGTACACCCTCACCACCGACGCAAGCGATTACGCGATCGGAGCCATACTAAGTCAAACAAATAGCAAGGGCGAAGTAGGGGTAATTTCGTTTGCAAGTCGGACACTTAAGGGAGCAGAAATAGGATATACAACCACGGAGAAGGAAATGCTCGCAATAGTCTGGGCACTGCACAAATTCAGGACCTACTTACTAGGGGCCAAAGTAAACATTATCACGGACCATAAAGCACTGATCTTCATGAAAACATGTCGCTTTGTGGGGGACCGAATGTTAAGGTGGGCACTATTAATCCAGGACTACGATATCGAAGTAGAACATTGTCCTGGAAAAAGAAATGAAGTAGCCGACGCACTGAGCAGACCAGACATAGGCCCGGATAATGAAGACCATCACAAGCCCGGGAAAGTCGTTCTCACTGCCATCCTCGCAAGAAAACCAACCGAAGAAATAAAACAGCAATTCAAGAAAATTGGACAAATTCAAGAAAAACAGGAAAATCTACAAACAATTTGGGAAAATTGTAAGAAAAATGAGACGCAAAAGGAAGAGCAGAAATACAGAATCCACGAGGAATGTCTCCAGAAGCATGACAAACTTGGTAGGTGGAAAATCATAATCCCGGAACTACTAGTCGATAATTTCATTAAGGAATGTCATGAACTATATGGTCACCAAGGAGCCCGAAAGATCTTTCACATGATCACCGAGGACTTCACATGCCCACGGTTAGCAAAAAGGGTACGTCAAACCATCGCAACATGTGATAAATGTCAAAGGGTAGAAGTGGCCGTACAAACGAACTACGCGAAAATGCAGACGATTGTACCGGAAGGCCCAAACGATCTAATATCGATAGATTTTTTTGGACCACTGCCAAAATCAGTCGGGGGGGTCCAACACATCCTGGTGACAATTGACGCTTTTACCAAGTTTGTAAAACTATACCCATTGAAGAAAGCGAATACAGCGGCAACCATCAACCGAATCTTCACGGATTACATCCCAAAGTACGGAAAGCCAAAACGAATTCAATTTGATCACGGAACCCAGTTCACATCTAAAGTATGGTTGGAACGCCTGAGAGAAGAAAACATACAAGCGGTATTCTCTTCAATTCGACACCCACAAGGAAACATTGTGGAACGAGTTAATCGAGAATTAAGTCGGTTCTTCAGGACATTCCTGGACGACAAACACTCCGGATGGTATCGGTGGATACCAGTAATACAGGACTGCATAAATGAAACACAACACGAAACTACGGAATTTACGCCAACAGAATTGCAAACAAAAAAGAAACCGCGTCGGCCATGGCGAGAATGGATCCACGCCCTCAAACAGGACCAAACAGAGGCCTTAACCTATGAAAAAAAGATTGAATTAGTCCGAGAAAGAATCCGGATAAAAGGGCAAAAAAGGGCGGAAAAATTCAATGCCACACATACAATCACAACCTTCGAAAAAGGTGAGCTGGTATTAGTACGCGCATTAAATGTGTCGGACCCCGGAAAACAAAAAATAGCAAAATTCATGCCCCTTTTTGAGGGACCATATAAAATAAAAAAATGTGTCGGACAAGCCACTTTTTTATTGGAAGACCCAAAAACGAAAAGGGAGAGAGGGAAGTTCCACTCGAGCATGTTAAAACGCTATCTGACGGCGACTCGAGAAAACGACGGAAAAGAAAAAGGCGATACGCACGACCATCTCAAGAATCGAACAATCAATGCCGAAAGTCTGGAAGGGATATATAAGGGAGCCCGCGAACCAGGAAAACCGCAAATTCAAAAACAGCGTCACCGTACCTGGGATTATCAGCCCGAACGAGATTTATGTACTACTAAATGAGGTACACGGACTCGGAGCGGCGATCATCAGAACGTGGACCAACATGAGTCCCAACGAACCGGGGATACATCGACTTCTAGAGGAAGAAGCGTTTCCCGGAGCAGCCACCCTATACCGACAGGAAAGAAAATTCTACCGAGGAACGATCGTCAAACAGCAGGAAGATGGGGACTACGTGATATGGTTGGGGGACTGGGGAACCGCGGTACACGCAAATTTGGATGAATGCTACACCGCCCCCGAGATAACCAGGATTTACCCCTACCAGGCCATCCCCGCAACGCACGGGGATCTCAAACCCACCGACAAGCTATGGACAGAGGAAGACTTGTTCTACGCACGAGCGATCATCGAGACCACCACATGGACACTCCGAGTGTATGGAAGACCTGCCAGGATAGGCCTCGTCCTCGTGGACCTGTATCTGGAGGACGAGGGCCCGAACCAGGGACGCAGCCTGGCAGAGATCTACATCAGCATCGAGGTGGCGCGACGGGCAGTCAACGCGGACCCTCCGCAAATACAAAGCAAGGGAGGGCGTTATGGGGACGCCGTTTACCACCAGGAAGCAGCAAGCCAATGGGAAAACAACAACAATTACATCGAGACAAGCAACGCCGGCACATCCAACGACAACTACGAGAACAGCAGCGTAGATACAAGAAGTTGGGAGGACGACGACGACGACGACGACAACAACGAAGACGCCGACACCCTGATAAATGAAAGCGAATGCGATAGCGAGGAGGAAGATTTTTGGAGGGCAATGGGCCTTCACAAGGACGACGAACAAGAGACAGACAGGGATGATAATAATAGCCTGGCCTCCATGTAAAAGAAATAAACACACCCAAAACAAACCGAGTAGATGTTTCAAAGTAGTTTGCGAGCGATCCCTGAAGGACAGCGGTCCGTCGAAAAACGCGAGCGAGACAGAAAATAAGAGAGGGAGAAATAATGATAAACGCGACGGAAAAAGCAGTAGAGAAGGAAGAAGAAGCGGGAAAAACAGTTAGAAAGGTAGGAAGAGTTTTGTGTCTTTTTCGCTTTTGTTTTCTTTCACGGTCCGGAGGTCTCAAGGACAATCCGAGCCGAGAGAGAATCAAAAAGGGGGGACAATGAGACGTACAGGTCCGTCTCACACTAATACCCCCACCACAAATTCAAATAAACCGACTCATCGGGGAGTAAGGGAGGAGGAATAATAAAAAGCCGAATGGGCAGGTACGACCTTCAAGGTCACAAGTCAATAAGTGGAAGAAAAATTAGAGAAAAAGAAAACAGAAGATAAAACAAAAACAGTAGAAAAGTAAAGTAGGGGAAGGGGAAAAGTCGTTGATTTAAAAAAGTTAACAATAAAGGGAATGATGGGTAATTCGTAAGGGAAGGGGAACAATAAACAGTCAAAAATGGGTATAAAAGAGGAAGAAAGTCAGAGGGACGGCACTTCTTTTTACTTCGTGGATCAGTAAGTACCGCTTAGCAAAGTACCTCTTTTTAGGGTGGAAAGCTGAGAGGGGGAAAACACTAAAAAAAACGAAATCAGAAGGAAGTCGTCGTAAGAAAGTCGGGCTTTTTAAGTGGATAAAAAAGTACCGCTCAGCAAAGTACCTCTTTTCAGGGCGGAAAGCTGAGAGGGGGAATCTTGAGACACTTAAAAAGAAAGTTATAACATACTTTTTCTTCATTAATTAATAAAGACGGAAATAAGAATTGGGAGTAGAATCAAAAGAAAAAGAGTACTAAAAAACATTAAGATTAGACAAAGGAAGGATAAATTACGAAAGGATAAATAGAAAATTAGTATTAGGGGAATAGAAAGTGCAAGGAGGTATCAGAAACACCAGGCGACAATACACACACACACACATACAACTGTAAAAACACGAAATACCTACAAGGGCTCCCGAAACTATCAGGAGAACCCAAAGGTCAAGAAGGCATCTCGAAATTCAAACACCACACCGACACAATACACGTAACTAGCGGGAATATCAGCATAAGCGGGTACGTGGCGCCATCCGACGGAGTCAAACACGGTTAGAATAATCGATTATCGACGCGCGATAATCGGTTACGCTCACGGGGAGTAATTACGAGAGAGCACGCCGTAGCGCGTAAGTCGAAGGCGCGCCGCGATCCACCGCGCCGTGACCCACTAGAGTGGGGGGACTCAGGGAGCGTGGTTAGCACGAGAGCGCGCTCGGCACCACGCGCAACGAGCGACCGTAGGAAAGAGGGGGAAGCGCGCCGTATCGAGATTGAGCGCGCGGCGATCGATACCGCTAGGGAGAGTGGACCGCGACAGACAGCGCCACGCGCGGCCTAGGGAAAGGCGCCCCGGTGACTCCGCGCGCCATAGGCGAGAGCGCGCCGTAACTCACGCACGCCGCGAGCGCCAATACGTGTAGGAGAAGGGGAAATCATCGACCTATAGTAAAGTAATCGCGCTCGAACACACTTACCATCCGGGCGAGTCCGCTATTTCGAATATTTTACCGACCGCGCAGCGACATATTAAAACACACAAAATACACTCCAGCGACACACTAAAACACACAAAATACACTCCAACACACTCCGGCGACACACAAAAGACACCCCAGCGAAACATTAACACACAAAATATATTCCGGCGATACATTGGAATACGACAACACACAACACCAAAATCTTTTAGTATTATATCGAATCACAATATTGAATAAATACCATTTTATTAACAGATACCTCCAAAACAAAGAGTTTTAATTAATTTCTTCCCTGATCGAGTCCCGAACAAATAAAAATAATTGTAACGCATTCAGACCCGTTACAATATATATATATACATATACGTACTCCATACGCTTCAGGGTCATATAGCCGAGTCCCGGGGCTATAATCAATACATATCTACTTTCATGAACACTTCGGACATAGGTCCTCAAAGTGACACACACACACACACACACACACACACATATATATATATATATATATATATATATATATATATATATATATATATAGTCGGTAAACTCCCGGGACATCCAAGAGAGTCTCCGGAATACAAATAATAATATTAATACCTATACTTACATGTATAATTCGGGGACATTCACGAGTCCCCGAACTAGTATCCAACATATATATGTATATTCGTGTTGACCACAATACAGTGGTCCTAGAAATAAGAAATATTGTCATATCGATATTGTGTATATATTGGGGACGCGAGAGTCCTCGAATAACCCGCGAAACTGTTCCCAAACGGTCAGCTTCATCGCGAGTTTTCTCACAGCCCTCCTCGGAGCTTGGTCACCACGTAGTCAGCACATACTGCCG
Source organism: Ophion ellenae (assembly GCA_963210295.1). Taxonomy (NCBI): domain Eukaryota; kingdom Metazoa; phylum Arthropoda; class Insecta; order Hymenoptera; family Ichneumonidae; genus Ophion; species Ophion ellenae. The sequence goes on from OY723394.1 coordinate 9,271,035, forward strand.
ATAACGAAAAATATTCATTTCATTGCTCATGTACAACTCGAGAAAAATAACGTTATCAGTGCTAATATTCGATTACATGGGGACCAATCTCGGGATCGAGGGTAATGACGCCAAGCCCTTTGTCTCAGAGACAAAGAGGGCGAGGGTACATATTGCGCTCCGGGAGCTGGCCAGTCAGTTCCGTCCGGTCTCTCCAACAGCGTGCATCGCAGAGTCGACGCTGTTGGAGACCGGAAAAACCGGTACACTTATATTATTTTATTTTATATTCTTTTCGAGTTTACCCCGGTCTCTTCGTCAGTGTAACTATAAGTCTCTGTAAAACCGGTATTAATTGTTTAAATAAAAATAAAAGGAAACAACAAGTCAAACACTGAAACAAATAAATTTACGAAACATATATTATTGTCTTTATTAAATGTAACTACGCTTATTTACGTGTAAAATACACAAATTGTTTACATCACATTCGATTTCTTCGCGCTATTAAAATCACGCAAAATACGGCGACCGCGCAAAAGTGTACCATTTTCCGAGCAAATAATTAAAATATATTTACGTCTCGTTCGTGCATGCAAACACTTGGCGAACGAACCATCGTGGTGTTTACCTCTCTCTCCGTTTTCCTTCAATTCTGGTGGTCACTATGCCTCCGGCGCACCTAACCCGCCTCCCGCGCACCGGAGTCTCGTTTCGCAGGCTCGTGAATGTGAACCCGAACATCGCCAATCTTGCCGCGGCATAGGGGAGGTAAAAGGCGCGAGAAATGGAAGGAGGCAGCCATTAAGGCGCATAGGCCAATCTTTAAAAGGCCTAATAGGCTTGCTAATCTTTAAAAGGCCTAATAGGCTAATCACCTTGCGGAGCTTTGGGTGGGACACCATTTCGCGGGCGCCCACACTCGCAACCTTCCGTCGGCTCAGGTTCCGACCGTCGCCGCACCACCACAACCGGAGCGACCGGTGGGAGTCGCCACCATCTTTCGTTGGCCCCCAGGGTTCGTGATGCGGCCACCGCATATCGGTGTAGACATCCCTGTTGTTCCGAAGATCCGGGAACCGCCCGTTTCGCCGAGCATAGACACGGAGTTGGAGACAACGGACGCGCACCGTGACTCCGATTATGTGCCGGACGACGGGAGCGAATCCGAAACCTCCTCGGCCCCGTTCGACGGGCCGGAGGTCATCATTGTCGTCTAGGATTAACCCGCTACGCACCGCCGCTCTCTTTTTCTCAGGTAAGCATAACTCCACGTTCACCGTGATGTTAGGGATATCATGCCCCTGCCGTGTTCTAAGCGCCCCGGGTTTCGTTGTGCAGGCCGGAGAACGGTTCCACTCGGCGAGGAATTCCGCCGGACCTGCGTCGCTCACCAGCAGCGTTCGCGACATTATCCCTATCCATCAATAAATCAGAATTGTTATCGCCTTGAGCGACCCTGTATTTCAAAAATAAAGATTACTTACCTTGTCGCTCCTTTCTTATTTGCTTACCTGTCGCTCATGCGTCAAATTATACACCAACGACTTTACCAAGCGCCTATCCCAAGTGGGCACATTCCCGCTTAAACGTGGCGCTTTTCTTCTCCGACGGTAATTTACCGTCTAATAAGTCATATGACTTAATTCATTATAATCCGTACGTTCGTGGGACACTTCCCATTCGTAAATGCAAATCCTGAAAGGTAAATTAAAAGACGATTAATTATCGATCAAAAATGGGACCCACGACGTAACACTACTACCACTCTCTTGCGTATATTTCCGTCGGCGTCAGGCTTTTTTGGAACGACGAGTAGAGGAGCATTCCATGGGCTCTTGCTCGGTCGAATTATTTCATTTTTTAGCATCTTTTTTGTCTGCGCCATCACTTCTTGCTTGTGGACTTCTGGTATTCGATATGGACGAATTTTTATTGGCATTGTCCCTGGTCGTACGCTTATGCGGTGCTCCACTATAGTGGTGCACCCAAGCGACTTTCCTCTAAATGGAAGACGTCAGCGTATGCGTCAGCGAATTCGCGTAGGAATTTTTCTTCTTCTGGGTATAAGTTCGAATCTCCTTTGATTTCTTCCCATATTTTGTTTTTTCTTTTTCATTTTTCTTCGATACACCACTTATTTCCTTTTCTTCTGTTGACTTTTCTTTTTTGATTTCTCCAATTTGCACCGTTGGCCTTTCTATTTCGATTTCTTCATTGTTTGAGTATCGCACTACTATGAGGCAGGAATGTCCTTCTGGGTGGACGTAACATCCGCCTATCTTTACTCCTGGTCGCACTTCTTTTGCTGCGACACAGCCTATTTTTGCAGTCAATGTATTTCCGATTAACATTTGCTCTGTTCTGCGAGGTAGTTTAATTTTATTCGTTCCGTCTAGCATCGGGATGAGATGGCCGTATATTTTAATTTGTCTTCCGTCTAGGATGTCGACGTTTTGCTCTCGCATGAGGTCCAAATCCATTATTCCGTCTACTTCTAGTGGTACTGCGTCATCTATTACGTAGAATCCGTATTCTACGTTTACTGCGGGTGTTTCGAGCACGAGCATAATTTTACACAGTGCGTAGAATTTTTTTTCTCCGATTCCTCTGAGTTCGATCGTTTCTTCTATTATTTCTGTGTCCCTTTTTAATACACTATCTTTTATGAGACTACATTGGGCTCCGGTGTCTCCTTTCAACGTGAAGATTTTGTCTTTAGCCTGGGGAGACGCGATGTGGAAGTCGCTAACGGCTCGTCCAGAATTGATGGTCGTTATCCAGTACGATTTTATTTTCTTCCTTGAGTTTTTTCTTTTGGACGGACCTGTATTCGATGCTTCGAATATTTTTCTGACGTAGCGTTTTTTGTCTCTGCTCGTTGCCGTTGCATATCGAGCGGAAATGACGTAATTGTTTTCCTGTTTCCGCTGTCGTTGCGGTTTTCTTCTCTTGGCCTGTCTACGTTTGTTGCCGTTACCATATCGAGTGAAAATGATCCAATTGTTTTTTTCTTTTCGCTGTCGTTGCGATTTTCTTCCTTCGGTCTGTCTTCTTTTGGCCTATTTTTATTTGCGTTCCAGTGATACTGATTTGGGCGCCCTGGGGGCCCACTCTTGTTGTAGTAGCTGGTTCCTTGGCCCTGCTGATAATTCGTTTGATGATTTTGATGATACCCGGTTCCCGGTCTGTCAATATCCGTTTCCTTGTCCTTGTTGCCAATTTTTTTTCGGCAATCCTTGTACGCATGTCCCGGTTTCTTGCAGTAATTGCAAGTGATGTTGAATTGATGCACGCTTTTCGATGAAGCTGGTAGGCTGTATCTTCCGTAAGACGATGTGTTGGATCGGCAATCCTTTCGACATGTCCCATTTTGTGACATTTATTGCACGTCATCGGCGTTCGTTTTTCCGGATGAGTCTACTTGATTATGGATTCGCCACCTTGTGGGGATCTTTCCTCCTCCATTGCTCCTTTAAGGGCTGATCCGAGATCCTTGAATCCTCGAGCCTTTACGATGACTTGGTATTCCCTTCAAAGTCCTCTTTCGAAGTTGTATAGGGCTAATTGCCTTACATATGTCTCAATTGTTCTTTTTGCCGCAGGCGATCTTGCCTCGGTTGTGCTGGCTTCGATTAATTCCATCATTGTGGCCTCGAGGCGTTGACCGTATGCTAACACGCTCTCGTTGTATTTTTGCTTACACGTATTAAAATCGTCCTGTAACGCGGCTACTGTACGTCGCGTTCCATATAATGCTGTCATTTCTTCTTTAAATTGTTGGTACGAATCAATTTCTTTATATCGCGTATCTTTTCGCGCTTTTCCCATCACTTTTGTTGTCAACACGGATTGTAAAAGGGAATGTCTATCGGCTGCTGCAACGCACGCGTTGGCATAGCCGAATGCTTCAATTATGTCGTCAACTTCTTCAGGTTTTTCGCCCTCAAATCGGGGAATGAGGCTTCGCGCCTCTTTTAGGGTCATGAAACCATTTTCTTGCGCCATGATATCTGAAATGAGTTGGAGTAGGGAAAATTCTTGAATTTCTATTTCGCGACCACGCCTAGTGTCTATATTTTCTGGAGATTGATCAGAATCTGTTGATTGATCAGAAAAATGAACGGTTCGATCTGCTGCGGATCGAATTTTGGTGCGTTTCGCAGCTGTAGGCCTATCCGATGAATTTTCTGAATCTGGACTTTCGTCTGAACTTCTTGCGGATCGAAATCGCTTTTTCCTAGGTTCCTGTAGTTCTTGTTCGACTGTTTGATTCTCGGGACGATCTCTCGCAATGAGTTCATCGAAAATTGAATTTAATGAACTCATGTCTTCGTTTGACAGTAATGTTTAATTGTTTGGCTTTGGAGGGAGTTTTTTGATGAATGTTCCGTTACTTACAGTACGATGATGCGCCTTATGTTGATCGACGCTTCTTAGTCGGTTGTTCACATGATGTTGACCTCGTTCTCGTAACTGTTTGGCAGGAAATTGCCAGTGTTGTTCCCCGTTGTCGCGTTGCTTTGGTTTGCTGTTCTCGTGCGCTCTGTTGTTCCATTGTAGAAGGTATTTGGTGACTCTTCGTCCTTGGGTCGGTCTGGTATCGATGATCCTCGGGATCGGGTTGCTTTTGGACAGCTCTGTACGGTTGACTCGGGCGTTTGTTTACGCCGCACGTTTTCTTTTTATTTGTCCGGTTCGACGGTCGTTGATCGGATCACTCGTTGACCACTTTTTCAGCACTTGCTGCGTTCAGTTTATTTTGTACGCTAGTTAGTGTTACGTCCTAGCACTCTCGCCCTCCAAATATTCATACCTGGTACGAATTGGAATAATTGTTTAACAATTTTCCTCGCGCTAAACGCGCTCATTTATGTTTTCTTGGGGTACATATTAATGAGAACGACCCATATATGGTCAATTTTTCTCAGAAACCCCGTTATATAAAATATTCGTAAATGTATCTTTAAATTTAGCACGCGTATATCTACCCGTATACTTAAGGGATAAACAGTTCCCATAATAAGTTTACGCGTAACTTCAGGGACGAGCACATGGGTGCTCGGATTAACTTTACGATCAGTCTCATATACACGTACATATGCATTTGCCTGTACAGTTTTGGGACACGCACATGGGTCCCCCGAGTACCATATCATAATGTCTCATATGTACATACATATACACGTACGTGCATGCTTTAGGGACATATACGAGACTCCCTGGAGTACCTCCTATAATAATTCCGTATGTATATTTCCATGCATACTTTCGGGACATAAGTCCTCAAACTAACTTCGATGCATATATATATATATATACATACTCTAGGACCTCAAAGTCCTCATGAACCATTCGTATACTCAACGTATGCATACTACGAAGGTCCTCGGAATAACTTTAGTGAATATCTATACATGTATAAATATATATATATACATATACGTACTTCTACGCTTCAGGGACATGTACCCGAGTCCCGGGGCAATATTCAATACATATCTACTTTCATGCACACTTCGGGGACATAAGTCCTCAAAGTGACACACACAAATATATATATATATATATATATATATATATAGTCGGTAAACTCCTGGGACATCCAAGAGAGTCTCCGAAGTACAAATAATAATATTAATACCGTTATTTACATGTATATTTCGGGGACATTCACGAGTCCCCGAACTAGTATCGAACATATAAATGTATATTCGTGTTGACCACATTACAGTGGTCCTAGAAATAAGAAATATTATCATATCTATATTATGTATATATTGGGGACGCGAGAGTCCTCGAATAACCCGCGAAACTGTTCCAAGCGGACAGTTTCATCGCGAGTTTTCTCACAGACCTCCTCGGAGCTTGGTCACCACGTAGTCAGCACATCCTGCCGATAACGAAAAATATTAATTTCATTGTTCATGTACAACTCAAGAAAAATAACGTTATCAGTGCTAATATTCGGTTACATGGGGACCGAGCTCGAGAGCGAGGGTAATGACGCCAAGCCCTTTGTCTCAGAGACAAAGAGAGCGAGGGTACATATTGCGCTCCGGGAGCTGGCGAGTCAGTTCCGTCCGGTCTCTCCAACAGCGCGCATCGCAGAGTCGACGCTCTGAAAACCGGTACATTAACTTTATTCTATTTTATATTCTTTTCGAGTTTACCCCAGTCTCTTCGTCAGTGTAACTATAAGTCTCTGTAAAACCGGTATTAATTGTTTAAATCAAAATAAAACTGAAAGGAAACATAACAAGTCAATCACTGCAATTTATAAATTACGAAACTTATATTATTTTCTTTATTGAATGTAACTACACTTATTTACGTGTAAAATACACAATTCTTTAGCAAATAGCAAATAATTAAAATACATTTGTCTCTCGTTCGTGCGTGTAAACACGCAACGAACAAATCATCGTAGTGCATTTCTTTCTCTCTCTCTCTTCCTCTCGCTCACGCCATTTATCCTAACGCACGTATTCGTCTCACTCATAAAAGCATACCTGTCCAAAATTGGACAAATCTCGACGTGCTTTTTATGAGGCTTGGAAAAGTTGGCGCACGAACACGCTACATTCGCTGACTCGCCGTAATCAGGCAGGTTAGCGACTGGCACGGTTAACCCGATGCTTAGTGTTCGGACGTCGATTTCCCTCGACCTTGGCATTTGTATTCGCGGCTGGCCGCCAATCGCCGTAACCGGGCGGAGGTGGGCCAGACGTAGCGAGTCGGCGGTGCTGTAATCTGGCACGCACTAGACTCACTCAGCGAACCAAATTTAATTTCATATTAATCTGTACCTATGCGTTAGACGAATACGTTTCCCAATACATTCGCTCAACAAATAAAAAACCTTATCCGTCCAAAATCGGACGTATAAACAGGGTATTTTCCGAGGAATTCGGAAGGTTTGCCGCACGAACACGCCACACGCGCCGACCCGCCGCCGTAATTCGGTAGGTCGGCAACTGGCGCGGTCCCACCGGTGCTTAGTGTTCGTGCGTCGGCTTCCGTTATTCTCAACATTTGTTCTCGCGGCTGGCCGCTATTCGCCGTAACCGGGCGGAGGTGGAGCCAGACGTAGTGAGTCGACGGTGCCGTAACCTGGCACGTATTGCACTCACTCAGCGGCTCAAATTATTATAAAATCCATATATGTACTGTAAGAGATCCTCTATTTTTTTCTTGGTCGTTCTTCTCCCTATTTTCTTCCTGCGATCCACACTACAGATACATATGTGCAAGTGGCCTTTCACCAAACTTATAGCGTCCGTGTACCTACATTTCGAATATCACGCATAAGTTTCGACACTCTTGGGAAACCTATGATGAAAGCCCTCCTTGATACGCCTGGATCTTCACGAGCGGCACTTTCACGTCCGGCCAGTCGTATTAGGAACGCCCTAACTTTTCATTAGGCAATATGCTTTCTCAAGTCTTATGAAACCGATGGCCAACTGTTCTAACGTCACGTCAGCCGTTCCTCCGACCATCTTGACTTTCCGACACTCCATCACTATAAATTACCTTCGTTCTAAGCTAAGGTAGTGAGTAAGTCTCCGAATACTGTACAACGCTGAATCTCTGGCCATCAATTATCTGAATAAATTCGTCTCAAGTAGCTCAATCCGTGTTATCCGAGTTATTTCGTCCTACAACCGAGTTCTGGAGCAAGTCAGCCACTCCTTTCCTCAAAAATTATAATAAAAGGGTCCATCCCGACATCACAATTGGTGCTAAGTGTGGCGTGTGCTGACCAATCAACGCTGGGATCATAGGACCGATTGACGACACTCCGAGTCTACCAGGGACGACGTTTGAAAACTGGATCTACGAAAGGAATCGGTGAGTAAAGACTCATTATCGCGCGCCGCAAATTATGACTACCGATTCCGAAACTGACTCAGTGTATCAAACCGAAATGTCATTGTCTAACGTAAACGCAGCCATCAAAACGGCGTTCAGCCGAATAAAAGACTCAGATTCACAAACCGAAATGGAAGATAACGCTTCGCGCATTATGCACGCGTTACCGGAAGATTCTTTTGAAGCGCTAACACCGAAGGAAGCGCTAGAACTAATCCGTGAATTCGACGGTAAATCTCTGGGGGTCGAAACTTTCTTTACGTCAATTGAAGATGTAAGACCACAAGTGAGCCGATCAGATTACCTTCGTCGATTAATAATCACAAAAAAAAAATTATCGGAGACGCGGCAAGAGAAAATCGAGAGTACGAGACAAACACGTACGAACAGCTCTATGAATGCTTACGGATCCTCTTCGGAAACTTGCAACCGGTCAGCGTTTGGAGAGACAAAAGAACGCGAATGTTTCAACAAAAAACCGAAAGTGTTTCGAGATGTACAAATAGATTTTTAGAAGTACAAAATCAACTCCTTTCCGTATTAGCTAATTCAACTCCAGATGAAACACAAAGACGATTCATTGTGGAATACGAACGCCAACAAGGGCTCGACCAATTTCTGTTAGGGTTGAAAAAAGAGATTTCCACTGAAGTACGGGCTCAAAAACCGAAGAAATTTCAAATCGTTACGGATCATAAACCACTAATATGGATCCTCAAAACTTCAAACCCTCCAACAAATGGTCGCTTGATGAGACTCCGTCTAAAACTCGAGGAGTATGAATACGAGGCAAATTATAAGAAAGGAACGTTGAATACTAACGCTGACGCGTTATCACGGATTTACCCGGTAACTACGCGTCAGGCAAAATGCAATGACTTCCCAGAAAAAGAACGAGAAAATCAAGATGAAACCCTCACCGAAGAAGAAGTTGACGACATAGAAGAACCTAGCAACCCAATCAGAATGACTAATGATCAAGGGACAGAAAATGAAAATCTCCCTCTCTACATCGAATTTGAATTATCAAAAGAAATTCCGCAAGTTGCTTAAATCTTAGAAGAGATACCGCCCAGGAATATACCGAGAATCAACATCACGGGTCAACCTGGAGACACTGAAGAAGAATTGCACCTTGATTTTTCAACAGATGAAATAGAGTGGTATAACGCGTTAGTTGAAAAGCTATCAACGATCAATGAGTCAACGAAGATTTTCCTAGGATGCAAACTTCTGAGGAAAAATTCAATTACGAAAATGAGAATTAAACAAATGATCTCACTTATTTGGTCGGAGAGAATTGAACCACCGCTAGTTTACCTTTACGATAGGGAACCCTATGAGCCAGGTACAGAAGAAGAAAGAATGGAGATCATAAAACAACATCATGGGACAAACGCCACCGGACATTTTGAAGTAACAAAAAGTCTTAACCGTGTAAAGGCTGTTGCTACCTGGCTCAACCTACAAAGGGACATTAAAGACTACATCCGTAAATGCGACACGTGCCAGAGGATCAAGCTCGTGCGAACACAACTACGAGCAGAAGCGATAATCACGGATACACCGGAGAAGCCAAATGAAAAAAATGCCTTGGATCTTGTGGGGCCGCTGCCTGAAACGTATGAAGCACACAAGTACATCCTCTCTGTACAAGATCAGCTGACGAAATATGTTACGCTGATTCCTTTAAAATCCCAGGACGCCTAATCCACCGTATCAGCATTGGTTAACGATTTCATCTACATTCATGGAACCCCAAAAATTATCTCAACCGATGGTGGACGAAACTTTATAAGCCAGACGTTCAAACACCTGGAAAAGCTCTTCAAAATTTCACACATGACAACAACAACAGTCCATCCTCAAAGTAATGGAAGCCTTGAACGATCACATGGTCCAATTAAAGAACAAATCAAAGCATTGATCTACGATAATGAAGAAGATTGGGATAAAAAATTAAAGTTTGTTTCCATGGCTTACAACACAGCGAAACATGAAGGAACAGGATTAACACCATTCGAAATGCAATTCGGGAGGAAACCTAACATCCCGAATAACCTTCCAGTTCAGAAGACGAACATGACGATCGACCAATACTTCGAAGGACTGCGGGCTGATCATGAACGTATCGTATAAAGAGGACGCGATAATTGAATTGCAGCTAAAGAACGCTATAAGGCAGTCCAGGATGCTCGCATACACCGTCCCGTGACCATTTTTGCAAAGGGCGACGAAGTCCTCGTTGCTCAAGAGAAAGACAAGACACCCCTTGCCCCGAAGTAGGAAGGACCAGCCATTATTTTGGAACAAACATCAGACGTCAACTACGAGATCTTGCTTGAAAATAGAAGAAAATTAATCCACGTTAACAAATTGAAACCTTACCATAGAAACTAATCAAAAATTCTGTGCAGGCATTATGCTGCTGTTACTTCTTCCTCTCCTTGTAACGTGTGTTATATCCGAAGATTTAAGGGTGGAACCACTCAAAGGTACCATAGATATAAAAAGCCTGAGAAGTGGCGTAATCTACCATCAAACCTGGATAGTAGTCAACTACGTCGACACCACCGAAATAAATCTACACCTGGATGAGCTGAATATGGCTTCGATATCCCTGTCAAGAATCTGCAATGGAACCGACAAAAAGGACTTCCGCCGAATGTGCATCAATCGAAATCTTTCGACAAAGGTTGAATAGAATAGAATCATGAAGATCTAGGCTAATGAACATAATTTATTATAGACCTCGTCTCAAAAGAGATGTTTCCAATTTTATCGGCGAGATTAGAAAAATTTTGTTTGGAACTTTAGGGAATTCCGATGCTAAATATCATAACGATGAGATTCATAACCTTCATACTGACAATAAGAAAATGAGTACTTTAATTTAAAACCGAACCGTAATAGCTAAAGGCAGGACATCAACACTTTCCAAAGCTATGGAGGAATTGCGCGCCGAAAATCAACAGTTATCGAACTCTGATGAAAAACTAAATTTTGCGGTAGCTGGAAATACTGTATATCAAAATTAGAGCACAAGTAACTCTTCTAGAAACCCTTATAGACGAATACAGTAAATGTATCATCAATATTTTAAATGCAGTGAACGCTGGTAAACAAAGGATAATCCATCCGCAAATTTTGAATACTGCTGACGTGGTCAGACCACTAAAAACATTTCGGGAGCAAGCCTCATCCAGGAATATTCCTCCCGTACCTCTAGAAGAATCTGCCTTCGTGACAATTATTGAAATTAGCGACGTAAGCGTCATGTTAAAGGCTACTTGTTTTACTTATATAATTAAGGTACCAGTAATACAAAACAATCTACTTGACGTCTTTCGTATTATCCCCATTCCTAAACAGAAGGGCACTTCAACCACATTTTACTATGTGAATCCACCGGATCCGGTTGCATTGCAATTGATTTCTTGTATTTTACGATGAGGCGCGGATTTTGTGGATGCTTATTTAATTTGTTTACCAAAGCATTTAAAGCTACTTGCTCTTCATGTATCAACGTGTACAATAATTGTTTTCGTCAAAACAACGAACATGTAGACTACAATGTTAATTACGATAAGGTAATTGTGAAACCAACAGGTCGTCGGCGATCCACCAGCCTCAAGGCTTGAAAGAAAATTCATCTTGTTTTATGAATTTTCTTAAATAAGGGGAGGTGTAATGAGATCCTCTATTTTTTTCTTGGTCGTTCTTCTCCCTATTTTCTTCCTGCGATCCATACTACTGATACATATGTGCAAGTGGCCTTTCACCAAATTTATAGCGTCCGTGTACCTACATTTCGAATATCATGCATGGGTTTCGACACTCTTGGGAAATCTATGATGAAGGCCCTCCTTGATACGCCTGGATCTTCATGAGCGGCACTTTCACTTCCAGCCAGTCGTATTAGGAACGCCCTAACTTTTCATTCGGCAATATGCTTTCTCAAGTCTTATGAAACCGATGGCCAACTTTTCTAACGTCACGTCAGCCCTTCCTCCCACCATCTCGACTTTCCCGCACTCCATCACTATAAATTACCTTCGTTTCAAGCTAAGGTAGTCAGTAACTCTCCGAATACTGTACAACGCTGAATCTCTGTCCATCAATTATCTGAATAAATTCGTCTCAAGTAGCTCAATCCGTGTTAACCGAGTTATTCCGTCCTACAACCGAGTTCTGGAGCAAGTCAGCCACTCCTTTCCTCAAAAATTATAATAAAAGTGCCCAGCCCGACATCACAGTACATTTTTATTTCGAAGCGAATGTATCCCTCATAAAATTAGTCCAGTCCTCTTAGTCCCCGACTGCTCCCAAAAACATCGGCACCACCGGGCCGTCGCATTCGCATGAGAACCGGGTACGCGTCTGGGCAACGACAGGTCGGGTCGAGCTGGAACATCTTTGCGATTCCTGGACAAATTCGGTCACACGGTCGAGTAGTTTTGACCCGCTACGCACCGCCGCTCTTTCTCACCAAGTTAAGCACAATTTCACGTTACTTTCTTATTTACTTACCTTTCGCTCAACGCGTCAAATTATACACCAACGACTTTACCAAGCGCCTATTCCAAGTGGTTACATCACCGCTTAAACGTGGCGCTTTTCTTCTCCGACGGGAACTTACCGTCATATAAGTCATATGACTTAATTTATCATTATGATCTGTACGTTCGTGGCACACTGCCCATTCGTAAATTCAAATCCTGAAAGGTGAATTAAAAGACGATAAAAAATGGGCCCAACGACGTAACAGGGTTAGTTATATATATAAAAAATCAATAATCCGTACGTTCGTGGCACACTTCCCATTCGTAAATTCAAATCCTGAAAGGTGAATTAAAAGACGATTAATTATCGATTAAAAATGGGCCCCACGACGGAACAGGTTTAGTTATTAAAAAATTAAATTGGTGGCAGCAGTGGGATGCGCTTAAAGTCTTTCGTGTAAAATTAGAATCAATATAAAAAATTCATGTTTACATATCGCAAAGTGTAAAATAAAATAAGAGGTTCAAAATGGCTGAGCATTCCCAAAATTCGAAACGTTTAAGTGAAGAGGGACTCTGCGTATTAGCGGATCAATTAGATAAAAAACGCGAAATACTTCGTGAACAAGAACAGGCGTTATTAAAAAGAAAATAAGAAACGCACGAAAACTTAGAAGCCCTGAATGCGCATGAATGTGAATTTAGTGATCAAGTGAATAATAGAGATGAACCAATCTCATTCATTCATGACGCTCTGGAGGCCATGCAAAATACCCTTTCGACAATGATAAACGAAGTCAGTTGAATCAATAGGGAAATTGGTTCAATTATAGATGGTGAGGGTCAAGGACAAATAGGTCCAATCACTCGCCTGGAACAAAAAAGTGTTATTAAATTTGGAGGGGATCTCGAGTATAACAAAGGGGTCTATAAGAATAACAATCAATGATACCCCCGCGGAATTTCACGTCGTCGATGATTGGTTCCCGATGGACCAACATGCATTACTTGGTACCGAATTTCTTGCTGAAAATAAAGCTCTCGGAGATTGGAGACATGAACAATTAACTTGGGGAAATCAAAGAATCCCGTTCGAAAGTAAACAAACTATTTCGATTCCAGAACGGTCCAAAACGTTCTGTTACGTCAAAGTAACTAATCCCAAAATCAAAGGAGGATATATTCCGATGCTCTACTTGGGAAAAGGGATCTTTTTTGGCGAAGCAGTCGTTACGGTCAAGAATGCTATCGCTTATCTTTTTGCACACAATTCAACCGATGATAATTAGTTACTGACTATACCAATGGTAGTAGTCGAAGAATTCAGGTGCAAAGGCACGAAAAATGGTTCCCTCACTCCGCACGACCAAAAGACGTTTCAGGAAGAGGATGGGACCGAATGTGAAAATAATTTCCTCACTCCGGACGACCAAATGGCGTTTCAGGAAGAGGATAAAAATCGAAAGGGTTCCCGCACTACGGACGACCAAAAGGCGTTTCAGGAAGGGGATAGGACCCGATGTGAAAATAATTCCCTCACTCCGGACGACCAAAAGGCGTTTCAGGAAGAGGAGAAAAGTTTAATTGTTCCCCGCCCGGATGACCAAATGGCGTCTCGGGACGAGGGTATATTACGGTTTGAAATTGCGCGCAACAAAGAAGTTTTAAAAGTTGAAAAGAAAGATAAAGTTAAAGAAATGCGCGACTTACTCCGTCTCAACCATCTAAACGATGAAGAACGGTCAAGCGTGGATAAAATTATAAGCGACAATTCGGACCTCTTTCATTTTCCAGGAAAAGTCCTAGGCTTTACAGATAAAATCGAACATAAGATAACGACGAACGACGATCAACTAGTTTTTACGAGGCAGTATAGATTTCCGCCCGTTTATATCGATGAAATTACGAAGCAAGTTAAAGAACTAATTGAAGGGGAAGTAATTAAACCGTCAAACTCCCCGTATAGTTCGCCTCTGTGGATCGTTCCCAAAAAGGCGGACTCACGAGGGAATCCAAAGTGGCGCATGGGCATTAATTATAGGAACTTAAACGAAAAGAGAATTGGCGATGCTTATCCATTATCTCAAATAACCGAAATTCTCGACCAATAGGGTAATGCGAAATATTTTTCAGTATTCGATCTGACCAGCGGTTTCCATCAAATTAAAGTACATCCAGACGATTCTCACAAGACAGCATTCGCTACACCATTCGGTTGTTACGTCCTAGCACTCTCGCCCTCCAAATATTCATACGTGGTACGAATTGTAATAATTATTAAGATTTTTTCCTCGCGCTAAACGCGCTGATTTCCGTTTTTCTTGGGGTACATATTACTCAAAATGACCCATATATGGTCGATTTCACTCAGAAACCCCGTTATATAAAATATTCGTTAATATATCTTTAAATATAGTATGCGTATATCTACTCGTATACTTTAGGGACAAACAGTTCCCATAACTTTACCGCTAAGCCTACCCGTAACTTCAGGGACGAGCACATGGGTGCTCGGATTAACTTTACGATCAGTCTCATATACACGTACATATCCATTTGCCTGTACACTTCTCGGACACGCACATGGGTACCCGGAGTACCATATCATAATGTCTCATATATACATGCATATTTAGGGACATATACGAGCGTCCTAGAGTACCTCCTATAATAATTCCGTATGGCTATTTCCATGCATAGTTTAGGGACATGTACCCAAGTCCCGGGGCAATATTCAATACATATCTACTTTCATGCACACTTCGGGGACATAAGTCCTCAAAGTGACACACTCAAATATACATATACATATGTATATATATATATATATATATATAGATAGATAGATAGATATAGATATATAGATATATAGATATATATAGAGCGAGAGGAAGAGAGAGAGAGAGAGAGAGAGAGAGAGAGAAAGAAATGCACTACGATGATTTGTTCGTTGTGTGTGTACACCCACGAACGAGAGACAAATGTATTTTAATTAGTTGCTCGGAAACTGTTACACTTTTGCGCGGTCGCCGTATTTTGCGTAATTTTAATAGCGCGAAGAAATCGAATGTGATATAACAATTGTGTAGTTTACACGTAAAGAAGCGTAGTTAAATTCAATAAAGACAATAATATATGCTTCGTAAATTTCTTTGTTGCAGTGTTTGACTTGGTATGTTTCCTTTTACTTTTATTATGATTCAAACAATTAATACCGGTTTTACAGAGACTTATAGTTACACTGACGAAGAGACCGGGGTAAACTTGAAAAGAATTACAAATAAAATAAAATAAGTGTACCGGTTTTCAGAGCGTCGACTCTGCGATGCGCGCTGTTGGAGAGACCGGACGGAAATGACTGACCAGCTCCCGGAGCGCAATATGTACCCTCGCCCTCTTTGTCTCTGAGACAAAGGGCTTGGCGTCATTACCCTCGCTCTCGAGCTCGGTCCCCATGTAACCGAATATTAGCACTGATATCGTGATTTTTCTTGAGTTGTACATGAGCAATGAAATGAATATTTTCCGTTATCGGCAGGATGTGCTGACACGTGGTGACCAAGCTCCGAGGAGGTCTGTGAAAAAACTCGCGATGAAGCTGACCGCTTGGGAACAGTTTCGCGGGTTATTCGAGGACTCTCGCGTTCCCAATATATGCATAATATAGATATGACAATATTTCTTATTTCTAGCACCATTGTATTGTGGTCAACACGAATATACATATATATGTTGGATACTAGTTCGGAGACTCATGAATGTCCCCGAATTACTCATGTAAGTATAGGTATTAACATCACTATTTGTACTCCGGAGACTCTCTTGGATGTCCCGGGAGTTTACTGACTATATATATGCATATATATGTATATTTGTGTGTGTCACTTTGCGGACTTATGTCCCCGAAGTGTGCATGAAAGTAGATATGTATTGAATATTGCCCCGGGACTCGGCAATACGTACCTGAAGTGTATGGAGTACGTATATGTATATATATATATATATTGTGACGCTGCGTCACAAGGGAGATAGAAAAAGAGCCCGCGTGACCACGCTCGGGCTCAGTCTCCGCCACGCACCTTTGTTCGGGAAAGTTTCACATGTTAATTTTAAGTTATTTTTAAGGTATTTTTATTATATAGAAGCCGCGACACTATCCCCCCCGTCCTTCCCGCACCCCCTTATCGCGATCGCGACGCAACCACGCGGACTGTCGACTGGGGCCACGTCGGCCCGGCCGTCGACTCGGCGATCCAGCAACGCCATCTCCCGACGACGCAGACAGTGGACTGGCCGCCCGACGACATCCAGCTGCCATCTCCCGAGTCTCCGGCCTACCGCGCGTCAGGAGAGACTGAAGCTCTCGCGCGGTATGGCTGGCGAGCGCCGTACCGACCGGGGCGCTCCGCGACTCGGGAGGGAAAAGGTTTATCGAGGAGATCGACCGAAAGGGCGAGCCACGACGATCGAGACGAAAATCGATAGGAGGTCCGTCGTCTACTACGGGATTGGGCGAGACCAGGAAGCCGGCCGGCGTGGACCGGCACTTAGTCCCGAAGCGTGGTCGAGCGAGGAATAGTACAGAAAACGTAAAGCGAAGACCAAGCGAAAGGAGAAAGAGGGAGAGAGAGAGATAGAAAAGACGTCGTGTACGTGTCGAATTCTCGTGGAAAGGATCTTCCCGGCGAAAACGTAAGTCCTTCCTTTTTGTCTTTCGCAAGAGCGGCCAGCGTGCGCCGCTAAAGTCAGTTCGGGAAAATTGGTCGCACGGGCGACCGTTAACAATCCGTTCCTTCACCCCTCCCCTGGCAGCCCTAATCGTCGTCCCAACTCCGTGCGCGTCGCTTATTACAGTGTAAACTAGATTAAGGTAATTAGAATGAGTGCGTGCGATTCGAGTAATTAGCCGAGAAATTGCGTTATAAATATTGCGAAAACAGTGTAAAAAGGTGTCCGTGTCGGATCCCCGGTGTCCCTCGCGCGCGCGTAGCCGCGGCCAGCCTCGCGTAGCACGGCCGTCGGCCGACTCGGGTGACATTGCCCGTGAGAATAAATCGCGGCGCGATAAAATCGCGCAATTCGTATTTCGAGATTTTTAGTTTTTGCGTATGGTTAATTTGAGTATTGAAAAATTAAGTTTAAAATAGTCGTGGTCCAAGTCAAGTGGCCATTGTGTTCGAGAACCCCGTCTGTCCCCGATACCCTGAGACGTCCCCATTTTAATTTGTATAGAGTCTCTCGCTCGCCGGCCGAAGGCCGCGCGTGTTTTGGTTTTTTCTTTCGGTTCACTTCGAGATTGAGTACGCGTTACGCACGTTGCCCGAGAAAGGCTGGCGCCCAAATTATTGAATTTGTCTAACATAAAATATTACACGGGTAGAGAAATAGAGTTGGGACTTCGCGTGTCCAGTAACCCGTCAAATTATAGTCAAAGTAAATCATCATCATTGCGGAATTTCTTTTATAATATCAAGTCGACCTTTATAATTTTTTTTGTAATTAATGAATTAATTTCTTTTTTTTGTATCGAGCCTATTTCCTTTTTTGTGTGAATTAAAATATATTTGGATTTATTAGTTGTCGAACCAGAATTAATTTCCCGTTCCCCCCTCCCACCGCCTACAGTAACACGCGATACCCGTCATAAAATTGGCGCCCAACGTGGAGCCCGAAAAAACTTCCGTTTTTTTATAGAAAGAGCCCACCACGACTATAATTGTCATTAAAATTATTATTGTTAATTTTTGAATTAATAATAATTATTTTTCGAGAATTATTATTTTTCGTCTCAGAAATAAAACATTTATTCGGTGTGAACCGTTTAAATTGAATAGTTTTTTTTGCCGTTTCTCGAGAGAAATAATAATCACCCCCCACCCCTGACAGGTATAGCTTGTCCCGCCACGGCACTCGCACATCAAGAATATAGAAAGGATCGGAAAATTCGGACGACCGAGTTTCCGTTTAATAGTCGCACCTGACTATTTTTTTTTGAGTTTCGCTAACAATTGGATAGAAAATAACATTGTTTTTTTTTGTGTAGCGATTGGAATTTATTTTTGCACATTTTCGGCGACCGCACTTACCCTTTTTCCCCTAGAACCCATACTTGCTTGTGTACTTGGCAATTTGTTTTTTTTTTGGCTTGCGACTTTTTAGGCCACGGAGTGCCAAGAAAAGTCGTAGTTTTTATTGCGCTAATAATTAAAATTTGATTTGGCGTTATTGCTCGGGCAATTAAAATAGCTTTTCTGCATTGTTGCTTTGGCAATTGGGGAGCATTTATTATCGTTTAAGGGAATACCGCTTGAATAAAGAATACTGAGCTGATATTTTCGTTTGTGGTGAATTGAGCCTCACTTAAGATTTTTCGCATATTGTGCTATTCGTTTCTTTGTCGGAATTGATTTTTTTTTGGTTTTGAAATAACCTTATTGAGACATGTATTATTTTTTTTTGTGTTTTCTTTTATGTTTGCAATTGGTACTGATTGGCCATTTGTTTTTTTTTTCAATTCCGAAAATTCTTGAACGACCTTAGTACTGACACGGAGTAGGCTTGCTTGTTATTTCTGTGTATTTTGCGATGACTTTTGACATGACGGTATAAATTCCCCTTTTTGTTGTTGTTTGCGCTTTATCGTTCTCCTCGCTGACCACGCATATCCCCCCCCCCCCAAATTTCTTCACGCTTGGGAGAAGTGCTGACCCTAGCCCCAATACTTTTCGTCACGAAGCCCTGATACAGACCGCGACGCTGAGTCCCTCGCGAACGGTCACCCCACACCCCAAACGATCACCAAATATTTTCTATTCTTTTGTTGGGCCCCCTGAATAATTTAAGGAACATTTTATTGTTTTAGCTGGGGAACAGACATCCCTTAAGGAATAATTATTCAGTTGGCGGAATAGAGCAAAGAATAGAAGACTCGACAACTCTTAAATTTTCTCGGCATTAAGGGAAATTTTTGGAGAATATTGCGGTGTCAGAGTCCGGGAAATAATACTCCCTTGGGAACTTAGAGTCAGTTTATCCAAATACACCGAAGTAACGTTATAGTCCCAGGGAGTAGAGTCAACAAAAGAATTGTCGAGTAAGACTTTCCGTTGTTTGTTCATTGCGGAATTTTTCTTTGAAAGAAATTGAGTTATTGAAGCCATCGGGGTTTACTTAATTCTTTTTGGGTTTTGGTTTTGACCAAAGATTTATATTCCGTTAACCGTGCCGCGGAGTAATCGCGAGCGGTTTGCCTCCCCAACCCCACAAATTTTTCGTTTATTGCGTTTAGCATATCCGCAACATGGCAGATACCCCGGTGACGACGAGTACAGTCACAACCCCCACCCGTACGTCCCCCGTTATGACCACTTCCCCAATAGACCACCGCCGAGGACCCACATCACCCCTCTCAGTGGATGTAGCCGACCTCTCACTAATGGCTACAGAAGAAAGGATCGCACGACAAAAGGTCGAGCGGTTGAAGACGATGCGGGACATCCTCGCAGCCTGTGATCGAGCGGGTCTCAACACAGACGGGACACAAAGCGAAGTACAGGATCGTTTCATACGGCACGAAATAAGGACACGGATTCCAGGAGCCTTAATCCGATGGGATGTCCGGAAGGATGAGCGGGGCGACGCCCCCCCATTCTCGCTTGCGGCTGCATCGGTCGACCCACTGACTGCTACGCTTTTCGGATCATCGGCCGCTGACAGCCACCAACCCCCGACACACGAGGAGTATCGGCCGACACAGAGGCGGACGATGACGCCGCCACCCCACGGGTCCCAAGAAGAGGCACGGGGTCCGGACGACCCCGATAGAACGCCGACGCCATCGCCCAGGAGACTGCCGGTCCAGAGGGATCGAAGATCGGCAACAGGAAGATATAGTCCGACACCCGCGCCCCGAGGGAATGTCACCGCAGCCCCCGACCGTACCGCGGTCACCTTTGCCCTTCCCCCTTCCCGGTCACCCCACCAACCATCCCAAGCCTTCCCCACATCTAGTCCAACTGCCACAGGATTGTTGAGGATTAGCGGTAGCCAGGAGTGGCCACCGCATGACACGTATACCCTGTCGGCACCCACCCCCCGGAACAGTACCCGAATAGGACCCCTTCCAAAGGCTCGGTCGCGACATGCAGACCCTCCCCCTCCCCGACCCCGATCACCGCAGGACTCGTCACAATATTACGACTCGCAAGGGCCACGGCATGCGAGAGGAATAGACCATTGGCAGAGATACGGGCCCCGATTCGCGGGGAAGCCGGACGAGGATGCCGAGGAATTCTTGCGGAGGATGCACGAATACTGCATCTCAAGGAAGCTTACGGAGGAAGATCTGATGGACGCTCTCCCCGAGGCTTTCACCGGTGACGCGCTTCTATGGCTGAGAGTAGAACGAGAGGAATGGAGCTCGTACGAGGAATTCGTGTTCTACTTTCGGGAACGATTCGGCCATGGTGACTTGCAAGAACGGCTGAGAAAGGAAATAGAACTCCGCACGCAGGGGCCAGGAGAGCCTATGGCGGAGTTCATCGTGAAAATCCGGACCCTCTTCAACTACTTGAGCCCACCGTTGAGTAAAGAGACTCAACTGGATATATGCTGCGAGAATCTGCACCCGGATTACGCCGAGCACATCCAGCGAAAGGATGTGAGCAGCTTCCTCGATCTCCAGCGGCTGGGACGCAGCCGCGAGATATTTTGGGGAAAGGCGAAGGCATACAGGGCACCGCCGAAAAAGGGTCTGACGTTCGTGCCCTCTGCATCGTATGATCAGCGTGGCCGGGAGGCCCGCATGAAGATAGCAGCCCTGGAGGAACCAGAGGAATACGACCCCGCCGAGTACGAGGAGGACTACCCCACTCCCCCGCCTACCCCCCCATCGCGGAGCCGAATCCCTCGCCCGAACCCCTCCGACTCAGCCGCGAAGACCAAGGGTCGTAGCGGCTACCCCAAGAAGGCGAAGCAGCCTCAGAAACCCCCATCCCCACTTAAACCCCAATCCGCCCCTTGCTCCCCACATACCTGGAAAAACCCGCCAGCAAAACCCCCCGCGAATCCCCCACGAATTCCCCAAAACCCGTCTCAGCAACAACCTCGGCCCAGCAATCCTGAAGGACCTGGCCCGAGGTGATATAACTGCCGGCAGCCGGGACACCGGTACCGGGAGTGCACGCAGTTGATGGGCCGATTCTGCAGGATCTGTGGATGGCCCGGATGCGACGTCAACTCGTGCCGGAATTGCGAACGAAAGCGTTCGGAAAACGCCCGGTCGGGAGGACAGTAAGCCCCTGTACCTCCCGACGGTCGTTAAAGAAGGAGAACCTCCTTCAGATGCCCCGACCCGAGCCGTTGCCTGACTGTGCCATGACGGGCGTAGAACCAGCGCGGCAGGAAGAGTCCAACCCGCCCCCGACAGAAACAGACTTGTTCTCGTGCGAACATATGGCTTCCCGAGAAGAGGAAGGTGTGGCTGACCGAGAGGAAATGTTTATCGGAGCTTTAAGTATGGATGCTCGCCACCACTTATGGATTAACGTGGGTGGCGACCTCCTATTGGCGTTGGTAGACCCCGGTTCTACGAAAACGTACCTCGGACTGGAGGTAGCAAGGAGGAGAGGACTCCTCTTGCAACCGATAGTGGAGGGCGTTCGCGTCGCCAACGGGGCAGTAGTTCCGGTAGACGGGGCAGTCACACTGACCTTCGATCTCGCAGGAAAAGTGCAATCCCTCCAGGTACGTGTAGCCGCGTTAGGCTACGAATTTGTTATGGGGATTGACTTTTTGAGATTGTTCGGAATGCGTGTGGATTACAAAACGGATACGTGGTCCCTGCACGGTGGTCCGGAGCGTAGCTTCGCGACACCGGGTGGGCCACGTTGGAGCATCCCCGCATTCCCCGAGGCTGCAGGCTTGGAACCTGCCTCGGTCTCGGCAAATAGACGTCTAGAATCCCTTCTGGACGAGTTAGTATCCCCCTCACAGGACGGACAGTTAGGACGAACGAACCTGACGCAACATTACATCGACGTGCAAGGGCACCCCCCGATCCGACAGAAGCCCCGTACAATTTCCCCGTACCTCCTCCGAATAGCCCAAGCCGAAGTCGATAGGATGGTCCAAGAGGGAGTGATCGAGAGGACGAAGAGCTCTTGGCTGAGTAACCCGGTGATCGTCCCGAAGCCAGGCGGAAAGCATCGTTTCTGCATTGACTATCGCGACGTGAACCGGGTAACATTGAAGGACGGCTACCCTCTTCCCAATATGGATCGGATCTTGGATGGCCTTCGGCTAGCCCGGTTCATCTCGAAGTTGGATCTGAGCCAGGCTTATTTCCAGATCCATGTAGACCCCCGAAGTCGTCCTGTCACCGCCTTCGCCGTTCCTGGCCGAGGACTTTTCCAGTTCAGGAGAATGCCGTTCGGGCTGACGAACGCACCAGCGACGTTTCAGCGGCTGATGGATCAGCTCATCGATCCGGCATGGGAGCCCCATGTCTTCGCGTATCTCGATGACGTGATCATCGCCACCGACACCGAAGCTGAGCACGTCGAGTATTTGAGGATCGTCCTGGAAGTCTTCCGAGCCGCAGGGCTCACCATTAACCGGGAGAAAAGCGAATTTTTCTGTCCGGAAGTGACGTATCTAGGATACGCCATCGGCCGGGACGGATTGAAGGCAGATCCGGAAAAAGTTGCCCCAATCCTAGCATACCCTCCACCCAGGACCCTTCAGCAATTATGCCGTTTCCTGGGGATGGTAGGTTGGTATGCCCGATTTTTACCCACCCCTTCGCGGGATAAAATTCCCCTGACCGAGCTCCTGATAAAGGATGTTCCCTGGAACTGGGGGACCGAACAGCAGGAAGCCTTCGAGTCTCTCCGCGAGGCCCTAAGTCAGACCCCAATCCTAGCCCGTCCCGATTTCACCCGCCCTTTCGTCCTCCAGACAGACGCCAGCGACTCGGCCGTGGGAGCCGTCCTGACGCAGGAATTCGACGGTGAAGAGAATCCGATCGCGTTTGCCAGCAGGGTGCTGAGCAGCGCCGAACGCAAGTACACCGTCACGGAGAAGGAGTGCTTGGCGGTAATTTGGGAAGTGAGGAAGTTTCGACCGTACATTGAAGGCACTCACGTTACCGTCATCACCGACCACAGCAGTCTCCAGTGGCTACGGAATCTAAAGGACCCTTCGGGACGATTAGCCCGGTGGGCACTCTCGATGCAAGCATGGGACCTGACGATCGTCCACAGGAAAGGAACCCTTCATGTTGTCCCTGATGCCCTTTCCCGCATGTACGAGGACACCGACGCGGCCTTAGCCGCGCTCGGAGAAAGTACCGACCGCTGGTACCTGGACAAGGTACAAAACGTTCGTGAATTCCCATGGAAATACCCAAGCTGGAAACTCGAGGACAACAAACTGAACTACCATCGGCCGCATTCGATCATCGATCCGACGATTGTGGACTTGGATGCCTGGAAGCTTGTCTTGCCGGCCGAGACTAGGCCGCGAGCAATGGAGGATGCCCATCAAGGACCCCAGGCTGGCCACCTGGGTACTGATAAGACGTATCAACGGGTCATCCAGGATTTCTTCTGGCCAGGCATATTCCAAGATGTAGCACGATACGTGGCGCGTTGCCCCGTTTGTCAACTCCACAAGGTTTCGCAGTTACCCCCGTCCGGCCTGATGCGAGAGCGCACCACGGAAGGTCCATGGTGCGTAGTCGCTGCCGACGTGATGGGTCCGTTTCCTCCCAGCAAAGCTAAGAACCGTTACGTCGATGTCTTCCAGGATGTCTTCACGAAGTTCGTGGAGGCTAAGGCGCTCGGTAGTGCTATCGGCGCTACAATAATGAAGGCATTCGAGACTCTGGTGGTCAACCGGTACGGTTGCCCACAGTACTTCCTGACCGACAACGGGACGGAATTTGTCAACACGCACGTAACGCGGTATTTGGAAGAGCTGGGAATTCACCAGACAACGGTGCCGCCTTACCACGCGCAGGCAAACCCGGTTGAGCGAGTCAACCGGACTCTAAAGACGATGATAACATCGTACGTGGGAATGGATCACCGAGACTGGGACGCACACTTGCCGGAATTATGCTTCGCGATGAACACGGCCGTGCAGTCCTCCACCCAGATGACCCCCGCATTTTTAAATTTTGGCCGAAACCCCCGCCCAGCCAAAAGCCTCCGAGACGAAGCCCCTGCACCCCCCACATTAACCCCAGGAGACCCGGAAGTTTGGTCCAATCGGATGCAGCGGTTACCTCTGCTGCACGACTGGGTTCGGAAGAACCTAGAGGCCGCCGCGAAAAGGCAGGCCAAATACTACAACAGGAGCCGGAAAGATACGAGGTATCAGGTGGGAGATGTAGTTCTGCGGAAGAACCGAGTTCTGTCGTCAGGAGCGCAGAACTTCGCCGCCAAGTTGGCGCCGCGGTACAGCGGCCCCTTTCGTATTCTGGCGGTGCACTCCCCGGTAGTATATGAACTCGAGGATCCGACGAGTCGTCGCAACCCTCGGGTTCACATCAAGGATCTGAAACCCTTCCGGGACCCGCAACGAGTCCCAACCTCAGAAGAAGACGCAGCCCCTGACCCAGCGATCGCCGGCCCGAGCAGGCCGCGATCACCAGCAAAAGTAGCCCCAAGCCCAAAAAAGCGTCGCCGTAGCGGGCTACGCCCGCAACGCTCGAAGCCGGTGGAGCTTTCCGACGCCCACCTTTTTGATCTGATCTCGCGTTTAGAACGACAAGGACAGAAGTACCAAGGACAGACTCACGCTTAGTAACGCTTGCTTTGCTTTATGTGCTAACCAAGGCTTTGTGTGTGCCTTATTTGCGGCTTGCTTCAAGAGAAGATGCCGAGGAAGGTCGTAGGCGCTAGGCCGCCATATAGACGGCCGCTAGGAGAGCTGGTGGTCCCCCCGCAATTTTTGCTGGGGGAGAACGAGGCGGGATACCCTCGCCCATCCTGCCATGTAGTGGAGGGATGGCGCGAGGACTATCGAACCACCTGGTTTACTTTTGGGAGGGAGGAGGACGAGACACCCCCGGTCGTAGCCGCCGGGGGCTTGTTGCTCCAGTTCCCGAGGGCCGGGCGCCCGAGCCGGGGTCCAAGCGGCAAGAAGCCGCACGGAGCCCCGAGGAGGGTCCCGAGCTTGTCGAAACGAGAGTACCCACCCCTTCCCCCCAGTCCGCTTCCTCACCCCTTCTCCCCAGTCCCGCATCCACACCCCGGCCCCCCAGTCCCCCCTCGGCGCCTTCCCCTCCCCTGTCCCCAAAGCCTGTCCCAACACCCGCTCCCCGGTCAATCCCAATCCTGGGGATGGCAGCCATGGCACCGCAACCTCCCCCCTTCCGTACCGCCCCTTCCAAGGCCACCCTTCGTCGACGCCAACAGCGGGAGCGGGCGCGCGCCGCCGCAACCAGCGTCGCCGGGGGTTCCACCCGCCTCTCGGCCCAGGCCGAGAGGACTCCTCGCCCCACTTCCCACCTCGCCCCTAAACCCGCGCACCGTCCCGTCCCTCCCCTCCGCCCTTCTCCCGTCCGATCCTCACCCCCCATCCCCGCCCTTATGTCCCTTCACATTTCCCCCCCGCGCATAATCCCCAATCCCCCTACAGTACCTACTCCCGCGCCGCCACCAGGTCGCATCGGGATTTCCCGATGTTGGGCGTGCGGCCAAACCGGCCATCGAGCCGCGGAGTGCCCCAGAGCCCTGCAGAGGAGACCCCATCCCCCTCGCTGAATCCCCTATCCAAAATTCCATCCTGATGCCCCAAATTCCCCCTTCCCCTACCGATGTCCCACATCCAAATCCTATCCTGATGTCCTATCCGGATGCCCCAAATCCCCCCTCCCCCTTCCGATGTCCCACACTCAAAATCCTATCCTGATGCCCCAAATTCCCCCTTCCCCTACCGATGTCCCACACTCAAAATCCTATCCTGATGCCCCAAATCCTACCCCCACCTATGGTAGTCCCAAACATGATATCCTACATCCTAGGGCCTAGCCCTGGAACAGCTTCGAACGGCCAAGGAAGCCGCGACGAAGAAGAATCCAGCGACCAGCGAGACGACGCTCATCTAAAGATTAGCTACGGTAAGAGGCCAAGGAAGCCTCGCCGGAAGTCCCAGCGAGCATCGAGATACTCATCCGATGGCGAAGCTACAGAACGACTGACGACAGTACCTGAGTATGCGACGAACGACTACCAGTAGAGCAAAGTCATCGCAAAGATTTAAGAAACTAAGGTAACTAGTCTGTGATTTAATTGTAGGAAATGTATCGCTCCAGTATTAAGGGTAACTTCAGCCAGCGGAGATCAGGAGTAAATGCCGCCAGCCTAGTACTCAAGTACCCCTCTCCTTAAAATACCCATTCCGGCTCCTCCCCTGAAGTAAAGAAAGTATAACTGAATAACCGCTCTTGCAGGAAAAGAGGGGAGTACTCCAGTTTAAGCAGGGGGGAGTTGTGACGTTGCGTCACAAGGGAGATAGAAAAAGAGCCCGCATGACCACGCTCGGGCTCTGTCTCCGCCACGCACCTTTGTTCGGGAAAGTTTCACATGTTAATTTTAAGTTATTTTTAAGGTATTTTTATTATATAGAAGCTGCGACACTATCCCCCCCGTCCTTCCCGCACCGCCTTATCACGATCGCGACGCGACCACGCGGACTGTCGACTGGGGCCACGTCGGCCCGGCCGTCGACTCGGCGATCCAGCAACGCCATCTCCCGACTACGCGGACAGTGGACTAGCCGCCCGAGGACATCCAGCTGCCATCTCCCGAGTCTCCGGCCTACCGCGCGTCAGGAGAGACTGAAGCTCTCGCGTGGTATGGCTGGCGAGCGCCGTACCGACCGGGGCGCTCCGCGACTCGGGAGGGAAAAGGTTTATCGAGGAGATCGACCGAAAGGGCGAGCCACGACGATCGAGACGAAAATCGATAGGAGGTCCGTCGTCTACTACGGGATTGGGCGAGACCAGGAAGCCGGCCGGCGTGGACCGGCACTTAGTCCCGAAGCGTGGTCGAGCGAGGAATAGTACAGAAAACGTAAAGCGAAGACCAAGCGAAAGGAGAAAGAGGGAGAGAGAGAGATAGAAAAGACGTCGAGTACGTGTCGAATTCTCGTGGAAAGGATCTTCCCGGCGAAAACGTAAGTCCTTCCTTTTTCTCTTTCGCAAGAGCGGCCAGCGTGCGCCGCTAAAGTCAGTTCGGGAAAATTGGTCGCACGGGCGACCGTTAACAATCCGTTCCTTCACCCCTCCCCTGGCAGCCCTAATCGTCGTCCCAACTCCGTGCGCGTCGCTTATTACAGTGTAAACTAGATTAAGGTAATTAGAATCAGTGCGTGCGATTCGAGTAATTAGCCGAGAATTTGCGTTATAAATATTGCGAAAACAGTGTAAAAAGGTGTCCGTGTCGGATCCCCGGTGTCCCTCGCGCGCGCGTAGCCGCGGCCAGCCTCGAGTAGCACGGCCGTCGGCCGACTCGGGTGACATTGCCCGTGAGAATAAATCGCGGCGCGATAAAATCGCGCAATTCGTATTTCGAGATTTTTAGTTTTTGCGTATGGTTAATTTGAGTATTGAAAAATTAAGTTTAAAATAGTCGTGGTCCAAGTCAAGTGGCCATTGTGTTCGAGAACCCCGTCTGTCCCCGATACCCTGAGACGTCCCCATTTTAATTTGTATAGTCTCTCGCTCGCCGGCCGAAGGCCGCGCGTGTTTTGGTTTTTTCTTTCGGTTCACTTCGAGATTGAGTACGCGTTACGCACGTTGCCCGAGAAAGGCTGGCGCCCAAATTATTAAATTTGTCTAACATAAAATATTACACGGGTAGAGAAATAGAGTTGGGACTTCGCGTGTCCAGTAACCCGTCAAATTCTAGTCAAAGTAAATCATCATCATTGCGGAATTTCTTTTATAATATCAAGTCGACCTTTATCATTGTTTTGTAATTAATGAATTAACTTCTTTTTTTTTGTATCGAGCCTATTTCCTTTTTTGTGTGAATTAAAATATATTTGGATTTATTAGTTGTCGAACCAGAATTAATTTCCCGTTCCCCCCTCCCACCGCCTACAGTAACACGCGATACCCGTCATAATATACACACATGTATTGTAACGGTTCGGCTATACAGGTAAGCCACCGTCACATGGAATCCGCTAGTATTACCCCGATCGCGAGATAATGGCGTATTCTGACCAACGATCGGAACAATCGGCCAATGCCGCCGGCGGGGCAGAACGCTTACACTAGGCATACGGGGAGAGCCGCGTCACCTCGCTAGGAGCTCCGCCCATCGCGAGGAGCAGGACAACCGCTCACTCGCGGGAGTCTCCGCCCTCGGTCTGTCACCTCGCGATTTTCGTGCCTTGACCACTCCTATGAGTTAAGAGTGCGCCCTAAATTCATCTCGACGCCTCTTCACACCTAATGTGCGCCTTATATCGGAGAGAGGAGCAATCGGATATACTTTCCCCTCAAAATATCTACGGTATGCGAAAGTCCTCAAAATAACCCGAACGGTCACCCCACTAACGGAGTGTCCCCCGGCAACGTGACTCCCTACCTAGTCCTCCAGAATCGCAAGAGAAATGGAATTTCTCCTGACGGGCCTGAGGCTATTTAAGGGCGTGCACGAGCCCCAGAGGCACTCTTCGCAAATTCTCATCATATTACGTGGAGTCACTCGTCATCCGAAATCTCGGATCACAGGATGGAGGCCTTGCTGCTGTAGCCCTGGTCCCATCCTCGAATAACCTCAGCTTCGGGTAAGATGCTCTATTTCCTTGGGAAGCCCCAGCATTGCGCTGGAAGTCCGACCTCGGAAATAGAGTCCACGTGGTGATTGCTAGTTAGGGAACATTATACAACACGGATCCATTGTCCTTACGACAATCGATCTCTATTCCACACAACCCACGCAGACTACTCGGAGTGTGCAGCCCGTGAGGTGCCGAACGCACTTCACTACACAAGAGGGAAATTCCAACCAGCTTCTCTGGTTTTTGGTCCTCCTTGTCTGGCACCAAGGAGGTCAGCCGTCCCTCTCGGACGGCCCCGCTATACGCACTCGGGGTTCGCAGGAAAACCTGTCCTCGAGCACGCGTATTATCTAATGCTAGCTTACCTAGCGCGTGAGCAACATGGCTTGGCAACCGTGTGCTTTGTTGCACTTTGCAACCAGTGCCTACTGGAATTAACGCCATAATAACCGAATCTTTGTAAATTCAACGGGTTGTCGCCTTCTAATTACAGAAGCGATCCCGATACCGGCCACACGCGTATACGACGACGCTCGCGGACTGTGCGGGTGCGATTAAGAGAGAGAGAGAGAGTGAGAGAGTCCGCGCCACTAAACACCGTGCGCACAGAGACCTCGCACGTACTTTCCTATCCCTGCTGGTCCAACAAGACCACTGTGCGAGTGCGAGTGAGAGAGAGAGAGAGAGAGAGAGTGAGAGAGTCCGCGTCTCTAAACACCGTGCGCCCAGAGACCTCGCACGTACTCTTCCTATCCTTGTCGCTCCCACAACGACAGCGCTTCTCACCGACCGTTCCAGATCCCTGTAAACGTCGCGACACCTGACTAACAATATTAAACTCACTAACAATTTACATTGTTCATCTAACCCAA
Organism: Ophion ellenae; assembly: GCA_963210295.1. NCBI lineage: Eukaryota > Metazoa > Arthropoda > Insecta > Hymenoptera > Ichneumonidae > Ophion > Ophion ellenae. The sequence goes on from OY723394.1 coordinate 9,301,063, forward strand.
AATCAACCCACACGACAATCCGACACATCGAATGCCAATGATGACGGATTGAGACAGGCGTTTCTGATACCCTCAAAACCACTGAGGCATCTCCTAAAAAACACCTTAAAATCGATTCCATCATTCCAGGCACATAGATGGTCCATCGCCCTTCAGGAGGCTACGGGAGCCCCAATATTATCAGACGGCAAACTATTCGCCGCGTAACCTCGTTTTCTCGGAAATCCGTATGAACGAATCCCTGAAAACGAAAGGAAAACTTTCGCAAAAATCGCGAAACGTTTGAGTATAGATCTTCACTAAAGTTATTCCGAGGACTAATGCCTTGGAAGTATGCAGAAGAGTATACGAATAGAACATGAGGACTCTCATGTTCCATTCGTATACTAGTATCCTAGAGTATGTATATATATATATATATATTTATTGAAGTTAGTTTGAGGACTTATGTCCGCAAAGTGTGCATGAAAGTCGATATGTATTGAATATTGCCCCGGTACTCGGGTACATGTCCCGGAAGTGTATGGAGTACGTATATGTATATATATATATATATATATATATATATATATATATATATATATATATATATATATATATATATATATATATATATATATATATATATATATACATGTATAGATATTCACTAAAGTTATTCCGAGGACTATGCCTTCGAAGTATGCATAAGAGTATACGAATGGTACATGAGGACTCTGAGGTCCTAGATTATGTGTATATATATATTCAACGAAGTTAGTTTGAGGACTTATGTCCCTAAAGTATGCATGGAAATAGACATACGGAATTATTATACGAGGTACTCCAGGGACTCTCGTATATGTCCCTAAAGCATGCAAGTATGTGTATATATATATGTATATATGAGACATTATGATATGGTACTCCGAGGACCCATGTGCGTGTCCCAGAAGTGTACAGGCAAATGGATATGTACGTGTATATGAGACTATTCGTAAAGTTAATCAGAGGACCCATGTGCTCGTCACTGAAGTTACGGGTAAGCTTAGCGGTAAAGTTATTGTGGGAACTGTTTGTCCCTAAAATATACGGGTAGATATACGCGTACTAAATTTACAGATATATGCTAGGACGTAACAGCAATCCCGCTGAAAAGGACAACGGCGATTGACATCAGCGAGGCGTTCGTCAAAAACGTCATCGCTCGTATGGGTGCTCCCTGCGCCCTTTTCACCGTCCAGGGGGTGAACTTTCGGAACAGTTTTATGAAGGACAACGCGAGGAAATTCAAAATCAAAATGTACCAACCATCAGCCTTCTACCCGCGGGTCAATCGAAAGGTCTCACCATGTCCTCGCGGAATATCTGAAACAGTACGTCAACGAAAGCAACGATTGGGACGAGCTAACCGAGTTGGCGATGTTCTCTTATAATACGAGCCAGCACGACGGTACAGGGTACATCCCTCATGAGCTCGTTTTCGGTAAACTGGCCCGCCATACGTCGGGTCATCAACAAATCGAGGAGCAACAGGATACGACTTATGCTGCATACCTGGAGGAGTTCTTCTCTCGAATTTACGAACTCCAACAACTTGCCGCCGAAAATCTGAAGAAATCCAAGGAGATATCAAAAACGTATTACGATCGGAAGCTTAATCCGAAAACCGTCAAGGTCGGCGACAAGGTTCTCATGTTGAAGGAACCAAAAAAAGGGAAAATTCGGTGACCAATACACTGAACCATGCGTAATTCTGGAAATTTTATCCGGAGGAAACGTAAAGATCCTCAATAGAAATAAACCTCGGGTAGCCCATCCCAACAAATTAAGAGGCAACCGATTATAAACTGAGCGTGTGTGCGAAATGCACCCTTCATTGAACGAACACATATCGAGTGCAACCCCATGCTGCCTGCCGAATACTGGATCGACGGCACTTGGTATCGGTTCACACCACATCCAGTCGAGGTACCGCCTCCTGGACAACTACATCCCGCTTCCATGTCTACCTGGGGATACAACCCCATTGGAAATCTGGCATCCAGCGGAATTTATTCTGACCACGAGATCAACCAGCTGAGGGACAGGATTATGTTCCCCGCTGAAAAACCAGCATTACTCAACAACATCGCAAGGGGTTTCGCAGGACACGTCATACCCCCGGGAAGCCTTTCCCTTAAGACACTGATGGACGAGGACGCTCTCCAACACGTGGCTGATGGAGTAATGCACAAAATCTGGGGTGGTTTCGAAAAGTTCGGGACCATCAGTGCGGGACTGTTCGGGGTCCTCGCAATCCTTACCATCATCAAGGCGATCATCGATACTTGCATCCATGGATATACACTCCACACTCTGGACGGATGGAGTTTCACCCTCCTAGGAGCCATCTGGAACTCGGTGACTAGCCTCCTAATTAGCAGAGCTCACCATGCTGAACAACGGTCGTCGAAGATTACCAACGACGAACCTCTGGAGCTGGTGTCCATCAATGACAATCGCGACCATCCGACGACGACGAGGCGTTTGTCGGGCGTCGATCATGGACTCTTGGAGCGGCTCAACGCCGGTCGTCAGTAAAGCTGAAGCATTGCTTCAGACTTTTAGGGGGGTGGTGTTACGTCCTAGCACTCTCGCCCTCCAAATATTTATACCCGGTACGAATTATAATAATTATTAATATTTTTTTCCTCGCGCTAAACGCGCTCATTTATGTTTTCTTGGGGTACATATTAATGAGAACGACCCATATATGGTCAATTTTACTTAGAAACCCCGTTATATAAAAGATTCGTAAATATATCTTTAAATTTAGCACGCGTATATCTACCCGTATACTTTAGGGACAAACAGTTCCCATAATAAGTTTACCCGTAACTTCAGGGACGAGCACATGGGTCCTCGGATTAACTTTACGATCAGTCTCATATACACGTACATATCCATTTGCCTGTACACTTCTGGGACACGCACATGGATCCCCGGAGTACCATATCATAATGTCTCATATACACATATATATATACACATACTTGCATGCTTTATCCATGTCTATTTCCATGCATACTTTAGGGACATAAGTCCTCAAACTAACTTCGTTGAATATATATATACACATAATCTAGGACCTCAGAGTCCTCATGTACCATTCGTATACTCTTATGCATACTTCGAAGGCATTAGTCCTCGGAATAACTTTAGTGAATATCTATACATGTATACGTACTCCATACGCTTCCGGGACATGTACCCGAGTACCGGGGCAATATTCAATACATATCGACTTTCATGCACACTTTGCGGACATAAGTCCTCAAAGTGACACACCCAAATATACATATATATATATATATATATATATAGTCGGTAAACTCCTGGGACATCCAAGAGAGTCTCCGGATTACAAATAATAATATTAATACCTTTATTTACACTTATATTTGGGGGACATTCACGAGTCCCCGAACTAGTATCCAACATATATATGTCTATTCGTGTTGACCACAATACAGCGGTCCTAGAAATAAGAAATATTGTCATATCTATATTATGTATATCAATAAATCCATAATATAGTGTATATATATATACATAATATAGTGTATATATTGATATACATAATACAGGTATGACAATATTTCTTATTTCTAGGACCACTGTATTGTGGTCTACTCGCTACCCCAATGGGACGCGAGAGTCCTCGAATAACCCGCGAAAATGTTCCCAAGCGGTGTTACGTCCGGGAATTTATTATAGATAAAAAATATATATATTTGAAGAAAAGAAATACGTGATTTGGACTGTGAGATTGAATTGACATTGATTTTTGGAATAATGTGTTTTTTCTATTTCCAGGAAACGGACGCCAGCCCTGAGATCCTGCCTTTAGTCGGGAATGTGCCCAACAGGGATGAGGATCAGTCACGATTTGATCGGTAACTAATTATCACTCGCGCGGATAGGGTAGTCGGTAAAGAAAATAACGAATGGTAACGTGAACATGCAACTTACCCAACGAGCGGCGGTGCGTAGCGGGTTTATCGACGGTTGATCAAGTACCCGAGTGCAGGTTCTTCCGTCGGTAATGACGATCTCGCGATGAAGGGAGAATTCGACGACGGTTGGCAGAGGGGTAGATCTCCTATGTTTTGATGACGTTCCACCCATCGATGTACCAACTGGAGGTGACTAGTCGAGAGTGATGATCTCGATCTCCATAGGGATGGAACCTAGTTGTGTGAGGACTCAACGACAGATGTAGAATCAGCAACAGGTGAGTCCGTGATGTAAGAAGGTTCGACGACGATAGAGCAGGATTCAACGTCGAATGAAATAACCGGAAATGTTATTTCATGTTCAGGTCATGCAATGACCGTGGATGCGTCCGAGTCGCTGACAGGTGACGGCGGTGATACGCGACGGATCGAACGATCGTCCAAGATATACACTCGCGACTGGAGGAGAGTATTTGAAATAATGCGCAACCTTGCGCCAAGCGGCAATTAATTGAACCGTTGTTCTAGAGTTCTGATATCACCGCGGGAATGTCGACCCGATGTTTCGCCTCGGCTAGACTGAGCACGGCGTCGTTGAAAGTGAGCACCTGCACGTCTTCTTGGCATTAGAGGAAAAGTTAGTTAAGTAATTAATTCAAAATAATTTCTTTCAGGTATTGGCCCTGTTTCCATATTATGGCACGGGTGCTTGGCCTCTAGGCAGCACACTCTCAACACTGAAAGGGATATGAATTCGTGAAAATGTAGTAGCACTGAATTTAAATTTATTTGAGGAATGAGATTGCACGGTCGATCGTGGTTACCGTGCCTGGCTACTAGGTAGCACGAAAGATCACCTAATCACCGGACAAGGATGTGGACGTTTCGTGCTCAGCTAAGGAGCACTAAAACACAAGGCAAAAAGTAGTAGAGAAATTTTGGATAAACTGGCACAATTCCTTTGACAAGTATATTTTGAATATACTGGGAACTCAGAATGAAAAATGCCGAAGAAAACGATGAGTGACACTTTTGATTAAATCGAGGAATTCAGGTTTAACACAATAAATTAACACGAGAGGATGATCACTTTTGGAGATTATCGATATATTGTTGCAACTTTAAAATTAATTAAATCATAGAGAATAGATTGGATATAATGAAAATAAACGTGCGAAATGAATATTCATATAAAAATCAATCAGGGTATAACTGTTACCCGAAAACAATCAAAGATTCAAAAATTACAAGAGCCGATTTTTCAGCGTGCGGGTCCGACGGACGGAGAAACGCGACTGACTGGTGGAGAGACCGGAGAACTGTAGAGGAGCGCTGGACCACATCTCTTGTAGGCGGTTCCCCCGGTTGGTACGCTGGACCGATGGAGGGGGAGGTTGCGCGACGTAAATGATATAGCTCTCTCGCTCGCTCTTACAGGTATGTATGGAAGACCAATAATAAATGAAGTTAATTAATTTATTATTAGTTTACACTTTTATATTACATGTTATTTTGATTTTGTTATATAATATATCGATGAGAAGATCATTAGTTCGTATTCGTAACATTCTTAATTGTTTATCGTTATTATAATGTGAATAAATGTTTGCGCTATATAATATAATTTTATGTGTTCAATTGTGTTTGGTAACAATAACAGTAATTCGTCTATTGTTTGCGTTGCTTTAAAAATATGATTTTTGTATGTACTTATTTATAACAATTATTGTTACGCAATGTCGTGCTGTGCGGGATTATTTATAATCGTACTTTGTGTAATTTTGCGTGAAACTGTGTGAAAGTATCTTATTTTATAATAATTTATTATTACGGGATATAATAAATGTTTACAAGTATTGAATACGGATTGGTAAAAATAATTCCTTTTATTATTCCGTATCTTATTATGCAACCGTCGCGATATTGATGTTTGTTGTAAATGGTTTTTTGCATTTATTGTAGTTAATATATGTATATGTTTTTTATAACGAACGTTGCATAATTCGTAAGGATTATCTATAGCATTTGCATTATAATAAAAGAAGTGTGAAATTGTTAATTATCGCTAGTTTATGGTATTAATTAATAATGATATTTTAAGCATTGCTGGCGCGATAGAAGTGATACATGATACGGTGGTGACGGGATTATCGGTTGAGGATGTTTAGTCTTAGGGTGATATGTGATATTCGACGGGATGTTTATTCAATTTATTATTAACAATGATTTCTTGGTATGTACGTGCGCCTCGTGGCGGCTGTCATGGCGGGCGACGGCGCGACACGGCGGCGGCGTACAACGTGGGGAATGCATGTTTTAGGAAAGATGCACATGAGCATTTGGGTGCACGTGGGCACTTGAGTGCTTTAGGGTACTTCAGTGCATTAGGGAGACTAATGGATTTCAAGCGGTTTTCTACTTTTCTGGATTTTTCCCAGCTCGGCTATGCATGGGAACGGGGTTTCGTGGATGCACGTGTTCTTGAATCGTGAGAAAATATATTGTTTTAGAAAAACGAAATTTGGAGTTCACTGGTGCTGGGTAGATGTATAGGGATAGGAGGGAACCTAGGAGGTATCCGTGGAGACCGAGAAGAGAGAGAAGGAGAGAGAATTGTTACTCTATAGCATCAGGGTAAGGGGAAGTTACAGGAGGAGCGCGTACGCGTACCCTATACTATAGCGGATACCTATATGTATACAGTGATGTAGTGTAGTGGATTATATGTATGCATATGTGTATATATATATATATATACGTAACACCTTCCCCCTTTAAGCCGAAGATACCCTACTGGATGGCTGAGGCCCGGCGCAAAGGCACTCGAGCAGGACGGCGTCGATGCCCGACAATCTCCTAGTCGATGTAGAAGGTTTAGGCTTCGGTTCGTTGGTTGAAAAGACCAAGCCCCTATGGAATGGTTCGGAATCGGGTCCTGCGTCCTTCTGATTCTTTCTATGGGCCCTGGTCACGAGTAGGTTGGTGACCGAATTCCAGATGGCCCCGAATAATGCGAAGCTGCATCCACATAATGAATGCAGAGTATATCCATGGATGACGGTATCGATGGGTGATTTGATAATTGAATATATAGCCATGATGCCAACGAAGCCTGCGCTGACGATTCCGAATTTCTCGAAACCGTTCCACAAGTTTTCGAAAGCGTTGGCTGCGATGTGTTCCTAGGTGCTTTCGTCCAAAACATTTTTCAGAGATACGGCTCCTGGTGGGATAGTGTATCCAGCTGATCCACGAGCCAAGTTATTTAGTAGCACTGGTCTTTCGGCGGGAAACATGATTCGATCGCGTAGTTGTTCCATTTCTTCGCTCGTGTAAATTCCACTTGTTGCGAGGTTTCCAACCGGTGTGTAACCCCACGTAGGTGTAGTCATTGGGCGTAATATTTGCGGAGGTGGAACTTTGATTGGATGTGGGGCGAAGCGGTACCATGCCCCGTCGATGAGGTATTGAGCCGGAAGAAGGGGGTTGCATTCGATGTGTCCCAGCCTTGATATGCGTGCGCGAAATTGTTGAAAGAAAATATGACTGGTCACGATGCGTTACCCGTAACTCGAGATAACATTCTTCAGTTCTACGAAGAGTGCTTTCCACGGGAACGCACTTGACGATATGGGCTACTTCGCCGGCGATGACGGCCATGTACCCTTGACTTCTTGTGATTGCTCGGGCGAATTTTTCCGGTAATATTGATGCGGTTGCCAGAGCGTTTCGAAGGACTTGTTGTTCTAGATTGCATCGTTGTGTCAAAACGTCCTTATACAGTACTTTTATTTGAGTTTTAATGTGCTTTTCCACATAAATAAATTGTGAGATGACGTATGAAAATATATCCAAATTACTGACGAGGACCTTACGACGAGAGGCGAACGTTCGGCCATCGCGAGTTTCGAGAATGAACAATTACGGATGTTCCGTTCAGATTAGGGTATAGCCGCAAACGGGTTTTTCGTTTCGAACTGCCAAAGCAAACGCAGTTTCTTGTGTAGTTAAGATCTATACATCAGGTGTCTGGATGGAGTTTTCGATAGTACGAAGCTTTGTTGCCATACCATCGTAGAGAACGTCATATCTATTGGAAAGGCACGTGTCTACTGGTTCGGTATTCCAAAAGGCTTGGTTCTCTTCAACGTCCGTGCATTGACCTTCGGACAATTGGCATTGGGTCGAGCTCTGGAGGATAATACGGTTGGTCGCCATATTGACCGATGCCTCGTAGTTGGAAGTGGTGATTTTGGCTGCGACCTGGACCACTACGTTGTTCCAGGTGCCAGAAGGGTCACTATATTGGGCGCCGGTGCAACTTCCTTCGTTAGTATGCGTTCCAGCAAGCGTAAGACTTCTTGATGAAGTACTGTTTCTCTTTAGACCGGTGACGATAGCGGAAAAACCAAGTTGGATGATTCCGGTTTCATGGACCTTGCGGCAAGTTTTGTCGTCTAACTCGTGAAGATAGATTTGACGACCATTTTGGACTATTGAGTTGTGCGAATTCATGCCGCAGTTGTATAGAGTCCTGTCGACTTCGATTTTACATTGCATGACCTCGGTTGTAGAAAATTCCGACAGTTGCAGCAGTTGAATTTTCACAGGTATTGGAGTTGGATCGATTATCGGTATATCGCAAGTTCCAATGTCGGTGAGTGAAACAGTAGTAACGTTGAGTGTAGGCGCGCCGCAGTCATACCCGATGAGGCAGGCGACCGTGCGCAAGAGAAGAATAGTGATGATTGTTGTTTTCGGCTCCATTCTGTAACCAATGACGAGGGTTTTGGGTTACAGACGGGTGGCCCTTAATTTGTTTGTGTGTACGATGCGGAGTTTGCCTTGGTAAAGGATTTATACGTTACCCCCCGACAATATTTCGATTATTTCACATGGTTCGGAATATTGATCCCCGAACTTTCCCTTTTGGGGCTCCTTAAGCATTAGCACGCGATCGCCAACCTTAAAGAATTTTGGGTTGATGTTGCGATCGTAGATTCTTTTGATTTTTCTTTCGCATGTTTCAGGTTTTCGGCCGCCATTGTTTGAAGGCCATCTATACGAGTAAACAAATCAGCGAGATATTCGGCGTAAGAAGGGTCCTGTGACTCCTCGATTTGATGATGGGCCGAAGGGTGTCGAGCTAATCTGCCAAATACGAGTTCGTGGGGGGTATACCCAGTGCCTTCGTGACGACTCGTGTTATACGAGAACATGGCTAGATCTAAGTATTCGTCCCAATCGGAATTCTCGTCTACGTACTGCTTTAGGTATTCCATAAGTACGTGATGGGAACGTTCTATTGATCCGTTACTCTGAGGGTGAAAGGCCGTTGTTTGATACGCCTTGATATTGAATTTTTTCGCCACAGCCTTCATAAGGCTGCTACAGAAGTTGGATCCTTGGTCGGTGGAAAGGGCACGGGGTGCGCCGTAATGTGCAATGAAGTTCTTCACGAACGCGGAGCTGATGTCCATCGATGAGGTTCGGCTCAGCGGAATAGCCAATGAATATTTCGTGAGAAGATCTTGGAGAGTTAATATATACTGATTGCCATTTTTTGTTAAAGGGAGGGGTCCCACTATGTCCATGGCGATCTCATCGAACGCGGCCCCAGGTGTGCCGGCAAGTATCATAGGCTGTTTTGTTATTACGCGAACCAGTTTCTTAAGTTGGCAGTTTCGACAATGTTGAATATACTCTTGGATCTGGACTTTCATATTTTTCCAGTAGTAGTATTCGCGGACACGTTTATACGTTCTGTTTACTCCTTTGTGACCGCCGATCAACGAGTCGTGCTTTTCTTTAATAATGTTCAGCCGATTTTCTTCGGGAGGAATTTGAACTAATTGACTGCAAATTACGAGCGAGATATTTTCCTCGCGGAGTGTTTCGTACAAGGTATTTTTAATTACAGCCCACGGCACGTTGCCGATGGAGGGCGTTTTAGCAATAAAAACTTCCTTAAGGCACAACTCGCGAATCGCGTCCATCAGGGAGTCGCAAATTTCCTGGAGGTCTAAGATCTCGAGGTTATCGTGAATACTGCCTAGAATGGGCAGTGCGATTATTTGTTTTGTTTTTACGATTTTAAATTTTACCCGCAGGTACGCTAACTCACTCTTCCAGCTTCGGGAAGATCCCCGTTCCTGTAGGTCTTTAGCGCCTTCATCGAGTGGTTGCCCGATCATGGTTACGAAGACGACGTGATTATCCTTTTGCATGTGTAATCTATCGCGGGTTTCTACAATTTGCAAAGAGTTTGATAGATGGCGATTTTCTTCGCCAATTTCGAATTGAGGATTCTCGTTATCGATTAAGTTACTTTGTTCGGATTCATCGTCTGACTCGTTATCACTTTCGGGTATACCTTCGGTACTATTTGAATTTTCATTTTCATTTTCATTCTCGTTTTCAGATCGGTCCCTCCTGAAGGGGGAGACCGAAAAACGATCCAGGGATAGATTTGATGGGAGTTCGACAGGAACTGCCGGTGTGAGTTCCGGAGGGAATTCTAAAGTGATATCCGGAAGAGATCCTGGAGAGCGTGGGTACACTGATGGGTTCCTCCACATTTATTTGTTCAAAAGGTAAGTTTCGTTCTGCTTTTTTATTTGACTGTGTTTGTTCGAAAAAATTGAAGCCTAGGAAGGGCTCACCTTCGATTGATTGTAATGATAGCCTTCTTGGAGCAGTGCTCGTATGGGCTTCTGGTTCCTTTGATTTTTTCTTTTTCTTTTTAGCTGGAGAGAAGATTCTCTCATCGTCCGAAGAGACGTTTTTGTTCGGTGTATGTTTTGTCATGAAACTCGTTTTTTGACTACGAGGGTTTCGGGATAGAGCGTCAGCGTTGCTGTTTGCTTTTCCCGGTTTGTAAAATATTTTGTAGGTGTAATTTGCGAGACAATGGACCAGCGCCAATGGACCAGCCGGTTTGCCGGGTCCTTCACCGAGTGAAGCCATACGAGGGGCTTGTGATCGGTGACCAATACGAACTCTTGTCCATAGACATAAGGTCTGAAATGATTTACGCTGTACAGGATGGCAAGAAGTTCGGTCTCGATTGCTGAGTAGTTGAGTTTGTGTTTATTCAACGTACGTGAAGCGTAACTGATAGGTCGATCCTTGCCGATTTCCCCTTGGCTAAGGACGCCCCCGACCACGATATCTGATGCGTCGGTCGTGATAACAAAAGGCTTCGAAAAATTTGGGTACTGAAGTACCGCATTTTTGCGGAGGGCATCGCGGAGTGTTACGAATGCTTTTTCTTGAGCATCAGTCCACTTCAAATGGGACTCCTATTTTAATAATAATGTTAGCGGTTTTGCGATCCCGGAAAAGTTTTCAATGAAGCGACGGTAATATCCCGCGAGACCTAGAAATTGTTGGATTTTCTTCGGTGTGGTTGGTCTGGGATAATCCTTGAGAGCTTCGTGTTTTTTAGGGTCAGGTTTTACCCCATCTTCGCTGATAATATGGCCCAAGTAGGCCACTTCGCGTCTTAAGAACTCGCACTTATCGGGCTGTAATTTGAGATTCGCTTGCCTCAATCTTTTCGCGAGTTTATTAAATTTTTTCACGTGTTCGTCCAAAGTTCGTGCATAAATGACGATGGCAAGATACACGAACAACTCGTTGCCTTGTAGACCGGCTAGAACCTGGTCCATTAAGCGTTGAAATGTGGCGGGCGCGTTCTTGAGCCCGAATGGCATAAGAGTGAACTGATAATGACCGAAAGGGATCGTAAAAGCTGTTTTGTGTGTGTCGTAGGGGTGCACCCTAATTTGGTGGAATCCGCTGGCCAAATCAAAGACGGAAAAATATTTTGCGTCTACCAGTTGGTCTACAATTTCCGCAATTTGTGGGAGGGGGTAAGCGTCCCCAATCGTGTTTTCATTGAGATTGCGGTAGTCAATGACCATTCGTCATCGTTTGTTCTCTTGGGAGTCGGCTTTTTTTGGCACGATCCAGAGGGGCGAACTATAAGGAGAGCTTAAGGAGAGAGATCAGGGGTCGATGATGAAGATTTTCGCACGAAATAGAATATTCGACACTACTTTCGGTCCGATTTTCACTGAGTGTTCTTTTATGGCGTCGCGAACAATTCGTTTGAATAGAGATGAATTATTTCCACCAGATGCCGGCCGTGGCTTTTGCGCGACTACTGCGTTTGCGCGGTGGAGTCGAAACTTGGAACCACCTCGTCTTCTTGGCATTTATAAAATTAAATAAATACTGATAAATATTTTATTAGAAAAATCAATTGCCCGTTGGCTGGGGGAAATGAGAGAACGGGTAGGATTGACATGCAAGCGTGGATTCGAGACACGAATTAATCGACGTGCAGTAGTAAGTAGCACAATCGGTAAATCTAGTCTTGAAATTAAGCGAGGTAAGAAATTGTTGACGTGCAATAGTAAGTAGCACAATCGACAATTCTTCGGAAAACAGGGAAAAATGGATAATACGTTGGTTTGTGTAACGAACGATTGATTTACACACACAATATAAAAAGTTGAAAAATGAAATATTTTCGATTAGACGAAATGCCACGAAAACGACGGTGGATTATTGTTATTTTGCGCGGATTTTGTAAAAGACGTACGAATGAACTAAGCAACACGTTCGGAAGGATATATTCGACGAGGGATAAAGGGTCGCAAAATAATTATTCACTGATTCTAGAAATGTACACGAATATATATATATATTGTTACAAACTTGGTAATGAATATAATTACACACAACTCTGCGATGTTGAATACGGTGAGATTTTAGCGCAATTAAAATTCAAACTTCGAGTTACAACTCGATAAAATGACGATGTGAAAATAAAGAAGTGTTAAAGAAATGTTCCGATTTTCCAGCGTGCGGGTCCGACACGAACGCGGCGAGCGGAGAAGCGCAACTGGCTGGTGGAGAGACCAGAGAACTAGCGAGCAGCGGAGGACTCGGTATTTTATTGGTGCGGGGGTGGAACGGTGTGGTGCGCATGTGCCGCGGAGAGGAGACGCCGACGCCGATGTTCCTTCTCGCTCGCTCCTATGACGGTAAACGGAGGATTCGATGATAAATCAATTATTTAATTTCAATGTTACAACAAATAATTATGTCAGTTTGTCATGGTTGGACTGACGATAAGTTAATATTTTTAATTTATCGTTAGTCTCACAATTTGTTACAATAATATTCTTTTGTGAATAAAGGGACGTAACTTTATATAATTTTTGATCGTTATTGTTATTTTACTCTTTTGCGTGCGGTATGAAATCGGATAAAGGTAATTTATTTTTGACTCGTTGTTGTAATAAAATGTTTAAATAACTGTTAAATGAATGTAATAAAATGTTTAAATAAGAGGATAATAACTTCGGCACGAAGTGTGCGAATTGCGTATAATGATTATTAATATGTAGCTCTCAATTAATTATAAATACAGCGCAACATTATTTATTTGAAGGAAGGTGTATGCAATATTTAACTTATTTGCAAAGTTATAATTTTATTCGTGTATGCGTAAAAATAAAAATATATATGGTAGTTGTTTGTTTAATAACTACGTTAGTAGCGCACGAGATATCTTGTAATACCGAATTTATAACACTTATCGTTCAACATAAACAATTAAGATCTTTATATTTTATTTGTTGCGTGGGATATTTATTCTGTTTATTTAATAATATTGTTCGTTGCATTGTGACGGCGCTAATTACTTATTGAAGAATCATTTTTATTAATTAAAGTGTTTATGAATTTATTCTCGAATATTCTGCACGGGGAAATAATGATAATGGTATTGGATAGGAGACAGAGAGGACAAAGAGGCGATACGTGATACTTGCATTGGAGCGGATATTTAGTCTATGAGGTATAGAGTGATAACGATTTTTTTATCTTTTAATTAGTTCTTGGGATTTGGCATGATGCGATATTATTTAAATTATTATTTCGTAGAAGCCTACGTGCAACACGTGGCTTGCATTATGGCGTCGCGTCAGAAAGAGACGCGACGAGTGCGAGGGAGAAAGACATATACATGTGCTGGGAAAGTTCGGGAAAAATATCTGCTTAATGTCTTCTATTATATACTCGAAAATGGGAAAGCGTATAAGAAGAGACTTATACTGGAAAAAGAGCGCTTGCTCGTTTCAAGAGGCAATAAAGCAATTCGAGTGTTTTCTGGAAAATGTCTCTAAGGGAAGCGATCGCTCGACTCGAGGGGCAATAAAGTAATTTGGGAAAAGTCATGTAGCGTCTATTTGCCATAGTAGCCATGAGTTAGAGAGAGAGGGTTAGGTCGAGTGAGAGTAAGAGAGAGAGACCGACTCTATGTACGAGGCGAGTCGCGGGGTCGCGAGTATATCGCGAGTCCGCGCATTTTGTAATCTCGTGGTTTTTCGTGAGTACGTGAAATAGGGGTGAGAGGGTTGATATTTGTGATTCGCGGGTCGCGAATTATATTGCGGATCTGCGGAAATCGAGGTTCGGGATTAAAGGAGAATGTTTTTGTGATACGGGTTACATAAGTATAAAGTGGCTACGTGGGTAACACGGAGAGAAAAGTATGAAGGGTGTATAGGATGATGGAGAGCTCGATTGAGCGCGCGAAGTCTCAGGCGAGCAGGAGGAGTACATTGGTTTCCTAGCGGGGCGCTAGAGAGAGACGGAGCGAAGGCGCGCGGGTGCGCGCGAGCGTTAAGGAGAGACGAGGATAGAGAGTGAGTGGGCGCGGGCGCTCGGCTCGGCGCGCTAGCTAGGCGCGTTCAGCGGAAGTAGGTGCATACTAGGGGAAGTCGAATGTGCACAGACATAATAAAGGACAATGAAAAATAAATGCGCTCGTCACGATATGAATTAAAGTTAACGGAAAAAACATTCTTGCATTAAAGACTAGACGAATAAATTTGTATATGTGTATATATATATATATATATATATATATATATATATAGAGTGGAGGGCGAGATCGCCAGGACGTAACACACGTCGTTCTCCCTGAGGGGGAGAATGTTTTGACGGGTGCAACGCATGGTTTGATTTCCGCGCGGTTATCTTTAAACTGAGCGCGATCACGCTCCTTGTCCTTTTCGACCTTAACAGCTTTGGTAAAAGCGTCTTCCAGATCAAGGAAACCTTCGACTTTTAGTCGTATGCGAAAATCGGGGGAAGCCCCTCAATAAAACAACCGAGAGTATCGTTATTTAGCGTGTTACGGTGATTTGAATGAACGAGTCCGTGATTGTCTACCTCGGCCTCGTAGATTGCCGTGTGGAGATCCTTTACGCGGCTAATGTAGTCGATGATGTGTTCGGTTCTACCCTTTGAGATATTTCCGAGTTTGCCTCGGAATTCGTTGAGGGTTTTCGCGGCTCCGAATAAAGTTTCGAGGCGGTCCGCGAAATCGGTGATGTTATCAAAAGTATAGTCTTCCAAAGCAGTTGCGGCATGGCCTTTTAATTTGTTACGCAATAATTGCGCGAGACTTGGTTCGAGATGAGGGGAAAACATATCCCTAGCTCTTTGACACGAACGAATAAAACGTAAGACGGGGATGTTATACCCGTTGAACGTAGGGCCTGATTCTAATGCGTCCTCGAATTTTAAATTCGGGTTCCTTGATAGGTTGTCGGTGTTATGCTCATCGTGAAGGCCACGGCGTTCGGAGAGTGGAGATTCGCGATGTAGTGAGTAGCGCCTTTCGTTTTTTATTTCGTGAACTTCAGTTTGTAAATCCCCGAATCGCGAGATTATGTGTGAAAGCGTTTTGTGGATAGAGGACAGCTGTTCTTGGGTTTCCGATGAATCGGGCATCTCCGAAATATTTCGACTTCTTTTATCTTCGAGGGTTTGAAGGGTCTTAATTCGCTCTCTAGTTTCTATATCTTTTTCATGAAGAACACGTTCTTGCTCTTGCAAGGTTTCGCGTTTTCGATCGATTTGGTCATGAAGTAGGCGCACTTCCTCTTCGTTTAAAGCACGAGCTTGTGACCTAGTAGTAGACATTTTGCAAGATCACGACTAACGTCGAAATTATGGGCGTTATTTGAACTGGAAAATTGATCAAATGTGACTTATGGTATTCCACCGCTGCCACCAAAAATGTATCCTGATCCGTCCGGGAATTTATTATAGATAAAAAAAATATATATTTGAAGAAACGAAATACGCGATTTGGACTGTGAGATTGAATTTACGTTGATTTTTTTATTAATGTATATTTCTATTTTCAGGAAACGGACGCCAGCCCTGAGATCCTGCCTTTAGTCGGGAATGTGCCCAACAGGGATGAGGATCAGTCACGATTTGATCGGTAACTAATTATCACTCGCGAGGATAGGGTAGTCGGTAAAGAAAGAAACGAATGGTAACGTGAACATGCAACTTACCCTAGGAGCGGCGGTGCGTAGCGGGTTTATCGACGGTTGGTCAAGTACCCGAGTGCAGGTTCTTCCGTCGGTGATGACGATCTCGAGATGAAGGGAGATTTCGACGACGGTTGGCAGAGGGGTAGATCTTCTATGTTTTGATGACGTTCCACCCATCGATGTACTAACTGGAGGTGACTAGTCGAGAGTGATGATCTCGATCTCCATAAGGGTGGCACCTAGTTGTGTGCGGACTCAACGACAGATGGAGAATCAGCAACAGGTGAGTCCATGGCGCAAAGACTGATTTCCGGTTCGACGACGATAGAGCAGGATTCGACGTCAAATGAAATAACCGGCAATGTTACTTCGTGTTCAGGTGATGCAATGACCGTGGATGCGTCCGAGTCGCTGACAGGTGACGGCGGAGATACGCGACGGATCGAACGATCGTCCAAGATATGCACTCGCGACTGGAGGAGAGTATTTGAAATAATGCGCAACCTTGCGCCAAGCGGCAGTTGATCGAACCGTTGTTCTAGAGTTCTGCTATCATCGCAGGAATGTCGACCCGATGTTTCGCCTCGGCTGGACTGAGCGCGGCGTCGTTGAAAGTGAGCGTCTGCACATCTTCTTGGCATTGGATAAAAAGTAAGTTAACTAATTAATTCAAAATAATTTCTTTCAGGTATTGGCCCAGTTTCCAAATTATGGCACGGGTGCTTCGCCTCTAGGCAGCACACTCGCAACACTGAAAGGGATATGAATTCGTGCAAATGTAGTAGCACTGAATTCAAATTTATTTGAGGAATGAGATTGCACGGTAGATTGTGGTGACCGTGCCTGACCACTAGGCAGCACGAAAGATCACCTAATCACCGGAAAAGGATGTGGACGTTTCGTGCTCAGCTAAGGAGCATTAGAACACAAGGCAAAAAGTAGTAGAGAAACTTTGGATAAACTGGCACAATTCCGTTGACAAGTATTTTTTGAATATACTGGGAATTCAGAATGAAAAATGCCGAAGAAAACGATGCGTGACACTTTTGATTAAATCGAGGAATTCAGGTTTAACACAATAAATTAACACGAGAGGATGATCACGTTTGGAGATTATCGATATATTGTTACAACTTTAAAATGAATTAAATCGGAGAGAATAGATTGGATATAATGAAAATAAACGTACGAAATGAATATTCGTATAAAAATCAAAAAGGGTATAACTGTTACCCGAAAAGAATCAAAGATTCAAAAATTACAAGAGCCGATTTTCCAGCGTGCGGGTCTGACGGACGGAGAAACGCGACTGACTGGTGGAGAGTCCGGAGAACTGTAGAGGAGCGCTGGACCACATCTCTTATAGGTGGTTCCCCCGGTTGGTACGCTGGACCGATGGAGGGGGAGGTTGCGCGACGTAGATGATATAGCTCTCTCGCTCGCTCTTACAGGCATGTATGGAAGACCAATAATAAATGATGTTGTTGTCCGCACGTTCCCTACGGCCCATATATCCCTAATTTCCTCCGGAACGACCCTCCGGCCGATAGAAGGTCGGAGCACCGAAGCACCATGCGTCCATGGCTGCTCGTGTCCGGACGCCCCCTCGGCAAGCGCTCCGGCGCAAATCTCCTGCAGCGAATCCCCTCGGCAAGCCCTCCGGGGCGGATCTCCTGCAGCGAATTCGCTCGGCAAGTCCTCCGAGGCAAATCTCCTGCAGCGAATCCCCTCGGAAAGCCCTCCGGGGCGGATCTCCTGCCGCGAAGTCCCTCGACGAGTCCTCGCGAAGACACCGGACACTGCCCCTGCGCCTGGAAGGGTCAAGAAAAGATCGAAACCTCGCAGATGACCATGCCGACACCCGACAGTCATCCCCACGTCTTATTCCCCTGTAAATAAATCCCCTCTCTGTATATAACCTCCCGCTGTCACTTTTTTTGAAAATATTCCCCCTTTAGCAATCGGGTCATGACTCCCCCCTTCCCCTTGGTATTAGAAAACGCGTGTAAAAAACCCTCCCCTCCCCTCACAACTACCGCTATTACATTTTTTTTTCTTTTCTTTTAATTATTAGAAGTATAAAAAACTTACCAGCGTGCGCGACGAGCCCGCGCACACTTACCAGATGCGCGGGCGAAATCCCTCGACGATCGCTCGTAATCCACCCAAACAAGGAAACAAAATCACGCGCACCGAATGTTTCGATCAAAACTTCGCGAACGAGTTAAGAAATGAGTGTACAGCTCGCCTATGACAGCTCGGGGTTACCCGCGTGTCATAGGCTAGCTAAACGGGTGCCCGGCGTTCCGCGGCACCGCCATTGTAAAAACATTGTACCCAACCTTTCCCTCGCAAGACACATGGCGCGCTCGGCACACGGCAGCGCGCTCGGCTCCCGTCGACCGCGCTCGACCCACCTCGGCCGCACGCGACGACCGACGGTCGCGCGTAGTTCGCGTAGCGCCCGAGGGTCGGCGCCCTGTTCCGCGCTTTCCCATAACCATTGGTAGCTCCGGTCGGGAATATAAACCGACCACCGGCTACGATCCTTGCTGGAAAAAACAGACGCGTGCGCAGCTCGTGCACGCGTCGGAGAGTGTCGCAGACCCGTTACCTCTCCATCTCCAAGCATAGCATTTTTTCCTCTTTTCACGCCGTACGGTGTAGAAGAAAAAAAATCGCCTATCCTGCCTTCTCTTTTAACGCAGACTCGTGTTGAAGAGACAGGCTCCTTTAAAAAATCCTACCTCTCCAGCCCAACCATATTTTTATTGTATTATCCTTTATTTTTTTATATATATTATTTTAGTATAATTTTTCTCAATTTAAATACAGTATATTTTCACATTAAACGCACCATCCCTTTATTTTTCGTTTTACCACAAAAAGCCTCTCCTATGCCAAAAAATCCTCGGAACCCGGCCCATATCCGGAGACAACTCCAAAGGAAGACTGCCGGGCTTCCTTACCCTCCAATCTATACCTCAAACATAACTTTTCAGGTAATCAACGACTCATCGTTGGACACTCTCCACCCACTTCTCACCGTGGCTCGGAAGAGAGTGCGTCAATGTTACTTAATTTATTATTAGTTTGTGACGGTCGAGCGGATGGTTCAAGGGACACGCGAGGAGAGATTCGAATATCGCAATTGAAGGGAAGGAAGATCTCATTTGAAAGTAAAGTTTATTGTCAAGTTCCGATTGTCGAGGGAGTGCACTTCTTGACGGTCGGGGACTCGAAGATGGACTGATGGCTCTCGGTCCAGCAGGAGGAAGCGTGGTTGAGTGGAGGGGCCTTAGGAAGGTAGAGGGGATGCCACGCGCGAGTATAGCGAAGCGCGTGGGCTCGCGAACAATGGGACTCAGGAGAGATGAGAGAGAGAGAGAGAATGAGAGATACTGGAGAAGACTTCTGGGAAGGGAGATTTAGTTTCTGCTGAGGGTTTCTAGGAAGGAGGATTAGGTTTAGGTGAGAGCTGTGGGAAACGGTTGATATGAGGGCGTGAGACTGGGTTTGGGAATAGGAGTCGTGTGGGACCGTGACACTCCCCCTCTTACAAGAACGATGCTCCGCATCGTGGGTTACAAAGCTTTTTGTTTTTTTATTGATTCTATATAATAAAATAAAAATGTGTGTGGGTGTGTATGCGTGTATTTATGTAAAAATGTGTCCGTGTGGTGTGTATGTGTGTACTTATGTAGTGTAACGTGGGTGTCCCAAAATATGTGCGTTTGTTAGGGGTGTGGTTTAATTGCGCTGTAAGCGCAATTCGGGCCGCAGTTTAGTCGGACGGAACTGCTCGAATATGCTTAGTCGGGATGAGATGTGTTCCGTGTGATAATTTTTGTTCCGTGCAGTAATTTTTGTTCCGTATAGTACTTTTGTTCCCTGTAGTAATTTTTGTTCCGTATGGTAATTTTGTGCCGTGTAATGATTTTGTTCCTGCTAAAGTAATGTTTTAATTTGGTATGTTGGAGTTATGGCCGTGGATCTGAAACTGACTATAAGATTAGTTTAGATGAGTTAGTAGGGGCTGTTTTGGTTACAAAAGGACGGGTGTGTGTGTGGTTGGTAATTCCATATACATATGTATATATATGTAAAAAAAAAAAAGAATAAGAAGAAGAAGAAAAAGAAAAACCCAAATTTTTGCTCCTTCGTTGACGATAGTCTTTGCCTTTGTTTCCTTTATGGTTCGCTGTGGTTTACTTTTTGGCATAAGGTTCCTCTTTCTCCTAGATTCCTTGTTTGCCAAAATGTATATATATATTTTTATCATTCCCTTCTTTTGGTTGCACCTGAAACAGTCTGGATTCTGATTAGCTTGGGTGTTAGTGGGTGTAGGTTTGTTATTTAGGATTCGGTTGGTCCTCGTTGGTCAGTGACGAATGAGAGATACACTTTTTCCGTTGTTTGCAGAAGTTCTTTCTTTTATTATTATTTTTGTTGCTTCGTTGGATTTTTTTCTTTTTTTTTCTTTTAATAAGGTGAACATGAAGAGAAGATAGAGAAAAGAAAGAAAGAAAGGAAGAAAGAAAGGAAGGGTGAAGGAGAGAGAAGAGCGAGAAAAAAAATGAAAATAGAGTAAATATGTATTGTGCCTATGCCTATTTGTATAATCTAACGTATCTCTTTCGTTGTTATATTCTGTTTTTTTTTTTTTTTTTTGTACTTATATCGAAGGCTTATTTTATTTATTTTTTTTTTTTTTTTTTATTATTTTAAATGTGTGTATATGTATGGTTATGTTATGTTGGTTATTTTAAGGTATGTAAATGTGTTTTATAACTAATCGGGGCCCTGAGCCTGCGTATAGGCTGCTGCCTAACCTGTCGGTGGGTGTCCTGTCGGTGCGGTTCCTGCGTCGAGTCTGTCTGCTATTAATTCCTCTAACAAGTTTCGTTGTTGTCTGAGTATGTTTAAGGGCTGTGTTCTGTACCAGTCTGTCAGGCTTTTCTCCATTATAATTTTCCCTATGTCGTCCGTCTGTGTTTCTTTCGACTTGTGTGTCGTCGTTGTCGGTGGCTTTTGCGTCTTTTTCAGTTTGTCCCACAAGTCCGTAGAGTCGTCGGTGTTTGCGTGACGGGTCACTGTCTTTGGAATTGCTCCTTGTCTCTTCCATTTGTCGTTATTGTCG
This sequence comes from Ophion ellenae, assembly GCA_963210295.1. NCBI lineage: Eukaryota > Metazoa > Arthropoda > Insecta > Hymenoptera > Ichneumonidae > Ophion > Ophion ellenae. The sequence continues at coordinate 9,322,548 of OY723394.1, forward strand.
TCGTCTTTGTTTGTGTCGTCGTCAGTGTCGTCATTGTCGCTCTTTGAGTATACCGTAGTGCCGGTTGCATCGCTGTCTGTTTCGTCGTTGTTTGTTTCGTCGCTGTCTGTTTCGTCGTTGTTTGTTTCGTCGCTGTCTGTTTCGTCGTTGTTTGTTTCGTCCTCTAGTTTTCGGCTCCTTGTTAAATCTTTTAAAATGGTTCGCGGTGCGGGTATCGGTCTTTGGGTCTCCCTGTTGTTGCTGTGCGTTGGGCCGCCTGCCTTCATGAGCTGTCTCTCCTGCCGATCGTCTGGCTCCGTTTCACCCCTGGGCCATCTTCCCACCTTCACCCAATAAGAAGAGCAACGCTCGAGGTGCTCCATGACGCGGTCCGCCGGGAACTCGACGACGCACAGTGGGCATGGCATCGGCAGGGTCCCCTGATTTGCCACCTCTTCGGCAAATCTTTCTGAACATTCGATTATGTGTCGTTGAAGGCGCGCGAGGTTGCCGTTCTTCTTACACAATGGGCATTTTACAGTCGGCATTTCCTTCTTCGTTTCCATTGTTCGTTTTTTATCTGTGGTGGTTATGCGTGGCTGTGTTGTGATAACTGGTATCTTTTGTGTCATGCGTAAGCGTATCATGCATTGAAAGGTTAGAACGTTTGCGGTCATGCAATAGGTGAAGCTGAGAAGCTCTATGGTACCGCATTTCTGTGGCATGTGGTCGAGTAGTAAGGCCTACGCTCGGTTTCGAGTGGTTGGTCCCTAATGATCGTTACGTTTCCATAGTGGTTTGGCGAAACTAGGATCATTTCAGGAGGTTCCACCGCCTATTGTTGAGTCAGGGCGGGTTGTACATTGCTTCCGCTATAATGGTCGACTTGCATTTGCTCGATTGACTCGATTTTTTGTTTTCTCATTAGGAAGAGTAATGACTTGTAAATTCCGCGTATTTTTCCGAACACAGTGAATCTCCAGCACATCCCTAAAACTGCTAGGATTGAGATAAATGATATACCGGTGATTTTGACTGCTGATTCCAATGAGGTTAATCGCCTGCCCATATATTGTAACTGAACTATTTCCTTGGCCTTTTTTACGACGCTTTTTAGTGAAATTTCACTTCTCGATAAGTCTTCATTTAAGGATTCAGATAATGATGAGTGAGTGAGTTCTTCGACCTTAGTGAGGATTTCCGTCACATTAAATTCCCATCGTTCTTTCTCAATATCATTTCTAATGATAGAAGTTATGTTGAGTACAATGAGATGCGAAAAATTTACTTGTTGTGTGGAAGTTATATCGATGGATGGGGTTAATTCCGCGGTGGGTGTTCTTGCTCGACACGATGGGTCAACTTTCAACATACCACTATTTTCGATAACCTGTATTGATGGTTCTTGGTTCATACATTGTATGTATAAATTCTCTTTTGTTGGTGATGCGAATAACCATGAGTTCGTGTTGTGTATTCTGGACCAATATGTTTGACGGAGTGCTTTTAACCGTATATCGCAGAGCTCTATTTTGGTGAATAGAGGGTTGATGATTAATTGTGTTTCGCAACCACTGTTGTCGCCTACTTGCTGAATTGGGGTATCCTGCGCGCACACGTATTGTGACATTACCAATTTACACATTTCTAATGTCTGTAGGTCGAAGTAATTTTTGGAATCTTCTGAAATGGCTGTGTAACGGGATGCGGGTTTGATGAATGCGAAGCGTGTGTTGTTTGTCAAGATTAGCTGCCGCACCGGAATCGGAGTGTGTTGGTACAGTCTATAAATTGCCGGGTCTGCTAGTGGTATTTTGCTTATGTATATCAATTTTCCATGCAGGTGGAATATTGTCACGTCCGTTATAGCTATTAGGTTTGGCATATACTCTATGTCCAATGGTACCGGAAATTCGGTTTTTGATGTCGTTTTCTGGATGGCTTGTGCGCTCAGTAATATTTGTCTAGCGGTGAGTATTCTCGGATGTATTTGTCCTACCTTCGCGAATAAAATAGCATTCATCAGTGTGTCCGTGTCTAGTTCCAATTCTGTAAGGTCTAACTCGGTTTGGGACGCGTACTTGACCGCGATTTGGTTATACTCCAACAGGTCTGTTTGATTTCTTATCGATGATACATATTCGTTAATTTTCCTTAGGTTTTCCGCTATGAGGTTTCCTAGTTCTTTTGTCTGTTTTTGCATAAGGTTGAAACCGGATTTGACTATGTGTGTTTGGTTTTCCACAATTTCCGTTAGTTCCAGTGAATTATTCGCGAGTGCTTCGATTTGGTTGTAGATTCGTTTGCCATCATTAGAGTCGAGTGTGCCCCAGAGAACTTTTTGTATCTTTCCAACGAAGTTAAAAAGACCACGTTTTTCCCTATTTTCCGTGTGTGGTACTAATTCCTGAAGGGTTGTTTCCGTTTCGTAGATTGTTTTTAAGCGGTATTGCATTATTTGAAGTTGTTTTTCAACTAGACAGTGAGGGCCAATTCGATTACAATACCGCTGGATCGCGAATATGTTTTTATCAATTTGTTTGCGTCTGACTGGAAGGCCATCTGTATTGATGTGCGTGATGAGCGTCCATGTCGTGTGGTAAGAACGAAGTGTCCCAAGTGGTTGTGAATACAGTCCGGGATTTCGTGCGAATGGGATGATTATACCATCGTTGCTGCTTAAAGCGTGAGTGTGGCATCTGCAACATACGCAGGTTTTATTTTATCTATGTGAACTATTTTGATTTTGTTTGTTTCTAACTGAAGTTTCACGTTATTTCGGTCAGTAATTTCCAGAATTTTGAATGGGCCTGTGTAATTACTATCGAGTTTTCCTTTTTTGGGTTCCTTGATCAGAAATACTAGCTGTCCAGTTTGAAATTTTGGCGCCTTTGCTCGCCTGTCGTAATATCGTTTCGTTTTTTCCTTCGTCTGTAATTGTTTCCGCAATGCTAATTGCCGTACGTCTTTAAGATTCTGGTTCAAGGTTTGAATGTAATCGTCGAAGGTCAACAGTTTTTCCGGTGGTGGAAATTCTGATGGTAAAGTTGCTTGGTGACCGAAAACTAGTTCATATGGCGTGTAGCCTGTGCTCTCGTGAATACTTGTATTGTGTGATAACGTCGCGAATGACAGCAATTCTTCCCAATCCCCTTCGTTATCTCTAAAATGTTTTATGTATTCTATCAGCCCGTGGTGGCTTCGCTCTAAGACGCCATTTGACTGGGGATGGTAAGCTGATGTTCTGTACTGTTTTATCTGGAAAAGTTCCGCGAAAGATTTAAATATTTCTGACATAAAGTTTGCACCTTGATCTGATAGGATCGCGCGCGGCGCGCCAAAGATGGCAATGGATTTTGTGCACACCGCTTTAGCAATATCTCGCGCAGTTGTCTGTTTGAGAGGTGTTGCGATGCTAAATCTGCTGAATAAGTCCATTATTGTTAGGATATATTCGTAACCTTTACTCGTTTTTGGCAGTGGTCCGACTATGTCGATCGCAATTTTGTCGAATGCTTTAGTCGGTGAATCCGTAATGATCATTGGGGCTCGGTTTTTGACTCGGACCAATTTGTTCTTTTGACAATCGTAGCAGTATTTTATGAGGTTCCGAATGTCTTTTTTCATGTTTTTCCAGTAATACTGTGAACGTATGCGCTGATAAGTTTTCTCTACACCCTTATGTCCACCAACTGTTGACGCGTGATTTTCTTTCATTATCGCTTGCCTATTTTCCTGGGGTGGGACTGAAACCATCCCCTCACATAACGTGATTGTTATTGTCGAGTCGAGTACCAGGGATCTAACATATGACTTTATGTTTACCCAGGTGAGTGGGTCAATAATTTGCGGATCTTTGGAAATCATGCATGATTGTAACTGTTCTTTATTCAAAATTTTCAACAGGACGCGTAGGCATTTCCTGATCATGTACAAATTTGTGTCGTCTGAGGACTTTTCTTTGCACACCATGCTGAAATAATATTTTTCGCCGTGTTGGGTGATGAAGATATTTCCGACCCTCGGGTTGCGATGTAAAAATTCTTGTTGGTTTATCTTCCCTTTTTCGATCAATATTTTCGACACCATCGTATTCATAACACAGTCAGCTGCCAGGAAATGTGCGATGTGATCTTTCCGTGACAATATGTTTCCTTGTACTACGTTTAAGTTGTCTTTGCCCTTCGGGCTTAACTTGTCTTCCATTCCCGGTGGCCTTTCCTGTTGGTCATGTTGTGTAGTTTCTTCGTTTTTAGTGTCACTTGATTTATCTGCTGACGCTTGTTCCTGTGTCTCAGCTTGTGTTCGTTGATTCGGCTTCTCGTGGGGATGTTCGTCATTGACGATTGCTCGGTTTGGTTCCGTACTGTGTGTATCGTTCGTAAGTTTCGTTTGTATTTCCGCACCAACTGGCCGTTCTTGACTTCGTTCGAGGTCTCCCTGGCTTTCCTCGTTCGAGTTCCCTGTTGACACTTCTGGGTCAGTTGGTATATGTTCCTGCCTCATTTCGGCTCTTGTCCTTTTATTCAACTGTGTTGCGGTCAGTCGCTTCCTATGGTGTTGGGATATTTCGTACGCTGGATCGTTCTCTATGTTTTCCGGGCAGTCGTTTGTTGATGAGGAGTTGTCTTTATACATCGGCGCCTGACGTATTTCGAGTTCCTCTCGTGGTTCTACCCGAGGTCCACTGAACTTGCACTCGGCAGATGTTGTTGGTGGGTGACGATCAGCTTCTCTTCGTGGTCTGCCTGGACCGCGTTTGACAGTTGTCGATGTTTGTTGTTGTCGGTTGGCATCATTTTTGCGTGGTCTGCCAGGTCCACGTTTGGCAGTTATCGATGTTTGTTGTTGTCGGTTGACATCATTCTTGCGTGGTCTGCCAGGTCCACGTTTGGCAGTTATCGACGTTTGTTGTTGATTGACCTTTTTACGTGGTCTACCAGGTCCACGTCTGGCGGTGGGCATTGCCTCTTTGTCAATCAGGCTTTTTCGCGGTCTGCCACGTCCGCGTTTAACCGTAAGCGTTGGTCGTTGGATGATCTGACTTTTCCGCGGTCTCCCACGTTTGCGTTTAATACCGCCTGTCTCCTGATTTAATTCTTCACGGGCATTATGCGATAGAGTTGGTAGATTGGGCCCGATCTGCGCCATGAATGGTTCTGCGCAGTTTTCTTCTTCTTCCGTGCTACTTATCGTTGTGCTGGAAGTTGTATCCTTTCTTTCTCCTACGAGAGTCGTTGCAGTCTCCTTTTCGTTAACCGTGGTTATCGCCTGTTCGTCGTTTGTTGTATCGTTGCTGGTAGGCTTCGGCCCGCCGAAGTGTCTACCCGCGTTGATGGGGATCCTAGGTGGCAGCGCGGAGCTTGCTTCTTTTTCCTTATTCCTATTTTGCCGCGTCCGGCAACTTTTTTGGCCTCTTACTTCTTCGTTTGCGCTTATTCCTTTTCTTCTTATTTCATTTATTTCTTCTTTATTTGCGCTTATTTCATTTCTTTCATCTTTATTTATTTCTTCTGTATTTGCGCTTATATCGTTTCTTTCTTCTTTATTAATTTCTTCTTTGTTTGCGCTTATTTCATTTCTTTCTTCTTTATTTATTTCTTCTTTGTTTGCGCTTATTTCATTTCTTTCTTCTTTATTTATTTCTTCATTGTTTGCGCTTATTTCATTTCTTTCTTCTTTACTTATTTCTTCTTTGTTTGCGCTTATTTCATTTCTTTCTTCTTTATTTATTTCTTCTGTATTTGCGCTTATTTCCTCGTTGAATATCATCGTCGTTTTCCCTTTTTTCGTCGGCACGGTTGTTTCGTGCCCTACTCCTTCGTCCTCGGACGTGTCGCGATCACGTTTGCGAGGCGTTTTCTTATACATTAGTTTGTCATGAGAATTGTTCCTTTTCGTAAGCTGTGGTCGTCCTTGTTCGAATCCAATGAGTTCCATCTCCTCTGTTGACGTTTCTGAGTCGTAGTTGTTGTCGTCGATTGTCTTATCGATTTTTGGGCGTGCACTCCCTGCAATGTCTTCTTTGTTTTCGGCGTTGCTTATTTCTATGTTTGTATCCTTAAGTTCCTGAAGTTCTTCTTCTGGCAAAATTATCACTTTGTCCGGTGCTGGGTTTCCGGAAGATTCGTCCGATGTTGACAAGTTTCGTTTATCACCCTGTTGAGAGGTTCTCGATTTCTTGATGTCATGCAGCGTTTCGTCGGATGATGTAGACTCCCTTGGCCTGATCGGGAGAACGTTGATTGGGTTTCTTGACAGAGCGTCTGCGACTGAGTTGAGTTTTCCAGGCTTGTGTTGAATTTCGTAATCGTAGTCGTTGAGAGCCGCTTGCCATCTTAGTAGTTGTTGCGGTGGATTCGGTTTCTTCACTAGATATGTGAGTGCTCGGTTATCTGTCACTAACATGAAGTGGTGCCCATAGAGATAGGGCCTGAAGTGCTCGATCGCTTTTACTATTGCCAAAAGTTCTTTACGCATCGTGTCGTACGCTAATTCCGCTTTTGTGAGAGTGCGCGAGTAGAAGGCAACGGGGTGATCAAAATGTTTGTGCTGTTGACTGAGAACTGCGCCGATTGCGTAGTCTGAAGCATCCGTTGTCAACTTGAACTCTTTCTGGTAATCCGGATAGCGTAGGATTGGTTGGCTCGTTAATTTTTCCTTCAAATAGTCGAACGCCTGTTGACACTCATCGGTCCACTCAAATTTTTGGGAGGCTTTTAACTGTCTTGTTAGTGGTAGAGCGATTTTTGCGAAATCTTTTATGAATCGTCTATAGTAATTAACCAAGGCATGAAACTGTATGATGGTCTTCTTATTTTCGGGTGTCGGAAACTCCTGAATCGATTTTATTAGCTCTGGTCTTGGTTGTGAGCCGTTTTCGCTGATGACATGGCCTAAATATTCGACTTTCTTTTGTAAAAACAGGCATTTGTCGGTTTGCAGTGTGAGACCGGCGTACGTCAATCTTTTCGCCAGCCTGCTAAATTTGTGTTCGTGTTCCTTTAAGTCGATGGCATAGATGACAATGTCGTCTAAATACACGAACAGGTCAGTGCCTTGTAATCCCGACAACACGACATCCATTAACCTTTGGAAGGTTGCTGGTGCGTTTTTCAAACCAAACGGCATTCGATTAAACTCGTAATGACCGTTCGGAGTCGAAAAGGCTGTTTTTGCTTTGTCGCGTGGGTGCATCTCGATTTGGTGGAAACCGGACGCTAAGTCCAGTACCGAGAAGTAACGGGACCTACCCAGCTGGTCTAGGATGTCGGTGATGTTTGGCAATGGGTACGCATCGGGTGTTGTTTTCTCGTTCAGTTTCCTGAAATCGATTACCATGCGCCAGCGTTTCTTTCCTTCACGGTCTGCTTTCTTTGGGACAATCCAAACAGGCGAGTTGAATGGTGATAGTGACGGTTGTATTATGCATTTCTGCAATAATTCGTCAACCTGTTTGTGGATTTCCTGTTTATGCACTTGTGGAAAGCGATATTGTTTTGTATTTATCGGTTTCTCGTCGGTTGTGAAAATTTCGTGTTTCACAAGCGTTGTGCATCCTAGCTGTTCACCAGGCAGACTGAAAAGGTGTGAGTACTGTGAGGCCAGTTTAAGCACGTGTGCCGTCTCACTTTCCTCGAGATTCTCGAGGTGTAGGAGAGGTTTTAATCGCTCGAATCTGTCCTCTTTTGTCGACACCAACCCGATTACCGCATGTAGATCGGTAACAATGTCGTTTGGATCATTTTGGGTTGTGTCGAATGTTCGCAGTTCCTCAATTGGTTGTAATTCCAATATTGGAACTTGCAGGTGTATTGTGTACTCATTAGTGTTAATCGCTGCTAAATACGCTGTTCCATCATGATTTGTGACAATTGCGTTACCAATGTACAATCGTTCGCCAGCATGTATTTGCGGGATGTAGCCTTCTGAAAGGTCCGTATTCTTTACCCTGACGTGGATTACGGATTTTGATCTAGCCGGGATCGAAATTCTTTCGTGTGTTTCGAAAGGTATTTGATGGCCACCGAAAGATATGCACGACTGGGTGTATAGGATGTCGGCCGGTGTTTCTTTGAAAAACTCGTCGCCCAAAACGGCGTCTTGGGTGACTGAAATATCGTTCTTCACTATATGGAATTCAACGGAAAGATCCTTAATCCTTATGATGCACATGCCAGAAGTGAAAATTGTGTCGCTCGTGATTCCTGATAGTTCGTAAATGATGTATGCGTCGACTTCGACGTGTGCTCCTATTGCTTCTGATTTAATTAGGTTGATTTGGGCTCCTGTATCTATGAGAAATTTTGTGTCTTTTCCTTTAAGGTCATTCGAATTTATGATGACTGTTGGTGGCTTCCGTCTTTTCGTGATTCCTAGTGATATTGTGGCTTTCTTTATTGTTACCGTTTTCTTTTCTAGTGACTTGACGACGAGCGCTCTTGCGATTTGCTTCGCGTCACGCTGTCCCGCGAAGTTGCATTTAAGTTTTTTTGTACCATTTCCGTTACTATTTTTGCGAGTTCCTGAAGGTTTTCGTTACTCATTCTCCGCGACTTTCGTTCGTTGTTATCGGGTTTTCGATCGCGCGAATTGTCACGAGATCTGGGCTGCGAGTAACTGCGTTGTCTATCGTTTGGACTGTCCTGTGAACTACTGGGGTGTGTATCGTATCGACTGTTTTGTCTGTAGTAATTCGGGAATTGATCTCTTCGCTGGTAGTTGTTTTGTGAGCCTTCTTGCCTATTGTGGTGATAGTTTCGGTAACCATTCCGTGAATTTTGCTGTCCTCTTGAGTAATTATTTTGATAACTGCCGCGTGTGTTTTGTTGTCTGTACTCGTAGCTGTTTTTATAGTCGTTTTGGAAATTCCGTCCGTTTTGATATCTATCGTATGAGTTGCTTCTGTACTTACCGCGTCCGTTTGGTGACGCGTTCCCAAATCTATGACTACTGAATCTCCTATTTTGTTCTCCCCTTAAGTGTCTCAATGTGTAGCAGTTGATGGTGGAGTGGCCAGGCGATCGGTGGTATTCGCAAAACATTCGCGGGGGTGACTCTTGGGTTTCCGCGAACTGAACTTTAGCTGTTTCTGTTTGTTTTTCGCTTGAATTTCCGTGACTTGTTCGGTTCTGGTTGATCGTTTGGCGTGCCTTTAATTCTCTTTCGATATTGCATGCTTCGCGTATCGCTTCGTCGAGATTTTGGATTCCCTGTTGCATCAGTATAGTGCCGATTTTATCGAAAAGTCCGCGAATGAAAGCCCTAGTTACCGATTTCTTAACCTCTGTTTTCCTGTTCACGAGGTATTGTTGGTCTTCGTTGCGTGTATAACATTCGTCTAATCGATCCATAATTCGCTTCATTATTGTACGTGTTCGGGTCGCGTATTCCGCAGTAGGTTCGTTATATTTTTGTGAAATTTCTTTGAGTTCTAATTCGAGATCCAAAAGTTCGATCGGGGTGCTAAAATTGTGCCTCAGGTCTATGAGGAGTTCTTCTAGATTTTCATAATTCTTTGTTTCGGCCAAATCATGCGCTGTTCCTCCTAATTTGTATTGCACCATTACCAGAAGCCTGGCATGTTCGTTTGGTGGTATTATTTTTGCCGCTTTTTTACACGCACTTATAAAACTTTCGACGGGGATGTTGCTGCCGTCGAAAGCAGGGATTGGTTGGTAAACATCACGAAATGTTAAACCTCCGTACGCCATATCGCGAATAGCTTCGTTTTCGTTTTCGGGTTCTAAGTTAAAAAATGAAGGGCCTAAATTTTGGCGCGCGTTTCGGCGCCGCGGTGGCCTAGCGGGCTCAATTTTGTTTTGTTCTTTTCGTGTATTTTAGAGAAGTGAGGCAAAAAAAAATTAACTAAATTGTTTTTCAAAACTATCTTCTTTGAATTTTGTAAGGTTGTTATCGTCGACTATGAAAAGCTTGAAATGTTTGCGCAGAAGAAAACAAATTTATTTTAGGTCCTAGAAGTTTGGAAATTCTTCAATCTTGACGTTTCCGTTCGAATATTTATAATGCGTAATAAAAAAAATTTATTTTTATTTTAAATATTGAAGGTTTGTAAGATGTTGTTTTTCGAATATTGGCAGTTAGGAAAGTTTTCGACTTTCCGTTTTCTTCTCCTTTTTCTTCAAATATTTATTTTAGAGTTCGTAGCATTTCGTTTTTCGGGTTGTACGGTTTAAGACCTTTCCAATTTTTTTTCCTTTTCAAATATTTATAATGTATAAAAATGTTGTTTCCTTCGAGGTATTTAAAATTTATAAAATTTGTTTTTCAATTGTTGAAAGTTCGAAAGGTTTTCCAATTTTTATTTTCTAAATATTTGTAATGTACGAAATTTTATTTTTCTTGAAATATTCGACCTTTATGAAATGTCGTTTTTCAGGAATTGCAAGTTTGATAAGTTTTCAATTTTTTATTTTTTTGTTTATAGTGTATAAGTAAATTTTATTTTTCGGGTTTTATGGATTCTAGATGTTTTCGTTTTTTTTTCAAATATTTCTAACGTGTCGAAATTTTGTTCTGTTCAAAGTATTTCGAGCTTGGAAATTTTCCTTTTTTTTTTTTTTTTTTTTCAGATGTTGCGAGTTTATAGGATCTTAATTTTCGTGTTTTCCTCTCCTTTTTTTTTCAAATTCTTGGACGTATGAACCGATTGTTTTCTTCGAAAGATTTATAATTTACAAAATATAACTCTTTTACAAATTATTTCCTATCCAAGTTTTAATTTTCCTATGGGAGTTAAGTGGCGAGGGGGACGCAGAGGTGACGAAGTTTCGTTACGCGTGTATTTGTGCGAGTGCGATAGCGGTAGGAAGCGAGAAAGAAAGAATGAACAGAGCGTTGCGTACTCAATACATATGTAAGGAGCCTTGTCGATGTGAGTAGGCTAGCAGTATACGCTCATGCGTCACATGGGCTCTCGAGGTTGGATGCTTTCACACACTTTAACGTGTGGAGAGAAACGTCTTTCGTTGCCACTCGTAAGAGAGGGCTTGAAAATATTAGAGAAAGAAAAGTGAATTTCAAAATTACTTACATTGCCGTGATGAGAAGAAGAACAATTTTCATAGAAGGGCCTTTGGTCCGTCAATTCCCTTCCTTCCTTCTATATATGATGGGTTGGTCCGTTTTTGTGTTTGTAAATGTGTTCCTTTGTTTCTCCTCTTGTCCGTGTGTGTGTCGCTTGAAGGCTGAGCGCTTGTATTGTGTGGGTGAGCGTTGGAAGTGTTTCTTCTTTTTTTTTTTTATTTATATTTTTTATATAAAACTGAGCGGTGTGTACGGGCCCGCTGAGTTTTGTTTGTTCACTTTTTCGCGAACTTTTGAGACGCCAGGGGGGGCGTTTCGCGAATTTCACTTCTGACACCAGTTGTGACGGTCGAGCGGATGGTTCAAGGGACACGCGAGGAGAGATTCGAATATCGCAATTGAAGGGAAGGAAGATCTCATTTGAAAGTAAAGTTTATTGTCAAGTTCCGATTGTCGAGGGAGTGCACTTCTTGACGGTCGGGGACTCGAAGATGGACTGATGGCTCTCGGTCCAGCAGGAGGAAGCGTGGTTGAGTGGAGGGGCCTTAGGAAGGTAGAGGGGATGCCACGCGCGAGTATAGCGAAGCGCGTGGGCTCGCGAACAATGGGACTCAGGAGAGATGAGAGAGAGAGAGAGAATGAGAGATGCTGGAGAAGACTTCTGGGAAGGGAGATTTAGTTTCTGCTGAGGGTTTCTAGGAAGGAGGATTAGGTTTAGGTGAGAGCTGTGGGAAACGGTTGATATGAGGGCGTGAGACTGGGTTTGGGAATAGGAGTCGTGTGGGACCGTGACAAGTTTACATTTTTATATTACATGTTAATTTGAATTTGTTATATAATATATCCATGAGAAGATCATTATTTCGTATTCGTAACATTCTTAATTGTTTATCGTTATTATAATGTGAATAAATGTTTGCGATATATAATATAATTTTATGTGTTCAATTGTGTTTGGTAACGATAACAGTAATTCGTATATTTTTTTCGTTGCTGTAAAAATATGATTTTTGTATTTACTTATTTATAGTAATTATTGTTACGCAATGTCGTTCTGTGCGTGATTATTTATAATCGTACTTTGTGTAATTTGGCGTGAAACTATTAAAGTATCTTATTTTATAATAATTAATTATTACGGAATATAATAAATGTTTATAAGTATTTAATACGGATTGGTAAAAATAATTCCTTTTATTATTCCGTATCTTATTATGCAACAGTCGCGATATTGATGTTTGTTGTAAATGGTTTGTTGCATTTATTGTAGTTAATATATGTATATGTTTTTCATGACGAACGTTGCATAATTCGTAAGGATTATTTATAGCATTTGTAATATAATAAAAGATGTGTGAAATTGTCAACTATCGCTAGTTTATGGTATTAATGAATAATAATATTTTAAGCATTGCTGGCGCGATAGGAGTGATACATGATACGGTGGTGACGGGATTATCGGTTGAGGATGTTTAGTCTTAGGGTAATATGTGATATTCGACGGGATGTTTATTCAATTTATTATTAACAAAGATTTCTTGGTATGTACGTGCGCCTCGTGGCGGCTGTCATGGCGGGCGACTCCGCGACACGACGGCGGCGTACAACGTGGGAAATGCATGTTTTAGGAAAGATGCACATGAGCATTTGGGTGCACGTGGGCACTTGAGTGCATTAGGGAGACTAATGGATTTCAAGCGGTTTTCTACTTTTCTGGATTTTTCCCAGCTCGGCTATGCATGGGAACGGGATTTCGTGGGTGCACGTGTTCTTGCATCGTGAGAATATATATTGTTTTGGAAAAACGGAATTTGGAGTTCACTGGTGCTGGGTAGATGTATAGGGATAGGACCGAACGTAGGAGGTATCCGTAGAGACCGAGAAAAGAGAGAAGGAGATAGAGTTGTTACTCTATAGCATCAGGGTAAGGGGAAGGTACAGGAGGAGCGCGTACGCGTACCTATACTATAGCGGATACCTATATGTATACAGTGATGTAGTGTAGTGGATTATATGTATGTATATGTATATAACTATATGTCTATATATATATATATATATATATATTGAAACGTTTCGCAATTTTGAGCGAAAGCTTTTATTCGTATTTCCGGATCGTTTGCGAGGATTAGAGGAAAACGAGCTAGTACGGCGACGGTTCTGCCGAAGGATGAATTTTTTCGTTCCCGTAGCCTCCTGAAGGGTGATGTACGTTGCGTATGCCGAAGTTGATGATCGGGATTTTGAGAGGTTTTTTGGAGATGCCTCAGTGGTAAGAGGGTCTCAGAGACGCCTGTCTCAATCCGTCATCATCGGCATTTGATGTTTCGGATTGTCGTATTTCATATGGATGGGTGGAAGACCAATTATTTTGTTAGTGTGTTAGTTTCGAGATTCTAAATACGTTAGTTCGGTGTAGCGACGTTTACCGGGATATGGAGCGGTTGGCGAGAAGCGCAGTCGTGTTAGAGTGACAAAGATAGGAAGAGTCGGGTGAGGTGTCGCGCGCCCGTGATTCTCGAACGCGCTCTCTCTCTCTCCTTCGTTCGCTCTCTCGCTCGCGCTCGCACAGGCCGCGAGCGTCGTCGTGTACGCGTTACGCCGGATTCTGGGGTCGCTTCTGTAACAGAATGCGATAGCCCGTGAATTCACAGATATTGATAAAAGTGGCGATGCTATCGGTTGGCACAGTTGCCAAATGCAACAAAGCGCACGGGTGCCACGCCGTGTCGCTCTCGCGCTAGGTAAGCTAGCGTTGAAATAATGCGCGAGCTCGAGGTAGAATTATTCTCCCCGAGAGCGCATAGCGGGGCCGTCCGGAAGGGACGGCTGACCTCCTCGGTGCCAGACTAGAAGGACCAAGAACTAGTGAAGCTGGTTGTAGAATTTCCTCGTGTGCAGCGAAGCGCGATCGGCACTTCACGGACTGCACACTCCGAGTTTTGTGTGTGTGAAAAGCGTAGGTAGGCGATTGATTGTCCAAATCACCATCAACCGGATGTTCGTTACTATTCCCTGACTGGCAATCACCACGACGACTCTATTTCCGAGGTCGGACTTCCAGCGCAATGCTGGGGCTTCCCAAGGAAATGGAGTATCTAACCCGAAGCTGAGGTCGTTCTAGGATGGGACCAGGGCTACGGCAGCAAGGCTTCCATCCTGTGATCCGAGGTCTCGGATGACGGTGACTCCACGTAATATGATGATTAATTTGCGACAGAGTGCCGCTCCGACTCGTGCGCGCCCTTAAATAGCCTGAGGCCCGTCAGGAGAAGTTCCATTTCTCCCGAGGATCCGGAGAATTAGGTGCGAAATCACGCCGCCGACGAACACTCCGTCGGTGGGGTTGACAGCGTTGGTGATTTTGAGGACGTTCGCAGACTATACTCAAATCGAGGGATAAAATATACCCGATTGTTTCTCTTCGGATATTATGCGCTCATGCCATGCGATGAGGCGTCGCGATGAATTTGGGTCACGCTCTCGATCTGATAGGAGTGGTCAAGGCGCCGAACGCGAGATGTACGAATAAAGGCGGCGATTTTCCGCGAGTCCGCGGTGGTCTCGCTCCTCGCGGTGAGCGGAGCCCCTTGCGAGGTGTCACGGGCTCGCCCCGATCTCTTAACGCAGGAGACCCGCCCGGCCGGCGGCATGGCTGGTTGCGCCGAACGCTGGCCAGAATACGCAGGTGTATAGTGAAAGGTTTGACGCTATCGTATTCGGTGTGACGGTGGCTTACCTATATAGCCGAAACGTTACAATATATATATATATATATATATATATATATATATATATATATATATATATATATATATATATATATATATATATATATATATATATATATATATATATATATATATATATATATATTGTGACGTTGCGTCACAAGGGAGTTCGAAAAAAAGCCCGCCTGACCACGCTCGGGCTCAGTCACCGCCACGCTCCTTATTCGGAAAATTTACATGTTAATATTAAGGTATTTTTAAGTTATTTTCTTTGTATAGAAGCCGCGACACTATCCCCCCCGTCCTTCCCGCACCCCCTTCTCACGATCGCGACGCGACCACGCGGACTGTCGACGGGGGCCGCGTCGGCTCGGCCGCCGACTCCGAGACCTAGCAACGCCATCTTCCGACGACGCGGACAGTGGACTGGCCGTCTGAGAGCATCCCGCTGCCATCTCCCGTGTCCCCGGCCTACCGCGCGTCAGGAGAGACTGCAGCTCTCGCGCGGTATGGCTGGCGAGCGCCGTACCGACTGGGGCGCTCCGCGACTCGGGAGGAAAAGGATTCATCAGGGCGATCGACCGAAAGGGCGAGCCACGAAGATCGAGACGAAAATCGATAAGAGGTCCATCGTCTATAACGGGATTGGGCGAGAGGAGGAAGCCGGCCGGCGTGGACCGTCACTTAGTCCCGGAGCGTGGTCGAGCGAGTGCATAGCCAAAACGTCAAGCGCAAAACCGAGCGAAAGGAGAAAGAGAGAGAGAGAGAGATAGAAAAGACGCCGAGAAAAGTCGAGTTCTCTTGCTAGGATCTTCCCAGCGAAAACGTAAGTCCTTCCTTTTTCTCTTCCGCAAGAGCGGCCAGCGTGCGCCGCTAAAATCAGTTCGAGAAATTTGGTCGCACGGGCGACCGTTCAAATTCGTTCCCTTCACCCCTCCCCCATCATTCCCGATCGTCGTCCCAACTCCGTGCGCGTCGCAATGAATGAAGTGTAAACTAGATTACGGTAATTAAAATCATCGCGTCCGATTCGAGTCATTAGCCGAGAAATTGCGTTATAATTAGCGCGAGACACGTGTAACAAGGTGTTCGTGGCGGATCCCCGTCGTCCCTCGTGAAAATTCCCCTCGCGCGCGCGTAGCCGCGGCCACCTCGTGTAACACGACCGCCGGCCGACTCGAGCAATCCGCCGTGAGAGTAAATCGCGGCACGATAAAATCGCGCAATTAGTATCACGAAATTTTTGGGTTTTGCGTATTATTAAGTCGAGTCATATAAAATAACGTTTCAAATAGTCGTGGTCCAAATTAAGTGGCCATCGTGTTCGAGAAGGCCCCGAGAGGCCCCGTCCGTCCCCAGATACCCTGAGACGTCCCCATTTTAATTTGTATAGAGTCTCTCGCATGCCAGCCGAAGGCCGTGTTTGTTTGGTTTTTTTTGTTTAGTTCGAGGTTGAGTACGCATTGAGCGCGTTGCCCGAGAAAGGCGCCCAACATGAATTAACGAAATTTATAAAGAGAAAAGGTAAAACGGGTCGAGACATAGCGTTTGGCACTTCGCGTGTCCGGTAACCCGTCAAATAATTCGAGGCAACATTATTATCCTTGCGGAAATAGTTTAAATTATATCGAGTCTTTTTTCATTATTGGTTTTTGTAATTCATCACTTACCTTCAACTTCTTTTTTTTCTGTATCGAGCTTTCATTTCTTTATTGATGTAAAATAAATACTATTTGAATTTTTCCAGTTGTCGACCCCTCAAGTTTCTCCTTCCCCCTCCCTCCGCCTACGTTAACACGCGATACCCGTAATAAAATTGGCGCCCAACGTGGGGCCCGAAAAAACTTTCGTTCTTTTTATAGAAAGAGCCCACCACGACTATTATTGTTATTCAAAATATTATTATTAATTTTTGAATTAATAATAATTATTTTTCGAGAATTATTATTTTTCGTTTCAAAAGTAAAACATTTATTCGGTGTGAACCGTTCAAATCGAATAGTTTTTTTGCGTTTTCGTGAGAAATAATAATTACCCTCACCCCTGACAGGTATATTTCGTGCCGGATGAGACGATCCTGTACCCGGAACAGTACCCGAATAGGACCCATCCCAAAGGCTCGGTCGCGACATGCAGACCCTCCCCCTCCCCGACCCCGATCATCACAGGACTCGTCACAATATTACGACTCGCAAAGGCCACGGCATGCGAGAGGAATAGACCATTGGCAGAGATACGGGCCCCGATTCGCGGGGAAGCCGGACGAGGATGCCGAGGAATTCTAGCGGCGGATGCACGAATACTGCATCTCAAGGAAGCTTACGGAGGAAGATCTGATGGACGCTCTTCCCGAGGCTTTCACCGGTGACGCGCTTCTATGGTTGAGAGTAGAACGAGAGGAATGGAGCTCGTACGAGGAATTCGTGTCCTACTTTCGGGAACGCTTCGGCCATGGTGACCTGCAAGAACGTCTGAGAAAGAAAATGGAACTCCGCACGCAGGGGCCAGGAGAGCCTATGGCGGAGTTCATCGTGAAAATCCGGACCCTCTTCAACAACCTGAGCCCACCGTTGAGTAAAGAGACTCAACTGGATATATGCTGCGAGAATCTGAACCCGGATTACGCCGAGCACATCCAGCGGAAGGATGTGAGCAGCTTCCTCGATCTCCAGCGGCTCGGACGCAGCCGCGAGATATTTTGGGGGAAGGCGAAAGCATACCGGGCACCGCCGAAAAAGGGTCTGACATTCGTGCCCTCGGCATCGTATGAACAGCGTGGCCAGGAGGCCCGCATGAAAATAGCCGCCCTGGAGGAACCAGAGGAATACGAACCCGCCGAGTATGAAGAGGACTACCCCTCTTCCTCGCCTACTCCTCCATCGCCGAGCCGAACCCCTCGCCAGAACCCCTCCGACTCAGCCGCGAAGACCAAGGGTCGTAGCGGCTACCCCAAGAAGGCGAAGCACTCCCCGAAACCCCCATCCCCACCTAAACCCTCATCCGCCCCTTGCTCCCCACATACCTGGAAAAACCCGCCAGCAAAACCCCCGGTGAATCCCCCACGAATTCCCCAAAGCCCGTCTCAGAAACAGCCTCGGCCCAGCAATCCTGAAGGACCTGGCCCGAGGTGTTATAACTGCCGGCAACCGGGACACCGCTACCGGGAGTGCACGCAGCTAATGGGCCGATTCTGCAGAATCTGTGGATAGCCTGGATGCGACGTGAATTCATGCCGTAATTGCAAACGAAAGCGTTCGGAAAACGCCCGGTCGGGAGGGCAGTAAGCCCCTGTACCACCCGACGGTCGTTAAAGAAGGAGAACCTCCTTCAGATGCCCCGAACCCCGCCGTTGCCTGACTGTGCCATGAGGGGCGTAGAACCAGCGCGGCAGGAAGAGTCCAACCCGCCCCCGACAGAAACCGATACAGACTTGTTCCCGTGCGAACATATGGCTTCCCGAGAAGAGGAAGGTGTGGCTGACCGAGAAGAAATGTTTATCGGAGCTTTAAGTATGGATGCTCGCCACCACTTATGGATTAACGTGGGTGGCGAGCTCCTATTGGCGTTGGTAAACCCGGGATCTACGAAAACGTACCTCGGACTGGAGGTAGCAAGGAAGAGAGGAATCCTCTTGCAACCGATAGTGGAGGGCGTTCGGGTCGCCAACGGGGCAGTAGTTCCGGTAGACGGGGCAGTCACACTGACCTTCGATCTCGCAGGAAAAGTGCAATCTCTCCAGGTACGTGTAGCCGCGTTAGGCTACGAATTTGTTATGGGGATTGACTTTTTGAGATTGTTCGGAATGCGTGTGGATTACAAAACGGATCCGTGGTCCCTTCACGGTGGTCCGGAGCGTAGCTTCGCGACACCGGGTGGGCCACGTAGGAGCATCCCCGCATTCCCCGAGGCTGCAGGCTTGGAACCTGCCTCAGTCTCAGCAAATAGACGTCTAGAATCCCTTCTGGACGAGTTAGTATCCCCCTCACAGGACGGACAGTTAGGACGAACGAACCTGACGCAACATTACATCGACGTGCAAGGGCACCCCCCGATCCGACAGAAGCCCCGTACAATTTCCCCGTACCTCCTCCGAATAGCCCAAGCCGAAGTCGATAAGATGATCCAAGAGGGAGTGATTGAGAGGACGAAGAGCTCTTGGCTGAGTAACCCGGTGATCGTCTCGAAGCCAGGCGGAAAGCATCGTTTCTGCACTGACTGTCGCGACGTGAACCGGGTAACATTGAAGGACGCCTACCCTCTTCCCAATATGGATCGGATCTTGGATGGCCTTCGGCTAGCCCGGTTCATCTCGAAGTTGGATCTGAGCCAGGCTTATTCCCAGATCCCTGTAGACCCCCGAAGTCGTCCTGTCACCGCCTTCGCCGTTCCTGGCCGAGGACTTTTCCAGTTCAGGAGAATGCCGTTCGGGCTGACGAACGCACCAGCGACGTTTCAGCGGCTGATGGATCAGCTCATCGATCCGGCATGGGAGCCTCATGTCTTCGCGTATCTCGATGACGTGATCATCGCCACCGACACCGAAGCTGAGCACTTCGAGTATTTGAGGATCGTCCTGGAAGTCTTCCGAGCCGCGGGGCTCACCATTAACCGGGAGAAAAGCGAATTCTTCTGCCCGGAAGTAACGTATCTAAGATACGCCATCGGCCGGGACGGATTGAAGGCAGATCCGGAAAAAGTTGCCCCTATCCTAGCATACCCTCCACCCAGGACCTTTCGGCAATTACGCCGTTTCCTGGGAATGGTAGGGTGGTATGCCCGATTTTTACCCACCCTTTCGCGGGATAAAATTCCCCTGACCGAGCTCCTGAAAAAGGACGTTCCCTGGAGCTGGGGGACCGAACAGCAGGAAGCCTTCGAGTCTCTCCGCGAAGCCCTAAGTCAGACGCCAATCCTAGCCCGTCCCGATTTCACCCGCCCTTTCGTCCTCCAGACAGACGCCAGCGACTCGGCCGTGGGAGCCGTCCTGACGCAGGAATTCGACGGTGAAGAGCATCCGATTGCGTTTGCCAGCAGGGTGCTGAGTAACGCAGAACGCAAATACACCGTCACAGAGAAGACGTGCTTGGCGGTAATCTGGGCAGTGAGGAAGTTTCGGCCGTACATCGAAGGCACTCACGTTACTGTCATCACCGACCACAGCAGTCTCCAGTGGCTACGGAATCTAAAGGACCCTTCGGGACGATTAGCCCGGTGGGCACTCTCGATGCAAGCATGGGACCTGACGATCATTTACAGGAAAGGAACCCTTCATGTTGTCCCTGATGCCCTTTCCCGCATGTACGAGGACACCGACGCGGCCTTAGCCGCGCTCGGAGAAAGTACCGACCCCTCGTACCTGGACAAGGTACAAAACGTCCGTGAATTCCGATAGAAATATCCAAGCTGGAAACTCCAGGACAACAAACTGTACTACCATCGGCCGCATTCGATCATCGATCCGACGATTGTGGACTTGGATTTCTGGAAGCTCGTCTTGTCCGCTGAGACTAGGCCGCGAGCAATGGAGGATGCCCATCAAGGACCCCAGGCTGGCCACCTGGGTACTGATAAGACGTATCAACGGGTCATCCAGGATTTCTTCTGGCCAGGCATATTCCAAGATGTAGCACGATACGTGGCGCGTTGCCCCGTATGTCAACTCCACAAGGTTTCGCAGTTACCCCCGTCCGGCCTGATGCGAGAGCGTACCACGGAAGGTCCATGGTGCGTAGTCGCTGCCGACGTGATGGGTCCGTTTCCCCCCAGCAAAGCTAAGAACCGTTACGTCGTTGTCTTCCAGGATGTCTTCACGAAGTTCGTGGAGGCTAAGGCGCTTGGTAGTGCTACCGGCGCTACAATAATGAAGGCATTCGAGACTATGGTGGTCAACCGGTACGGTTGTCCCCAATACTTCCTGACCGACAACGGAACGGAATTCGCACGTTACGCGGTATTTGGATGAGCTGGGAATTCACCAGACAACGGTGCCGCCTTACCACGCGCAGTCGAACCCGGTTGAGCGAGTCAACCGGACTCTAAAGACGATAATAACATCGCACGTGGGAATGTATCACCGAGACTGGGACGCACACCTGCCGGAATTATGCTTCGCGATGAACACGGCCGTGCAGTCCTCCACCCAGATGACCCTTGAATTTTTAAATTTTGGCCGAAACCCCCGCCCAGCCAAAAGCCTCCGAGACGAAGTCCCTGAACCCCCCACATTAACCCCAGGAGACACGGAGGTTTGGTCCAATCGGATGCAGCGGTTACCTCTGCTGCACGACTGGGTTCGGAAGAACCTAGAGGCCGCCGCGAAAAGGCAGGCCAAATACTACAACAGGAACCGAAATAATACGAGGTATCAGGTGGGAGATGTAGTTCTGCGGAAGAACCGAGTTCTGTCATCAGGAGCGCAGAACTTCGCCGCCAAATTGGCGCCGCGGTATAGCGGCCCCTTTCGTATTCTGGCGGTGCACTCCCCGGTTGTATAAGTACTCGAGGATCCGACGAGTCATCGCAACCCTCGGGTTCACATCAAGGATCTGAAACCCTTCCGGGACCCACAAGGAGTCCCAATCTCAGAAGAAGAGGCAGCCCCTGACCCAGAGATCGCCGGCCCGAGCAGGCCGCGATCACCAGCAACCGTAGCCCCAAGCCCAAAACGGCGTGGCCGTAGCGGGCTACGTTCCCAACGTTCAAAGAGAGTGGAGCTCTCCGACGCCCACCTCTTCGACCTGATCTCCCGGTTAGAACGACAAGAACGGTACGATCAGGGACAGACTCGCGCTTAGTAATGCTTGCTTTATGTGCTAACCATCGCTTTGTGTGTGCCTTATTTGCAGCTTGCTTCAAGAGAAATGGCGAGGAAGACCGTACTCACTAGGCCGCCGTATAGACGGCCGCTAGGAGAGCTGGTAGTCCCCCCGCAATTTTTGCTGGGGGAGACCGAGGCAGGATACCCTCGCCCATCCTGCCACGTGGTGGAGGGATGGCGCGAGGACTACCGTACCACGTGGTACACCTTTGGTAGGGAAGAGGATGAGACACCCCCGGTCGCAGGAGCCGGGGTCTAAGAGGCAAGAAGCCGCACGGAGCCCCGAGGAGGGTCTCCAGCCTGTTGGAGCGAGATCGAAGCGAAGCTACAGAACGACGGACGACAGTACCTGCGTATGCGACGAACGATTACCAGTAGGGCAAAGTCATCGCAAAGACTTAATAAACTAAGGTAACCAGTATGTGATTTAATTATTCGAGATTGATCACTTCAGTATTACGGGTAACTTCAGCCAGCGGATATTATGGGTAAATGCCGCCAGCCTAGTACTCAAGTACACCTTTCCTTAAAATACCCATTCCGGCTCCTCCCCTGAAGTAAAGAAAGCATAACTGAATAACCGCTCTTGCAGGAAAAGAGGGGAGTACTCCAGTTTAAGCAGGGGGGAGTTGTGACGTTGCGTCACAAGGGAGTTCGAGAAAAAGCCCGCCCGACCACGCTCGGTCTCAGTCTCTGCCACGCACCTTATTCGGAAAATTTACATGTTAATATTAAGGTATTTTTAAGTTATTTTCTTTGTATAGAAGCCGCGACACTATCCCCCCCGTCCTTCCCGCACCCCCTTCTCACGATCGCGACGCGACCACGCGGACTGTCGACTGGGGCCACGTCGGCTCGGCCGTCGACTCCGAGACCTAGCAACGCCATCTCCCGACGACGCGGACAGTGGACTGGCCGTCCGAGAGCATCCCGCTGCCATCTCCCGAGTCCCCGGCCTACCGCGCGTCAGGAGAGACTGCAGCTCTCGCGCGGTATGGCTGGCGAGCGCCGTACCGACTGGGGCGCTCCGCGACTCGGGAGGAAAAGGATTCATCAGGGCGATCGACCGAAAGGGGGAGCCACGAAGATCGAGACGAAAATCGATAGGAGGTCCTTCGTCTATAACGGGATTGGGCGAGAGGAGGAAGCCGGCCGGCGTGGACCGTCACTTAGTCCCGGAGCGTGGTCGAGCGAGTGCATAGCCAAAACGACAAGCGCAAAACCGAGCGAAAGGAGAAAGAGAGAGAGAGAGATAGAAAAGACGTCGAGAAAAGTCGAGTTCTCTTGGTAGGATCTTCCCAGCGAAAACGTAAGTCCTTCCTTTTTCTCTTTCGCAAGAGCGGCCAGCGTGCGCCGCTAAAATCAGTTCGGGAAATTTAGTCGCACGGGCGACCGTTAAAATCCGTTCCCTTCACCCCTCCCCCATCATTCCCGATCGTCGTCCCAACTCCGTGCGCGTCGCAATAAATGAAGTGTAAACTAGATTACGGTAATTAAAATCAGTGCGTGCGATTCGAGTCATTAGCCGAGAAATTGCGTTATTATTAGCGCGAGACACGTGTAACAAGGTGTTCGTGGCGGATCCCCGTCGTCCCTCGTGAAAATTCCCCTCGCGCGCGCGTAGCCGCGGCCGCCTCGTGTAACACGACCGCCGGCCGACTCGAGCAATCCGCCGTGTGAGTAAATCGCGGCGCGATAAAATCGCGCAATCAGTATCTCGAAATTTTTGGTTTTTGCGTATTATTAGGTCGAGTCATATAAAATAACGTTTCAAATAGTCGTGGTCCAAATTAAGTGGCCATCGTGTTCGAGAACCCCGTCCGTCCCCAGATACCCTGAGACGTCCCCATTTTAATTTGTATAGAGTCTCTTGCTTGCCGGCCGAAGGCCGTGTTTGTTTGGTTTTTTTTGTTTAGTTCGAGATTGAGTACGCGTTAAGCGCGCTGCCCGAGAAAGGCTGGCGCCCAACATGAATTAACGAAATTTATGAAGAGAAAAGATTAAACGGGTCGAGAAATAGCGTTTGGGACTTCGCGTGTCCGGTAACCCGCCAAATAATTCGAGTCAACATTATTATCCTTGCGGAATTAGTTTAAATTATATCGAGTCTTTTTTCATTATTGGTTTTTGTAATGCATCACTTAACTTCAACTTCTTTTTTTTTCTGTATCGAGCTTTCATTTCTTTATTGATGTAAAATAAATACTATTTGAATTTTTCCAGTTGTCGACGCCTCAAGTTTATCCTTCCCCCTCCCTCCGCCTACGTTAACACGCGATACCCGTCATAATATATATATATATATATATATATATATATATATATATATATATATATATATATATATATATATATATATATATATATATATATATATATGTCTGGAGGCAGTTTTTGGGACAGTGCAATTAAAGAGCTCTATTGCGTAGAAAATTGCATTTACAGTTCAATGGGACTTGAACTTTTGTGTACAAAAGCATAGTTTCGGAGATATAACCAAATTGGTATAATCTGGCAGTTACCGGGACTTCGCCAGAATGGCACTATCCAGGACATTGCGGGTTCCAGGACATCTATAATCTGGTCGCTTCGGGGATTTGAACAGGTTCAAGGACACGTTTTAAGCGGCAGTTTCCAGGACAGCTAATTTCTGTACTACACTGCAAAAAAAAATATTTAATTTACATAGCATCTATTTAAATGAAATAGGTTTTTTCCTTGTCTCATGGCCTACTACGATCCTTTTTGTTTTAAATAATGTTTTTATTTTTTCCAGCTATTCTTATTAAATATTAAATCTATTCAAATTAAATAAATAAAGATTAGATTCAAGTACATTCTTTCTTTGACGGTATGGGAGATATCTTTAAATCGAAAATATCTTTATTAGCGTCAATAAACGTCTATTTGATTCAACTAAATATTTCTGTTCAATTGAGGAAAAATCTTATTTGAATGAAATAAATCTTCATTTGCTTACAATATATGTATCTTTAAATCAAATATATTTCCGCTTTGAACGTATGAAAAATATATTTGAATCATTGAAATTCCGGTTTGCATATAGCATATGTATGTTTACCTCAAATACATATTTTCTTTTAGGGCCACTAAAATTTCTTATCAATGTAAAGTATCGTAGGTCAGTAATATTTCTTAGTACACAAAATATATTTGATCTCATGTATTTATTTCATCCAGATTACATTGCAATATACTGTTACACATAGGGTAATGTTAGATAATTAAAATGTAATCCTTTTCGTAGATGTAACGGCGTAGACTCAAATAAATCTTCAACATTCATGTCGTATGTATCCGGGAGAGATAAGTTTGATACGTCGACGAGATACGAATGATTATGTTCGTTAAAACCAATAGAAGGCACACTTTTCAACATAAAATACAATCTCTTTTCTTGGACGAAAATGCCTGTGATAAAACCAAAATATGGGAGGTCATCTACAGTATTGACGTAAACGACGCATTTATGAGGTTTATACAAACGACCGTTCCACTTCGCCCATTTATGCATCCTTGCACCGTGAAGGTAATCAGGTGTTGTACAATGGTCAAATGTTATTTTAGGTCCTACATCTAATAAGTCTCGCACACCCGATTCATGCGACAACGAATAAGCTAAACGTGTCTGATGCGTTGTCGCTATCGTGTGCATTATATTTACTCGGCTACCCGATATTTGGGCTACATTTTTTCCTACTTTGTGCTTTCCTTCATATCTCATACTCCAAAAATTGCGTAATGGTCCATACAAATTTAATATTGCAGGATAGTGCATCATATAATGAAATTCCGGTTTTAATCGCTCGTTCTCGTATTTTGGAACCTTCTTACAGGTATCTAAGTACAACGTATGGTGCTCTTCGATTAACATTTTCAAAAGATCATGAGAGCCTACGTGGTATAAAGGAGCCATGACAATATCCATGATGTCGCATAGAGTAGTATACAGTTTCCAAACGGCGTCTTCTTCAGGAATTGCACATCCAACCATTAATCCAAAGTTTCTTACGAAACACATCATTTCGTTTGCCTTCATATTCAATTTTTTTTTCTCCAACATATTTTCACTAATGGATGGAGATATTTCTGTACTCTATATATCCGTAATCAAAACTTTTTATATATGCGTTCAGTGAATGTAACGAAAACACTTCCACGTGCAAATAATATGCAATAATAAGCGTCATATCGTAATTGCAAACACCTTCGAGCATGTCATGCATGATGTCGACTGCATTATTTTCGACGACGTGAAATGATGGTATCTGATTGAAAATACAGTTTTCTTTTATGCCCGTCATTCGAAAATCGTTAATTTGTAGGTCGTCATTATAGTTGATCGGCGTCCGCATTAGTGCATTGTCTACTGGTTTGACACTTCGTAATAAATCGTGTTTGTGACCACAACATATCCGACAAAAATGATTGCTAGAGCATCCAGAATAACCAAGGATAGCATTCAGCCCTGCATTGTCTCCCAATATCATTGCCAATGAAAAATATATAGTGCAAACTTCTTCATTGTTAAGTTCAATCTGTATGCCCTCCGTCTCTAGGAACGTTAGTTCATCAACATAAATTTGAAAGACTCTGTTACCATAGTGAACAATGTCTTTGTGTTGCACAAGTAATGCTATGAAAATATTTTCGAGTCGCGACTGAACGTGGACCGGAAAACAACGGGGGCTTACGTATACGGCCCCAATTTTATGAATACCAGCACGTGATCCGATCGGGTTGTTACATTCGAATTCGTCGTAAAAAATATGTAATGGAATTACAAACTTGTCAATAAAAAGTTGTCGCTTTTGTCGCCAGAATAAACTATGAGCGATATCGTCGATACAGCCACTAACTTCTTTAGACAGGAAAGATTTTGCTGCTTCTAGAACAGTGGGTACGTTAAATAATGTTTTAAAAAGCTTACGCAAAGGTATGAAAGTCACGTTAACGGCAACAGGAACGCTTACGGTCGTACCATCGATAATTTTGTCCTGAATTTCTTGACCGATAAATATTTTCTCCGGTCGGACAAAAGCACCACTTTTCTGCAATAATTGCGTTCGCCGATACTCAGTACTTTCACTGGGAAAAGGATTGTTTAGAAAGCTCAAAATACTGTTTAAATTATTTCGCGAAGCCGGCTCTGAAACTACCAAATTTTCCACTAGTGTACCGATGTTACATATAAACCCAGAAGTTTTGTTAATAATTCGCTGAAGTGCCGTACGAGATAAGGTTTGGTATGTATGCAATTTCGCCAAATACGTCTGTGACAACTTTGTTAAAGTTTGAGTAACGTGCACAGGGCTAATGGTTGATATACTTTGCTTCGGAATATTTTCGGCTGTTGGCAGAGGATCAATCGGATTAGTGTTTACCGTTTCGGTATCAACTATCACTACTGGATTTTCAATGACCTGCCTTTGAGGGTTTGTTTTTTACATGTCGCTTAAACGAATGGAGACGTTGAAATGTCCTCGCACATCTAGTTTCTCCACATGTATACGTTCTCGTGTCGTTATGATACATCTGTATATGCAAAAACAGTGCTTCGGGGGTAATACACTGCGTATTACAATATTCGCTTACATCGTTAAATGAACAGGTATACATCTTAAAATCGAAATGAATAAGAAAGCATGAACTCGTGAATAAGTAACTCGTGAATTGAACGATAATACTTTGTTGTCGTAGATACAATAATTATCATGTAAAAAAGTACTTTAATACGAATTTTACTTTGGTCTATTACATGGGTAGAGCTACGTAAGCAGAGGAACTACCGTTGTCAGTCTCACAAATGATTGCGTATCGGATGCAAGTCCATACTTGGGTATACGATTTTTTTTCTAAACTATTACAACGATAATAACTTGATCGTTTAATCATTTATATCATTACGACAATTAGTGCGTTGATATTTAGCAGAAGCCAATTTGAAACGTAGCGGAAGAGTAGCTCAGAGTTCGCTAATCAGAGCGGTGACAGAGCACGAGACTTTGTCGAGGTTTGGGGTTATTTTATAAAAATACATCTGTACAAACATCCACGTATTCTGAGTTTCCGGGGGGTATTCCAGATTTAATACATGGAATAGTTTAAAGCACACATCAACCGCTGCAAGTGGGTTGTCAAGGCGATACCGAATATCTTCCAGAACAACATAAGAGTTTTTGATTTCGGAGAAGGATTCTCCGATAATAACGACAAAAGGCTGAACAGATCGTTTCATTTTTTCATATTTTTTTGTCTCTCGCGAAGGGTAATTTCCAGCTCCGCTACGGTCTAGGAGACAAAATGGACAATGATTATTATTACGTGCTTATGAATACAAATTGGACAGAGTATTGAGATTCCGGATACGTTATACTACGCGAAGATAAATAATCGTATTGAATGATAAAATACCTTAGCATGGAGAATGAAGCTGTCCTGAGATTCTGCAATTGGCGGCTTCCATGACTCTTTTTTCGTCTTTCCGATTAATCTGGGAGGCAATAAAGCCGGTATCAGATACAATAGTGCGGTATCTTTGCATGCTGAAATAAATAAATTTCAAATAGAATACACTTCAGGCAAAATAACTCGATTCTTCAGTGTTATTTGCTTTACCATCAGTTGAATCCTCCTTTAATTGAGAAACGATTCGCGTTGAAGCATTTTTGTCTTTTACCGCTCGCGCCTTCATTACACACCACAGTTTGTCTGAGTGTGTGTCCCACCCATGCAACAATCGATGTCTTTTTCCAGGATGCGCAATATCAAAATCAATGGAAACCTATAGGGCAACGGAAATGACTTGTACTTAGAGATGTCGCACGATTATAAATGATAAGAGACGCTTAGCTTTTGTTAAGTTTTTATTTTCCGTTATGTGTAAATAATTTTTTTAAAGTCTATGCTATGGAAGTAATGTACATCCAAAATCCCTATAGATAAATTGGAAATGTTTTCTAACCTAAAATTACATCATTCTAAAAAAAACCGAATTCTATTTTCGAAAGCCATAATTAAGAGTTAATAATTCCGTATCAGGCATTACGATTGTACATTACATTTGGATTTTGCATCACGAAAACGTTTTGATTGAATACCACGAGCTTAATGTACAAAGGGTAGTTTTTTCACTTTGTTAAATTCTAGATGTAATGACAAATTAACTGTGATCACGTATAACTTTAATTTTTAGCGCGAAGGAATGAATTGCGAATGGAATTTATTCGTGCTTCATTATGAGAGTATACTTACCAGTGTATATCCTAGAGGATGCTTTAGGGCGGGCCATTCCTTAAAGATGTCCGTTATTGTGATAGCAGATTCTTTTTGCAGCTGCTGCAATCGATTCGGCGTCGTTTTCGTCCATAGTTCTACAACTTGCGTCCAGGGTTTCGAATAATGCATGAGCCATGTTTTTGCTTCGATAAATTCGTCTGCTGGTATCACTGCATCCCAAGTATTTGTAATAAGTTGGCATCAAATATAATTGGCACTGTAATTATTTCTGAAAAGCCATGAGCTTACGTTTTTTGACATCAATGATTATTCTCTCAGCCGTTATTTCATTTGGGGGGGGGGACAGCAGACCATGTTTTTTTAAGGTTGTTCTCCGGTTACGATAGCGGTAAGGCAACTTGCCCTTTGGAATCGATTACTTTTTACCATCAGTAAAAGGTGGTATATAATATGCGCCCTAAAGAATTAGAGACTCGTAAGTATGGGATCTTATAGAAATAGTAGAAAAAATCTTTTATCTAAAAGTAGGAAAAGAAATATACGCACCTGCGATTCTGTTGGAAATAATTCGCATATTAATTGAGCAGCTACTTTAAAGTGTTCATTTTTTTAATCCTTTCCGAATTGCATCAAAAGTCTGTCGACTACGACAGCGGTCAATTTGCATCGTGCAAACTCGTCAAGTTTGCTCTTGGCGTGAAAAGTCGCTAGGATTATTTTACCGTCCGTGCAGGATTGCAAAAACGTCTTCAAATCCTAAGTGGAGTACGTCATGATACCAGATAAGATATAATAATGATACTTTAAGCAGGACGTTACCAAAATGGATATATCTAGAAAAATTATAGTGGCTTGCATTACGAGTTGAGGCCCAATAAAATCCCAAAACACGTTGATAGGAAATGAAAATAATCGGTTCTGTGGTAATTAAATCTCATTATCCTTAAACATTCCCAAGTAAAAGGACAAACTAAAAGTGTGGTTTTTTAAAATTAATTGAATAAAACAATCCTGTTATCCAAGGAAACATATTACTGTTTACTAAATACTAACCAAACAATAAAGCATGTCTTTTTAAATTTCATCGGGTCGAAAATGTCTACATGGAGTTGCGTGAGCGGCTTCTCATGAAAAAATAGGTATGGCTAGCCGATGAATAAAAAATATTTAAAAATCTTCTCGATATGTCATTTAAAAAAGCGGGAAAAACGAGAAAGACCTATTTTGCAAACAAAAACTCCTATCTGAATCTATTAATCGTGATAAATGTATTTTCAAAACTATGCATTTCTATTAAAAGAAGTATTATCTCAATCAACGATTCATGAATTAATTTGAAAAGTTATTGCTACATATAATTGGTAAAATGTTACCTCTGCTGTCGTATTTTTTTGTGCTGCACATATGCTGTCCGACGTTGTCGCATATAGCTCGCTGCAAGATGATGCAGATGACTTACTGGTATCCACGTGCTCACTTTTCGCTGAATTTTTTCTCCTCGGGACGGTTCTTCGTGGTTTGCTTCACAAATGTATTGGTAACAGTCTATGCAAAAGAATTCTTACTGAGATTCAATAAAACGAAATGGTTGTCAAACTTTTTATTGCAACTTTTTTAGTACTTTCAAAACTAATTTTTTTTCGGACGTATAACCTGTTCCATTTCATTAGTTGCATCTTTGCCTAGTGCAAAGAAGTCTGTATAATTGAAAGATGACGAATCGATCCGACATCGCTTCTTTTTCGGCGACGAATCGTCGAGACTATTTGAGGCCGACGCTAAACTTTCTGACGAAATCTTGAGAGTTTGAACCGCTTTTTGAAATCTCAAGCGATCTCCGAGAGGATCGATTAATATGCCAACGAAATTCAAGGGCAAATCTTCAATTTCAGAGAGACCGATCCGATTCTCTAAAAAAATATTCGGTGGGTCGAAATAACCCCGAGTCCGATAAGATTGTGATTTATTTCTAATGCTGACGCCAAACAATGTACAAATGTCGCACAACGTGAAAAAGATGGCCGATCCACACAGGGCAAATATGAAAAAGTTACCCGGTACTTACGTTTGAAAGCACTGATATATTCACCAAGGCTGTGAATTTCCAACCACCCTTCGGTTTCCTCGTCCATATTCCTGAGTCAAGTCGTATTCACCGAAGAAAAAAGTTACGAAAATGCAACTCCCAACTCGATAGACCACGCGTAACGGTCACGTGCTGGTCGAAATTTTTTGTCGCGTTGCCGGCGTATCGGCATGAAGAAGCACAAAACACACAAATTGACAGGAGCGCGCAGAATACACGGGAACGCGCAAAAAGCCGTAAGAGCGCGCAAAAAGGCGGGAACGCGCAGAAAGGCGCGGGAGCGATCATCACATGAGAAACTTCTCATAGCGGTTGCTAGAGGGCCAGTGATGCTATCTTGTCAAATAATAAGTTTATTTGACCGCACCATATATCGCATGAATGCGTGAAAAAATATATATTCCCTTCTCGTAAAAGTTAAAGGTGCATTTTTTTTACACCAATAAGGCTGTTGTTTGCAAAAAAGAAAGTTTTCGTTATGCCTTTTATTAACAACCCAACTATTTATGAATATAGAAAAAATAACTCTTTTTCTCAACTACAGAATGTTACGAATAGATACATTTAGTGGATTCAACTAAATTCTTTTTTGAACAGACGAAACCGAATCACAGATTTATTATAAACAAATAAAATATTTAGTTATTTGACGGTATTAAGCAGATCTTGGTTTGAATAAAAAAATATATTTAAAATAAATAATTCCAATAATGGAATGCAGCAGGAAAAATTTGATTTCACGAAAAATCTACTTAATTCAAATTTTAAAAAATCAAATAGACGCATTTCACTACTATCAATAGAATTTTTCTGTCAGTGTATGGTTGCTTCCAGGACATTGGCAAATGCTTTAACTTTAACTATTCGGTGGGTTCCAGGACATACAGCAAGTGGCATGTTCCGGGACCCGAGCAATATTCCAGGACATGTATTCCAGGACATAGATACCAATAGCATTCCAGGATATTTATAAATTGGTCGCTACCGGAACCTCAGCCTGTTCCAGGACATGTACTAATTGGCATATTCCAGGACACGCAACTTATGTAATACGCTGGCTTCTGAGACATGACTATATGACTGACAGGATTTAGTTTTGACCATTGGGTGGATTTCAGGACCACTACTGCCGCACATGTTCCGAATCCCGGGCATATTTCACAACACACATAGAACGATATATTCCAGGACAAGTACGAGAAGATATTTTTCAGGACATACAAAACGATATATTCCAGGACTTGACCATATTTCAAAACATACGGAATGTCATTTTACGTCACAATAAGTTAAAGTAGAGTTTTATAATATTGTCCATATGAATCTAAATTGACCGGATGTTGTCCATGATGCAAATTTCGGTGAAACGTTTTATGATATTACTACACGAATGGTTAATTCTGCCCTACGATATAAGGAAAGCGATTATTTGCAGAAAATCATGACGATGCATGCAATGTCACTTGCATGTGTCTAGATATGTGCTTGAGCCCTGGTGTGTAGGGTCTCTAGGTATCTCTTCAGGCCGGGAATGCATCTTTTCTAAACGTACTATGCTTGTCCCGGAACCTGCCAAATAGTACTTTTTGTCAGTTTTCGAGACATGCGGTTTCTATTAAACCTTGTCGTTCATGGCATTGCTGAATGACTTTATTACAACCATGGGGTGAGTTCCAGCACATTCATCACGTCGAATGTCCCAAGACTCTAGCATTTTCCAGAATATGTATGAAACAGTACATGTCGAGGCTGGAGCTTAATTTGGACCATTTTGCCATACTATCTCCCTATGGCAAGTATCCCACTTTTACCCTACTATTAAAGTATAACTACAGTTTAATTAATGTAAAATGATTATTTCTTAGTTTAAAAAGTTGCTTAATTGTGTCCCGTCCAAATGTAATCCCGCCTTAAAGAATGGACATCTTCACGTATAAATGTGTCTCTCCTAAATATACTATGTGTGTCCCGGAACCTGTGAAGTAGTACTTTTTGGCAGTTTTCGGGACACGCGGTTTCTATAATACGTTGCCGACCAGGGCATTAACGAGTAACTTTATTAGAACCATTGGGTTGATTCCAGTCTATTTCTCACGTAATGTGACCCGAGTCCCGAGTGTATTGTAATACACGATACAATAAATTTCGGGACTGGAGCATATTTTGGACCAAACAGAATGTATCCGTGATATCGTTCCTAAATAAACCACAATGCCGGTTCTGGAAACTGCCAAATAGGATCTTTTCGCTAGTTTTCGGGACAAGCGGTTTCTATAATACGTTGTCGACCAGGACATTGCTGAAGGCCTATAACAGAACCAATACGTGGACTCCAGCCCCCTTAACACCCCGTATGTTCCGAACTCCGAGAATATTTCAGAATATAAATGGAACAGTGCATTTCGGAAGTTGAGCATATTTCGGAACAAACAGAGTGATGATTTTCGGGGCGAAATATTACTTGATAAAGTTACTATTAGATAATAACAATTATTTGCAGACGTTACGATAAAGTCGAGAGGACTGAACACCTTCAAGTACAGATGCTCTAAGCAAGGCTGCTTTGCATGGTGGGGAATGTGTCTGGGCCTTGGTGTACACCTCTACGGATTTATTCAGTTCAGGAATGACCCTGTGATGTCTCTCGTAAATATACCATGTGTGTCCCGGAAACTATGAAGTAGTACTTTTTGGCAGTTTTCGGGACACGCAGTTTCTGTAATACGTTGCCGACCAGGACATTAACGTGTAACTTTATTAGAACTATTAGGTTGATTCCAGTCCATTTCTCACGTAATGTGACCCGAGTTCCGAGCATAAATACACGAAACAATACATTTCGGGACTGGAGCATATTTCAGACGAAACAGAATGTATTCGTGATATCGTTCCTAAATAAACCATTATGCCGGTCCTGGAAACTGTCAAATAGGATCTTTTCGCTAGTTTTCGGGACAAGCGGTTTCTATAATACGTTGTCGACCAGGACATTGCCGGAGGCCTATAATAGAACCAATAGGTTGATTCCAGCCCACTTAACATGTCGTATGTCCCGAACTCCGAGCATATCCCAGAATAGAAATGAAACAGTGCATTTCGGAAGTGGAGTATGTTTCGGACCAAACAGACAGATCATTTTGCGGACGAAATATCACTTCATAAAGTTACTATTAACAAGAACAATTATTTGAAGATGTTACGATGAAGTTAAGAGAACTGAATATCTTGAAGTACAGATGTTCTGAACGAGGCTGCTTTGCATGTCAGGAAGTATGCCTGGGCCTTGGTGTAAACCTCTATGTACCTCTACAGTCAGGGAATATATATTTGACATCTTTCCTTAATATACAATGCGTGTCCCGGAAACTGCCAAATAGTACTTTTTTCAGTTTTCAGGACAGGTGGATTCTGTAATAGGTTGTCATCCAGGACATTGCCGAAGAACTTTATTGGGACCATGGAGTGGATGCCAGCCCATTCGTCACATTGAATGTCCCGAGTTCCGAGCATATTTCAGAATATATAGGAAACTGTACCTTTCGGGATTGAAGCATACTTCGGACCAGATCGAATGATCATTTTGAAGACGCAACTTCGAAATATTATTTCATAAATTTACTATTCAACAAGAACAATTATTTGCGACCGTTACACTGAAGCTGGTGAAAACTAAGCGGCGTCAACCGACCTCCCTCCCCCCCTCCCCGCCTACACCGATCGAGT
Source organism: Ophion ellenae (assembly GCA_963210295.1). NCBI lineage: Eukaryota > Metazoa > Arthropoda > Insecta > Hymenoptera > Ichneumonidae > Ophion > Ophion ellenae. The sequence continues at coordinate 9,357,190 of OY723394.1, forward strand.
TAAGTACGGATCCTCTGAAGGAGGATGCTTTGTATGTCGGGGAATAATGCTGGGGCTTTGGTATGTCCCTCTAGGTATATCTTGAGTCCGGAAATGTATGTGTCCTATCTCTCCGTAATATACCGTCGTCCTGGAAACTGCCAAGTAGTACTTTTGGCAGTGTTAGGTGGGTTCCAGCGCATCCATTATGTCTTGTATTCTCGGTCCTGCGAGTATTCTAGGAGATGCACGAAACAATATATTTCAGGACTGGAGCATATTTCGGGAAATACTGAATAGTATTTTTTTTAGACATTTTTCGAAATGGCACTTCGAGCTGTTACTATGTAATAAAAACAATTATTAGCCGAGGTCATACAACGAAGTCGCAATAGACTGAATGTCCTCAAATACAGATAAGCAGGTCGAAGCTATTCCGCATGTGAGTAAATGTGCCAAACAGATCAGTCCAGAAACTCCCAAATTTCACTTTATTTGGTACTTTTCGTGATCCTAGCAGGTTGGAGAACATCCATAACGAAGAATACCTAGGAAAAAATCATCTTTTTTAAAAGAAAAAACCATTCAACAATTTTATTCAAAACTAATATTTTATTTGGTAACATTTTTCCAAGTTTTGGTAAAATAATTAATCAGACGTTACTGTAAACTTGATCTTTTTTCATTTTTTATCATGCCCCGTTTCGAAAAAACAAATCTGTTTTTGTAACCCTAGGAACCTTCGCAGAAAATATCGAGAATTAATCGCATACATATTCTCAGATCGACTAGGGAATACAGCTTGGGGGTATCAACTATTGAATAATGCAATTAAAGACGAGTGGAATTGTGGTGCGTAAAGGCCAAATCGTGTCAAAAATGAGTCAATGAGTATTGCGTCCTGTATGGCACAATGAGTATTGTTTCCTGAAATGGTTTACAAAGTTGAAAAAAAAATGTTGAAGTTTTTCGAATTATTTCCTTGTCAATTTAACAACTTACTACTGCAAAGTTGTAAAAAAAAGTAAAAACGAATTGATCTTTTCATTTTGATGATGATTACACGATGTTTAGGAACAATACTTGTTCCGTTGATTGTTTTGTAAAACTTTGATCAATCGGTCCGGAAAAATGGTTCGATGGTTAAATTTGAGAGTTTACAGAGCTATTAGGGGTACATTAAGCTGAGAAAAAACCTTGGCAACCTTAGTCTTTCCATCAATATTTGTAAAGTAGTGGTAGATTTACTGAAAAACCATAAAAAGTCATTTTTTTGTACATTTTTCAAATTAATGTTAAGGGTAGAAAAAATTCTCAACAATTAACGGAAGGGTCTTGTAGGAAATTGATCCAACTTTTCAAATCTGCCCTTTAATTCCCTGTGCGATTCTTGATTGATTAGATATCGATGATCAAAGACAAAAGGATCCGTTTTCATTCAAATTCGGATATCTCAGCAAAAAATCGACAAACGAAAAAAAATCCAAGTGAAGTTAGATACAGAAGCTAACTGACCTTTCCATTGATTTAACTCTTAAAAAAAATTCTGAGCCCGTCGAGTCTTGACAAAAAAACAAGAAAATTTGATCTTCTGATCGCGCGATAACCTTACCTCACAAAAATGTTTGCTGGAAGATCTCAAAACTAGAAACTTAAAGCTTCAAAATGCTTTTTTTCATTTCGATACAACCATTTGTCACACAGATACAGCGCCTAAAAAACACTAAAAAAAATTGAAGAAATTTTCTGTTCTTTTAATTTTTTGGAGTAGTGTACTTCAGGAATTAAGCATTTTTTGAGCCCTGTGGAATGTTTGTTTGGTTGTAACTATACTCTGAAATGGCACCGCAAAATGTCAGCACGGATCCAATGCATTAATCTGCGGGAGTTACGACGAAATTGCGACGGAATAAACGTTTTCAAATACAGTTGCTTTGATCAAGATCATTTTATATGTGTGCTAGAATATGCCAGCTCTTTGGTGTATACGTCAGGTGCCGCTTCCGGAAATAGAGCTTCGATAATTTTCCTAAATATACTATGATGCTTATTCGAGTCACTTCAAACTGATATTTCTTTCGAAAGTTCTATAACCGGAACACGCAGCTTCTATTAGATGTTTTCGTCCAAGACAAACGAATCCTTTTATTCAAGGCATTTGGTGGATTCAAGGACAGTCACCACGTGGCATGTACCAGGACCCGGGCATATTCCAGAATATGTATCCAACGGTATATTCCAAGGCTTGAGCATATTTCGACCTATACAAAGTCGTATTTTAATGCAATATGCCTGAAAAATAGGATGGCCCAAAACTTTTGCACCCAACTGTATAACCATTGCAATTACTACAAACGTAGCTTAGAGAGATTTTCTAGTCCAGATCTAATGGCTTGCATAGTGCTTATGTCTATATATTCTGAGACGCAAAAGAAGCGGTCGCCTCGGACATTTGTTTTCCAGGTGTTTCATCAGAGGTTGTTTCGGTTGTTTATGAGAATATAACAAAGGAAGTAGAAAAACGGGCGAGAATAGTGTTTATAACCGCATAATCGATGTTTGAAAAAATGCAGTGTGTGGTTATTATTTATTCAAGCCAAACAAGGTATGTATGAATTTTATCATTTAATTTTTTTTCACAACCAACCGTTTAAATATTGGGTATAATGTATATGCGACACGTAAGTATTTATAGATTAACGATTAGCTACAAGGATGTTTTCTAAATGAAGACAGTTTCATAGTTAATAAAAAGTTTTTCAAGACAAGGTAAAAATCTTAGGAAACAAACATATAGAACTTGTTACACATAACATTTATGTAAAGAATAATGCTACAAGGATATGAATCATCGTGAAAAATATGAACACATCAAAAAACGTATTGTAGATTAAAACAGATTGAGGACTTTTCTGATTGCATATAAATTCGTCCAATATGTATGAGGAATTTCACGCCATTTCAGCTAGCCCGTGACCCCGACCATTGTTTATTTTCCGATTTTTTTTTGTTAAATTGTGCCCCGTGGAAGGAATATCCACACGAATTATTAGACTTTTATTTATTCTCCATTATGACTTGTAATTTTCCAAACGATGTCGATTTCGGAAGTTTTCGAAACATTTAAACGCTGATAAGTCCTGAACTAATGAGAGAGAGGGAGAGAGAGAGAGAGAGAGAGAGAGAGAGAGAGAGAGAGAGAGAGAGAGAGAGAGAGAGAGACTACCGCGGCGCGGTCCGTGGTGGCGCTCCTACGGTGACAACGTAGCGTGCACATAACGACACAGAACGTTGACTGCGTACTTAGAAGATTGTGCGTATTGACTATATTGCTACAATGCATGCCTAACTTTGTAGGCGATTGCAAATTTTTCGACTGGCAACCCTGTTTTTGTCAGCCGTCTTCTATACGATCGTCTTCGACCAAAAAACTAAGAGGAACAGGAGAAAGCATATATTACTAAACGGCTGAGATGGAAGTCCAGTCATAGTAATCGTCACCTCTAGGTGTGCATATTAGCAAATTAGGCAACTTAGCGCTAGCAAACTAGGCAAATTAGCGCTTAATTTTAATTAATTTTACATTACAGCATGACGGAGTTATTAGAAACATCTTTTAATTCTTATCCACTTTTGTTGTTCAACCTGCCTCGTATTATGACTTGACAGTTTTCTCTTTTTTTTATTCATTCACTCCCTTGACATAGACAAGGATAGTCGACTACGATACCGTACCTCGACGCGCCTTATCGTACGTCGCTTGGTTATCTGAGAGTCGAGATCTGTGATTAGCGGCGTGGCATCGCCGAAGACGCTTTTCAACGTTTGAAGACTCCCCTCAAAAATAGCTCGAAAACCACTTAAAAACTGTTTTTTTTCAGCTATAACCGAATATGCATCATATTTTTGAGAGTTAAAAATATTTTTTTTAAGTGTTAAAAAAACGATTTTTCGAAAATTTTACAGTGGTGTCCTCCTTTAAGAGATCCACTCTCACCACTCGAAATCGAAGTACTTGCCAAACGTATGTATGTAAAACCCGTGATTTAGACTTCTGGATTTATTTCCCATTATTTTTACCTAAAAGTTAAGACAACCCAGTTAACCAAGCGTACCATTAGTACAGCGTACCGTGAATGTGGAGTACGCCGTATTCTACAGTACCGATAATGTACGGCTATGAGATACCAGCGTACTCGTACCTCCACGGTATTGCTACCGTGGAATTACACCGTACTGCAGTACACCGTGGCTCCACGGTGGCGATACTGTACCGGTACTGTACTAGTACATTGGCAGTACAGCGTACCGTACGGCGTACCGGTACCAGTGCCGTACGCACGTACGAGGTGGCAGGAATACCGGTACGGGGCACTACACATGAGGGGTACATTTACGGTACGTGGTTAACTGGGAAACGGGAGAGAATGTATTAGCGATCTGCAAATGACCGTTATGTTAGCCATCTAACGGCGCAACGTTTCATTCCGTCGCCTGCAACTACTTGTAGCAATCTACAGATCGGTTGGTATCAGGCGCGTAACATAGTTTAAATTAAACGAAACTACTAGTAAATATGAATAAGATATGAAATATTATGATGTTAGACCTGTAGAATAAGAAAAATGGTGAAAAGTTAGCAGTTACTTGTAGTACCGCTGTCATGCTAAAAGAGAAATCAAATTTGGCGCCAGTAAGTGGCTATCTTCGGACGGTATTCTTATTACTCGACTTCCGTTGAACCTAGCTTTACGCGCTTCTACCGTTTCTTCTGTCTCTTCTCTTTCGATCTTCCGACTCTGCAGGACGCTCGTGGCGTTCGACCCTCGGAAATCGACGGCGAATTTCCACGCTTCACAATCAACCGACAGGTCGTTCTTCACAAATATAAATCTGGTAAATGAAAAAGTTGAATCTAATTTCTCCAAATAATCACGCTGCATTCCTTTTCCGATACGTCGATGTGTTCGGCTTCACTCGCGTGGCCGCAACAATGTATACTACAAGTATACAAAGACGAAAATTTCTCAATTAACATAAATTAAATACTGAAGATTATTCCGAATTAATTCGCTTCGAGCATTATTTCTACTGGCGAGTGTTTTTGCGTATTTTACGAGCTGAATTCGCACGTGTTGCCCATGAACTTATGACCTTCGTTGTTTTCTTCCCGAAGCATAAGCCGCGACAGACAAAGGATCGTGACATTTTGCGGTGCGATGAGCGGGTTTGACGTATCTATCAATCCAGGTAATAAAGTGAATCCATATTTGCATTTATACTTTTAATTAATACTTGAAAAAAATTTCACCAAATGTATACGGAAAATGAGAGCTTCAAAGACATAATTAATAATTGTAGTGTATATAGTTTAGTATATCTTTATTGATAATGAATGAAGAATTATAATTTATTGAATTCTCTTACAGAAATTGATATGTACCGAAATTTATTTATTCTAACATTGCTCAATCGTATTTCAGAAGAACTGCCGAATTACACTTATTCCGAACTTGACAGTATCATAATGCATGCGACAGAGAATTCGCAGGCTTGCAACGAAAATAGCACTGATGCGGATTATTTGGAAGGCGATGTTGTTAGAATGAAAAAACTGGATGATTTGCTGACTTCCGGTGAAACGGAAACAAATTTGATGGGTAAGTACCCTAATTTATTTATTGTGTAGTCCAAGGTAGAGCTTTGGTCAGTATAAACTGTTCTTAACAGCCTGAAATTAAATTATTAAAATGTTCAAATAGTTTAATGTTGGTCTTTTGATCATATATCCGTAACAAGTAACAAATGACAAAAATCGGCACTGGACCTTTCAATAAAATTGAACGCTTGTCACCTCAAAAAGGTCTGGACCTTCCGACAAAATCCTACGGTTGTATAATGAAATCGGTCTGTCTTTGACTTTCCGACAAAGTTCTGCGCCAGTTGGTCGGCGAAGGCGCAAGTTGGTCGGCGCTGGACCTTCCAACAAAGTCCTATGGTAGTCGAATGACATTCCGCAAAGTTCTACTCTAGTCTGTCGACAAAGGTCTGCGCTGGATCTTCGGACAAAATTCTACGCTAATCTATCGGCAAATGTCTTTGCAGTTCGCGCGCCTTTGTCAATAGACTAGCGTAGAATTTTGTCGGAAGGTCGAGCACAAACCTTTGCCAACAGAGTAATGTAGAATTTTGTCGGCAGAATTTTGTCGGCTAGCGCAGACCTATTTCATTTGACTAGCATGGGATTTTGTCGTAAGGTCCAGCGCATATATTTTTGAGGAGACAAGCGTAGAATTTTGTCGGCAGGTCTAGCGCAGACCTATTTCATTAGACTAGCATGGAATTTTGTCGAAAGGTCCAGCGCAGACCTTTTTGAGGAGACATGCGTAAAATTTTGTTGAAAGGTCCATTACAAATTTTCATCAACGGACTAGAATACATATAATCAGAAAGTCCAATATTAATATTTTAACAGTTCTATTGTATAGGTACAGGAACGCTTAAGACAATTTTTTAAGTACATTTATTTGTTATTGGCCCAAACGGTGAAGTGTAATTAAAATTACGATGCAGTTTTCACGAACAGGGAACTGAAAATTGCTTAATACGTTGCATAATAAGAGAACTGCAAATAGTTTGACAATTTGCATAACAATGCAACATATCAATTTACAGTTCCTTGTTCATAAAAACCTGATCGTAATTAAAAGACTTTAATGAAATCGTTTTTGCCTCTAACAAATAAATAAAGATACTTGAAAAATTATTTCAAAAGTACCGATTTTACAACACATAGTGGTCGTACATAATTGGAGAGAGAAATAGCCATAATTGTTTGATGCACATGGATATTGAATTATCTTAAACTATACAGCACGAAAGTTGTTCAAACATGTACCATATTTTTCTATGAAAATACGTATCAAGCCATTTCCAGTTCTCGTTCATAAAAACTGTATCGTAATTTTAATTACACTTCACCGGAAAAATAGTTTTAATGGTTCCTGTAGACATATTAACTGTTCAAACAATTGTTTAAGTATCTTTATTTATTTGTCATTAGCCAAACAATCGGTGAAGTATAATAAAAATTACGATGCAGTTTTTATGAACAGGGAACTGAAAATTTCTTGATACGTATTTTCAATAAAATAATAGGGTACACGTTTGAAAAACTTCCGTGCTGGCTAGTTTAATATAATTTAATATCCCGGTGGACCAAACGATTGTGGCCATTTATCCCACAAATTATGTACGACTACTGTATGCTGTAAAATAGTTGAGAGTATAAAATGTTCCTAAATATAGGAACTTATAAAACCATTTTTGAAAAAAATTCATTTATTTGTTAGCAGCAAAAACGATTCCGGTAATGTGTTTTGATTACGATAAGGTCTTTAGGAACTGTAAATTGATATGTTGCATTATTATGCAAATCGCGATGATTTTTCGAGTCATGCGTTGCCTGTGTTCCTTCCGTTTTTTTTGAGAGTCTTCAATCCTTTCCCATGCAATTTCCTCTCTCTCCCTCTCTTTCTCCCTCTCTTTCTCTCCCTCTCTCTCTCTCCCTCGCCCCCCCCCTCTCTCTCTCTCTCTCTCTCTCTCTCTCTCTCTCTCTCTCTCTCTCTCTCTCTCTCTCTCTCTCTCTCTCTCTCTCTCTCTCTCTCTCCTCTCTCTCCCTCCCTCTCTCCCTCCCTCTCTCCCTCCCTCCCTCCCTCCCTCCCTCCCCCGCCCCCCCCCTCCCTTCATTCGGTCATTTATTTATTGCTTCACAGTGTACTTCATAATATTAACATCAATAAAAAAAATCGCGAGAAAACTACGTAGACAAAAAAGGGCGTAACCTTTCGGGGCATCCTGTATATAAATAACACGTTTCAAGTATGTCCACATAAAATGATGTCTCATTGAAGTTTCTATACATAGTTGTAATCTCATTCTTTTCTACGACAATCAAATATAGATGGTCCACATTCAGAGAATGGACACAGTAATGTACCATCCATCGTCGAAAGTAGCGCCGGGTCGTTCAACAATCACTTGCACGAAGAAGAAAAAGAGATTGGTGGAAGGCACGCAGATAATGTCAACAGATCTAAAACACCCTACGATGGCTGGGATTCCAAGTCTCATGCGCAAAACAAATCAGGAACGGAAAACGATGTCGAAGAGTTGAACTCAGACGGTTCGGAGTTTGTTCCTTCAGATGACGAAGAAACTGTCGATGATCCCCAATTACCCGAAAAAGAAAATAGCGCGGATAGTAATGCATCGCAGACAATGGATAATAGTAATCGAATTGGAAGGTGAAGAACCCGACTGCATTAACGGGAACTAACTTGAGAAAGCAATTAGCTACCCGGTGCTCAGTGCGTGGGTTTGACGACGGGCAAATATCGCAGATAGCGGAATTTATGGGACACAACAAGGATGTTCACCGTGGCATCTATCGGCAACCGAAGCGTACGACACAAATTGTCACCGTGTCACAAGTTTTAGAAGAAGCGCAAGGCTCAAATACAAACAAAAGGACTGCGTCCAACATCACAAGGGATGTAGTACTAACCCGAATACTCCAGCTGTAACGGAAGTTGAGACCGATCAGGATATGACGATACGAACAGAAGTTACGACGGATCAGGATAGTACGGTACAAACAGAAGCTACGACAGATCTCGATATATCGGGCTTAACCGATGAAGACACTAGGGTTGAACGGCGTTCATTGAAAAGTAAGATTAATTGTCATCAAATCTCACTCACAATAAAATGTATTCTTATAAATGCTGCACAGTTAGCTGGATACTTATAACAACAAAATAACGGAAGTGCATGACTCATAATGCTCTAAAGGGGGGATATTAAAATAACGGTTAAAAAAGGCTGAAAAAGGGACAACTAAAATAACGGTAAAACTTTCTTTAATCATTTGATTCTTTGCTACTCTTTCACTGCAAGAGCAACAATATGTACTCTAGTCTGTTGCGTTTTGGATACTTTAAAAAAATTTGATGGTTACATTTGTACAGTATCATGGCATAATTGAAATAACGTAATTAACCTGTATCTCAAATTGAATTACAGCGTATACTTTATTTATTTTTCTGTACTCTAGGTTCGAACAATGTCAATCCCACTAAAACCAGCAGAACTATTCGCAAAAAAGATTCGCAAAAGGCACAGAAGCGTAAGCGAGCTGATTCGATCGGAGATCAGTCAACCGGACCGACCCGAAGACGGAATTCTTTGAGAATTTCTGGAAAACGCAGGCGTGTTTCTTCCCGACTGGCAGATCTCTCTTTAGTTGAAGCAACAAAATCGAATTCTGCGAGGAAAAGAGAAGATACAAAAAGAGGTTCAGTAGGAGGATCGAAACGAGGTTCATGTAAGTGGAAGAATCTAATGTTTATTTTGCGAATGAATGGGACGTGCAATTTTATTTAAGGGGTTAGGCCACAGTAACGGGTATAAAGTCATGTGCGAGTTTAACAATTTTTTTCCGTGTGAAAAAGTGATTCACTCATAAAATTAATTACACATCTATTTAGTATGAATATCGAGCTATTAGAAAATATATATAAATTTTTTTCGATGTACAAAATGGCCGACTACTATGTTGTATAGTTGTCTTTTTTTTAGGCGCTCCGCGGCGTGATATTTAGCATCCACAATTTTTTGCCTAGAACAAAAAACAAAAATTCTCGTCTGTCTACATTAGAATACCTAGAGAAGTACGTACGGAATTTAAAAAAAAATTGTTTTAATCAAAAGTTGTAGGTATTTAAACTTAAGATATGAATTTTCACTGAAAAATTTCGTTATAACTGTTCATAAACTGCCCACAAAATGAAAAGTTTTCGATCAATCAGAAATTCCGTACGTCCTTCTCTGTGAAATGCAATTAGAAACCTAACTTTTAAATTTCAAGTAAATCGAGTGAAAATTGTTGAAGTTATTTGTCACGCTAATTGGAAAAAAGCTGTTTCGAGAAGTTTCGGGTAGTCGGCCATTTTGTCCATCGAAAGAAAAAAAAATATACTTTCTAACAGCTTGATATTCATACTAAATAGATGTGTAATTAATTTTATGAGTTAATCACTTTTTCATACGAAAAAATTGTTGAAGTCGCATACGATTTTATACCCGGTACTGCGGCCCAAAGCCTTAAACGTCAACACGATTTTGAACACCTTTACGCTGAAATAAAAATTTCGAACATTCACTGCACTGATACTGCCAAGAAAATTAAGTTCGAATTTTCATAACGATAAGAAATCGCGAGAGAAAAGTGTAACCTTTGCCTAGTCACTCATTTAAGAACCGTACTTTTGTAACATATTCAACATTTTGATCTACGTGGATACCCATATTTTTTATTTGGTGTTGCCATGTTTTCTATCTCAGTAGTTGCGAAATTAAAACTATTCTTGGACTATTATATTGTATTTAAGCGAAACGTACAGCATTTGTTTATATTTTAACATGAAACATTTTTTTACATTAAGGGGAGATATACACCTAGGAGCCGGAATTTTTGTGAATTTTTTCAACGAAAACTATTTGAAATTTCGGATTGGGGTTTTAATTATCTAAAAGTGTATACATTCAAAAATATGTTTAATTTTCTTGACTTAAAAATATCAAAAATATACAAGGATATTGTATAATCCTTGGAGCGTCGTAAAAAATCTGCGTATACGGTACCCACAGGCGTTTCTTCAAAAATCATCTGAACCAAAAAACGAAAAAGATTATTAAATTAGATACTATAATCTAGTACTTGTCAGCCGATTTTGAAAATATCGATTAATGACAAAATGGCGGATGTTTAAACATAAATAGTGATTTTTGGGCCAAAAAATTAGTTATAATTTTGATAATGGTGTATAGAATAACCACAAAAAACCTCGAGGCAATCGGTTCATTGGTTTTCGAGAAATTTTTGGTACCGATTTGAAAAACGAGGTTTTGAGAAGAACGCGTTTGAAAATTTGGGAATGAATAAATCATGAAATTTGTCAACTTCAATGGAATCATCGATACCAGGCCCCGTAGTGTAGGTCTTCTACGGTTGGCGGAATGTTCATAGCTTCTAAATTTTTTTGTCGGCGTATCTAGATGTCTCCCCTTAATGTCTTGCCATCATGTTTTGGTACGAGGTGATGCAGGATACAGAGATATTCTATGTAACACCGTATCGAGAATTTGTGCCAAAAATGTATAAAAGAAATATAAATCTACAGTATACAGTATAAAAGCTTGAATTTTTAAAAATAGACAACACTGAGCAGATAACATGAATTTATGGGTTATCGAAGAAAATGTCTGATTTTGTAACTTTTAAGATGATAAGATACCAAAATCGAACAAAATCATGTGTACCTACGTAGATTAATATTTCGATTGGATTTTAAAAATTGTTTCCTGTACGAGGCATAAGGTGTGCTATCACATGAATATAACGATTGGGAAATCGTTTTGTAAAATTTGAGCATTTCCTCAGTACTCTAAATAGCAACTTCTAATGACATGTACATTTTTTTAGCTTCGCCTAGTAGAAAGCGAACACGGCGTCCTTGGACGGATGTTGAAAAAAAACAAGCATTCCTATCTTTTGGATCCTATATAGAGGCCGGAACATTGCCGTCGATGAACGAAATTGTAAAACAACAAAAAGCCATCAAAGTTCTCCAAGGACGAGATGCTCCCGTAATAAAGACGTGGATTCACAACCAAATAAGGAAAAAGAAATTATAGGTTTGACAAAGAATGTGTACGCTACCAAGATACGTATACAAAAAAAAAGAATTACTTTATTTTTGTAATAATATATCTTCCTTTATGTACATCACTGCGTAATTTTAATATCTAATTTTAAAGTGAGTTATTTATCAAATAAAAGACATAATAAAACTCTATAGACCTTGTCTAACGTCCTTTCTAAGCGATAATTTGTGCTCATGCACGCTATTTCCCGCATTATGACCACAATGACATAACTAAACGATATGTACATTATTACTGCATTTCACGAAATATGGAATGTATGTGTTTCTTCCAATTAGCAGCTACAATAATTAAAACCATGTGTCCGTCCGACCGAGCGGCTAAGAGTGCGAGAGAGATAGCTGGTTTGCAGATTCCCAGTGTTCTTCGAGACTCCTAAAATTTCGGAAAAAAGGAGAGGAACATCTTTGGGTCTGTTAAGGAGTCAATAATGTATCTTCGTTTGCTCGAAATGTAATGCGTCGAAAAGAAATCTTGACCGTAGAATTTTTAAGGATAGGACGCGTGACCCATGTTCTTACACAGAATATATGAATTGATGTCGAAGAAGTCCTAATATTTATGTCGGAAGCAAACTTAAATTTAAGCTAACATAACTACTAATTTTCCGTTCGTGAGCATATAGGGTGTCTCTTTCCAAGCGAAACGCTTTTTTAAATAATGCTGTGCGACAAAAATTGGTCGAGATATACACGAGTAAAGTCCAACGGTGAGTAAACAGCAGCACAATAGTTTCAGGGTCCAACCGAGCGCGGGCGCAGGTTCGTGTCCGCATTCGGGCAAGTGGATATGAACTTTCAATTTTGAATTTTGAGTGTTTAACGTTATCCGGTCGCTGAAATAAAGTATTGAGTAATAAACAAAAATGTTAAACAATGTGATGCATTGTTTACTCGAAAAATCTTTACGCCTTTCGAGTAAACAATGAACAATATGGGCTAACATTTTTCATTTATTATTGAATACTTTATTTGGGCGATCGAATTAGGTTCCAAATTCAAATTTTAACATTCGAAATTGAAAGCTTAATCTTTTAATTACAATTTAATCTTAACGAAAATCAATGCATTTGAATTCACTTGCGCGAGCGTGGATTCAAACCCGCGTCCACTCGCTTGGACACCGAAATTACTGTGCCATTATTTACTCACCGTTGGACTTTACTCGTGAATATCTCGGTCAATTTTTGTCGCACGACATTTAAGAAAAAGCGTTTTGCTTAAAAAGAGATACTCTATATGTGCACCAACGGAAAACTGGAGTAGTTAAGATACGCAAAACAGAGTAGTTAAGATACA